>LPNX010093143.1:28794-103650 GCA_001517045.1 Pseudotsuga menziesii
TTTTTGGATGAGGATAATTTTCCAGATGATCAAGCTGTCTCTCAATGGACTGGTCATTTTTATTAGTTTCAAGAAAAATGACATCTCTGGAAATAACAAATTTCTTGTTTACCTCATCATACAACCGGTATGCCTTGGAGTATTCTTCGTACCCCAGGAAAATGCCCTTTCTGCTTCGAGCACCAAGCTTGTTTCTTTGCTCCTTCGGAATCAAGGCATAACAGGTGGAACCAAAAACTTTGAGATTCCTGACTGAAGGGAGATGGCCAAACCACATTTCATGTGGAGTCTTCTTATCAAGTGCATTTGATGGACTTCTATTTCTCAAATATGCTGCACATTTTACTGCATCACCCCAAAACATTAGTTTTACATTTTTGAAAAACATCATTGAGCGAACCATATTCATTATGGTTCTATTCATTCTGTCTGCTACACCGTTTTGTTGAGGATTGTAGGGAACGGTAGTTTGATGTGCAATTCCATGTTGGCGAAGATAAGCTTCAAAAGCATTTGAAGTATATTCTTTTCCATTATCAGTACGAAGTGTACCAATTTTTGATTGTGCTTGTTTTTCAATCAATGCATGAAAGTCTTTGAATGTTTGAAATGCTTCTGACTTTGTCTTTAAACAGTAAATCCAGCACATTCATGAGTAGTCATCAACAAATGTCATAAAGTACTTGTTTCCATTTGTTGAAGGAGTTGGCATTGGGCCACACAAATCAGAATGCACTAGTTCTATTTTCCTACTTGCTCTGAAATTAGATTCATGGAATGGCAGCTTACTATGTTTCCCTAAAATACATGCATCACATTTATTCTTCTCTTTAGGAATGGTGGGCAAGCCAAATACACCATTCTTTCTCAACAAACAAAGACTGTTATAATTTAGATGACCAAATCTTGCATGCCACAATGAGCTAGATGACATATTACCTTCTCCATACTGAGAGAGGTAGGCATAGTTCTGAAATCTTGCTGATGAACCCTTGAGCTTAAGTAGCTTCCCATCTTCATATCCAGTCATGATGACTTGGTTGTCAGAGGACTTTCTTATTTCAACGATTCCATCAAACATGTGGATGGAATGGCCTTGCTGTCGAATCTCCACCAAGGACAGCAGGCTTCTCTGCAACTCTGGAAGATAGAGAACGTTCTTCAACAAGAAATCAGGGAATCCAGGCATCTTCAGTTGAATGGTGCCCATTCCCTTTGGTTTAATACTTGACTTATCTGCAAAGTACACTATGCCATCGATTGTTTCATTCAGTTCTTCAAAACAATCTTTTCTAAATGTCATGTGTGATGTTGCACTAGTATCAAGCAGCCAACAATCTTTATAAGATGAAAGAGAAGTCATTTCATTAAATCCAAGATTACAATGTGCAACAATACAAGAATCAGAAAATTTACTAGCATCTTGGTCATCTTTCTTCTGGTTGTGCTTGTCTTTGATGGAATCCCATGAAGCCCAACACTGATCTGATGTGTGCCTATTCTTTCCGCAACGCTTGCACTGCAAGTCTGATCTTTTGCTTCTGCCCCCTCTGCCTCTGAAATTTCTTCTTCTTCTGCCTCTCTCTTTGCCGCAATCTCCCTTGGAAGGGTCTTTGGATTGGTCTTTGCCAGCTAGGGCAGCACCAATACTAGATGCCAAAGAGTGCATCTTTACAACCGTTAGTGTAATTTACAATAATAAACTTGATATGACAAAGAGAAATAGAAAATAATAACCTTGCAGGTCTACAGTCTCTGCCAAGGTGAATACAATGCAAGTTTATAGCAAATATATCAGTAGATACAAAATATATCACTGTGAGTCATACACAGGCTTCTTTATATTAGTCACTAGCAATAGTCAGCATAATATACAGGATACAACATTTGCACATATCAGTCTTGGTCTTAAAAGAGACGCAGCATACAACATTTGCACATATCAGTCTCAGATAGGTGTTTATTTCTTCAAAAAACTCAATAGAGGAAGGGTTCAGGCTCGGTCTTCAACATATATCAGTGCAACATATATACTTCAACCTCCATGCTGTCTAAGGAGCAGTCATTACACCAACTCAGATATATATCAGTCTCACTTATATATCAACGCAGTCTCCACGCAGCAGAACGTGGCACACATAGCAGGAAGCTCTAGGTCGCAGCAATTCAACACTCAAGGCACAGCTTTCACCATTCACGCAGCTTCACCATTCAACGTACGGCTTCACCATTCACACAGCATACATGCAGTCAAAGAAATCAGTCACGAGAGAAATTAGGGCACAAATTAGGGTTTTATGCAGTCTGCAGATGAAGTCGCAACCCTTTTCAGAGAAGTAATAACTCTCCAACGCATATATTATTTCTCCAGCACATCAAAATATCAGTCTTCAATCTCCAACTCAGGCAGTCTCCACGCTGGTCTCTTCAAACAGTCTCCACGCAAATGAAAAAAGAATGATCCTTCAACGTTCCAATACTATATAATAATAATACTGCTTCTATGCTGCTTCAGCAACATCCAGAGCCCATAGATCGCCGAAGCTCCAAACTCTGGTTCTCAGACAAGGGGGCGAGAAAGGAAGCTCCAATGGAAGTCTATGCAGTCCTTAAATCGCGTGGACGAGCTGTCAAACTCAGAGAAATTCAAGCATTGGATAATCTGATTACAACTCGGCCTCGCCATATGCTGAACAACAGGCCGAAATTCTTAGACTGGCGCCCAGCAGAATGGATTCAAGAATTTGATCAACGGACTGCGCTAAAAGAGGGCTGGGTCAATAAAATGAAGAAAACGGAGCATGCTCTCACAACACAGTCATAAAAGATAGGATGCATCCTTCATCTTCATGCAGATAATAAAAGATTCAACGCAAGCTTGAGTCTCCACGCTGATGGGTCATAGCTCTTACAACACAAGAGCAGGCTCACACTACACGCAGCACAAGATTATAATGTGCAATGGCTCGAATCCTAGCACGCAGCACAAGATACCAATATCAGTCTTTACATCTTCATAAAATCGTAGCTCTGATAAATATCAGTGTTTAACATATATCGCAGCATCAATTAACAAGGCGTCTTCAATACACATAGACCATGCTCAATAGGCTCGTTAGGTAACCTAACCAGACTCGTCATTCTATTACCAATGAGGAGTATGGAGCCAGTGGAGAAGTGCATGGCACGGACGAAGGATAATAACCGAACTGGGAAAATTCGAGCTCACTGGAATGACAGAATGCACAGTGGTAATTTGTTATACAACTTGGTGAAAATGCAAAAGCCAACTAATTGCTCGATTCTCAATTCATACATTAGGGTTTCACTTGGAGTAAAAACGCATGCCTGGAGGGCAGACTCCACTGGCAGACTGATGGAGCAAATTTTTACGCCCATGCTATAAGAAAAAATGCAGACATAATACACATACAAAACGCTCAACTCATTAGGGTTTCCTAAGCATACAAACTCAATCATGAAGGAATTTGCATGCGACTCCACTGGCAGACTGATGGAGCAGTCTGGCAATGGACTGGTAAGCAGAATGCCAGGAATGGGCAGAAATGTAGCAGGAGTTATGGCAGACAGCCCTGCTCTGATACCACTTGTTGGTAATAACTCCCGATTCCAAATTGCTATTCACGACTAAAAACATTAATTTATAGATTACAATGAGGCGGTTGAGAACCAGCCTTTTCACCTTCCCAGGCAACTATTCAAATTCCTATTTAATTATTTATTTACAATAATCCTGACGGATTATATTCTAACAATTTCAAGAGGTCTTGACGGGCATATTTGACTAAGCCCGCAACGGGGGAAAACGACCCAGTTCGGGACCCTTAGAACAGGCTCTTAGCTGTTTGGAATAGTCGCTCCCGACAGGTTTAAAGGCTCTGTTGGCATGGGATCCTAGAAGACTAATGATTACAATTAGTGCTACTGATATTTAGTGTCGATCCTATACTTATAATTACAAATATTAACCCAAGTTATACATTACAAGTAACGGAAACTGTTAAGTAAAATCATTCAAAACAATTAACTCTGAATACATAAATAAAACATAAATCTGGACAAGATTCGTATGCTACAAAGTCATGTTATATTTCTATACAGATATACAGTAATTACATAAAAGAATAAAGTGAATGTATTTAATGAAAAGGATCTAACTCAACAAAGTTCTTCGGATAGTACAAAAAAACAGAAAACAAATAAAATATAATTCTGATCTAATACCTATCCTGATCAGGAGCAAAAATCAATTTAACCTGTAGCCAACTCATGTTGATAAATGCACTGTATGTAAACATTTGCTGATATTTAAAGAAATTCAAATATTGCAAAGCATACAAGCATCATTACACATTATGTAACAATAATATCAATTATTAAACACAAAATATGATATACCAACACAGTTAAAAACAGGAGCAGCCGATACCTGACAAATTATATTCGCACAATTCAACAAAGGAAATTATAACAAACATCATAATATAGGAAAGCAGATATCAAAACTGAATAGATATTATAAGACACATAAAAAGTTTTAAAACTGTAAATGTGTGTAAAACATCACCAGCCCAAACATCATAACAACTGACAGTTAACTGCCTAGGAGCTCAAATGGAACGAGCCAGCAATTTTGTCCTTGCTTCCCCAAAGTATCAACCCCTCTAATGTTCACTATCAGCCCTTTAAATACATCTTGAGTTTTCCCAAAATACATTATCAGAAGCTAATAAACAAGATTGCGATCCCTAACTAATATCAAATAAAAACGACAAGTGGAACATGTCGTTTTTCAACCAACGCACAACTATTCCATCCATCACATGGGATCGAAAACCAAAGAGTGGCACCTGTAAAGCAATCCTCCCAAAATAGATTTGTCTCCAGAAATACAGGGATCGCCAACATAACTGAAATCCTCAAAATCGGGGAAAAAGATATTACTATCTGCAATACCACATACAGGAATTATAATCAAAACATAATTAAAATAATAACAAACAAAATCATCAACAAATAAATTCGAAATAAACTAGTACCTGAACTTGATCAATTAAATAACATATCACCAAACACTACAGACCGACTGGGGCATTGAAAACCTGAATGTTAACTCCGCTAGATTGACTTGGTGAAGGAGATTTAAACTGCATTAAAGCGATCTGAGCATTGAGCTCACGCAACTTTTCCTCACTTTTCTCATTCGCATCCTGCAATTTAAGGAATCTCCTTATAAGTTTGTTTTTGTGATTCCTTAATTGTGACAGATGCTGATTGCTCTCGTCGACTTTTACTTTTAACCCTGCATTATCAACTTTTAACAAGTCACGACTCGCCATTATCTCGTTCATCTTTTCTTCCATTCGGCGAACCCTGTCCAACAGACAACTAATGAATAGTGGCTGAAAAGTTTCCCCAATTACACGAGGAACGTCCGAGGTTGTGTCAACAAACTTCTCCTTTTCCACAGAGTCAATCGTGCAATCAGCTTGAACCTCCTGAACTTTCTTATCGACTGATGGAGGACTATCACCATCAAAAATGACACCGACACCAGGCTCAACAGGCTGAACCTCTACAGACAGAGAAGGGGTTTCAAAGATATCTTCAACTATCGCAGGGTTACTCTGCTCAGCTAGATTAGCAACAAACTCACAGTGAACCACATCATCATTAACAGGCGGACGAGTAACATTTTCCTCGTCATCAATTACAACGGTTTCGACTGGAAGTTTATCATTCACACGGTTTTGTGCCACCTTGGCCTTCAACATGCTCCTGGTTAACCTTCTACCCAATTTGGACTTTGGTAAATTTCTCCGACGGTTTCCAGCTTTGTCACTGCTGTTTGATGGAGTGACGGGCGAAAGGGTTGGAGATTTCTTTACACGCCGAGACTATAAAGAGGCCTGGGAATCATCCTTTGAATTACACACAGGTGCTTGATAGGGTTTTGCACTCTTAGGGTTTAATGTAGATTTACTCAGAGGAGTCGAACCTGAAACCCTGTGTTTATTACAATCATCTGGGCTATCGAACATACAGTGACAGAACCCTGAGAAACCATTTGCCTCTATGAATTGCTCCCAGGAGCGACCAGATTTCATTAATTCATTCTCTATTAACATACGCACTAACCCGTGGTGAAACAGACTGTGACTTACATGTTTTGGTCCCTTCTTAATGGCGTTTGACATTTTAAACAGACTGTGAAGAAGATAGTAAGGGAGATTGATGGGAAATCCTATGAAAACAGCCATCAAACGAAGGTGATACACATAGGCCAAAGACAACCTACCTTCACAAGTTAAATAACGATGAATTAAATCGAGCACAGGGCGCCAATCTTTCAAGAAATACTTACGTGCAACCCCTGTTCGAAAGGACACATCTTGCGTCGGGTTTTTCAGCAAACTTCTCCATTCTGTAATCTCCATCCTCTGATACTTGAACCACTTTTGTCCGGACAGAGGGAGACCTGTTGCATTGGCAACCGACCTCTCATCAACTCGAAAACACAAATCTCCAACTTCAGCTTGATAATTTACCAGGGACAATGAGAATACTCTGGTGACTTCTGGATTGGAATCAGAAAACCTCTCTAAGAATGGCAACCACCCGACGTCCCTAACTTTTTGCAAAAGCCCAGGGTTCGAATCCAATAGGGTTAACTCGTAAGGTTCAACTCTCACAACAGGAGCCATCACTGATCGTTTGTGAATACGAAACCATGCACCAAGCACTCGCCACCACTGAATCAACGACAGAAGAGTAGGTTGAGAGCACTTGGAACCGAGACTTAGCAACAGTAAGTAATGCAAAGGGTGAGCCATGGGTAAATACAGGCGAAACCCTTGCAGGTTCGACATGATCAGAGCCATCACTACTCAGAGTGATAATCGTAAATGACGGTCGAAACCCCTAAAGACTGATGTTAACCCCATCTAGCCTGCATTAAATGACCAGAGAGCACGAGGTGTACATAGTTACAGGTGCTTCAATGGTGGACAGCCTACGACAGGGAGTATGTACGTGAAGGACAAGGTAAGAATGAGTGTCATAATAACACTCTGAAATGGTGATAAACGTGACTCGTGCCATGAATCACTTCCAATACAACCATAATATACGCGACCTCAACCTTATGTTCGATCCATTCATCAAAGGTGGCAAACAATGATAAACCATATAGTTTAAAACTGGACCCTTTACATATTGTCAAATGCAAGTCAATATTAACGTAGCCCATGGTTAACGAACCTTAGGATGTGACAATGTAAATCATGTGTCCAAGCTTAAACATAATCCCAAAGCTTAAGATTTTAATCACCATCGCTCTACTTGGCATGAACACTATGTTAAACAACCTCATTAATATTCATAAAAATGAAATCGACTAAACCAATGTGTATTATTCAAAGGAACATGCAAAACTAGGATAGACAACAGCGAGCATAAAAACCATGAATACTCATAAATCAATCTTCCTAGTCAAAGTTCATCCAGACCAGTAATTCAAAGGCAGCGATTTCATTGATCTAATATAACTTGCAAAGGTTGTTCATAAATGTTGAACTTCAATCAATCAGTAGCTAAGGAAAAATCTTCCTTTCAGTAGCCGAACTTATCCCTTTAAAATTTAAACATTTCATCAAACAAAATGGGATTTTGTTTGATGAAATAATGATTTTAAAAGGCTGTTGAGCAGGGGCACAACAAGAGGCTAGATAACGAAAGATATATTATATTATTATCGTATGTGGATGACATGCTTGTTGTAGGGTCTAACATGTAGGATATAAATGTGTTCAAAAGAAAACTAGATAAATCATTTGCGATGAAGGATTTGGGTGAAACAAAGAAAATCCTTGGTATGAGAATAACAAGAGTGTAATATCCCAAATCCTGATATTTTCTATTTCTAAGAAAATATGCTGATACAACTGGGCATGCAAAATGCCATGCAAAATTCCTATTTTATAGGAAAAATTAGGGTTAGGGTTTGTGATATAGAATGAACACTTACCACTGATAATCTGGCTAGACTGCTTCGGAGAAAGCATGCAAGCACTGAGAACTAGATCAAAGATGGGCAGATCTCTTCTGCTTCCGGTGAACCCCCAGTAGCAAGAACCCCAGTTAGAAAAGGGTGACACTTTCAGTGAAGGAGGTGTCCGATGAAGCTGCCGATTTGCAGGACTGATAGCCTTCCCATGCCAGAGAGAATGCCTGGTACATGCAGGATTTCTGAGACCTCTAGGTAGGATAGTGACTTGCTCTGGTGAGAAAGTTGCTCACGCCCCTGGGATCCCAAAACTACTGATAACTGCTTTGGATGAGTACGGACGGAACTGATAATCACCGGGTACTAGAGTATGATGCTGATGATGAGAATGGTGCCTGAGTTTCAGAGTAAAGCTGAGATCTGAAGGCCCAACAACTGGTTAGGGATTTCTGGATGAAAACCCTCTCCTTACAGCTGCACACGTGTCCCTACAACGATCTATACCATATAGTGGATAACTTATGAATGAATGAAGAACAAGTGGTGAACCTGTATGGCTTACCCTAAATAAGACTAGGACAGATGTTTCACTACCGAAATCCCATTAGCTGAAGACTCTGTCTCCAACCCCAACTGTTGTGCGGCCAGTTGTGCTGCTATCCAAGAGCTCCCAAAATAATCATAATCCAAATTGAAGTCTCCTTTCGCTTTATCCTCTATTTATAATGTTCAACTGTGAAAACCCTAATATTTGACCTAATTAGGTCACTTTATCTTCTAATTTGCTGTTGACTTGCATGCATGCGGATGGAGACTTAAAGAGTGCATGCATCATTAAATAATGCTTGGATGGCATGCATGAATGTGGCCTTTGGCCCCGGGGGCCCTTCTTGACCTAATGATGATTCCCTAGATCTTCTATGGATGGCATTAGTCCTTAGCTGATTTCCTAGCTATCAGTAACCGCTCGAACCCACAGGAATCACATAGGTTAGCGGTATTGGGCCTCAAGGCCTAATTGGAAGAGGACATTACAAAGAGACAGGAAAAATCACAAATTGACATTGTCTCAAGGTGAGTACATAGAAAAGGTGTTGCAAAGGTTTAGAATGTAGAATGAAAAACCAATCAGTACACCTTTGGCCAGCCATTTCAAACTAAGCAAGGATATGTGTCCAGAGACACAAGAAGAGATATATTACATGTCCAAGATTCCCTATTCATCAGTGGTTGGAAGCTTGATGTATGCCATGGTGTGCACAAGACCAGATATTACACATGTAGTGGGAGTTGTGAGCAGGTATACGAATAATCCAGGTAAAGAGCATTGGAAAGAAGTACAGTGGATTCTCAGGTATTTGAGAGGCACCACTTCTCATGCATTATGTTTTGGAGGTTCAGACACTGTTCTATAGGGATATGTTGATGTAGATATGGATGGCGATAAAGACAACAGGAGGAGCACCACAAGTTATGTGTTTACTATGGGTGTAATAGCAGTAAGTTGGATTTCAAAACTGCAACAGGTTGTTGCACTTTCAATAATGGAAGCAGAGTATGTTGCTACTACAGAGGCTAGTAAGGAGATGATTTGGTTGCAGAGGTTCATGGAAGAATTGGGTAAGAAGCAGGACAATAGTGGGATGTACAGTGACATCCAAAGTGCCATTCATCTTGCAAAGAACTCAGCCTTTCATTCGAGGACTAAAGATATACAACTCAATTACCACTTCATAAAATCTCTTCTAGATGAAGAACTATTAAAACTAGAAAACATACACACTAGCCAGAATCCTGCAGACATGTTGACAAAGGGAGTAACCAGAGAGAAACTAAGTTCCTGCTCAGTTTCTATTGGCCTTCAAGCATGAAGGTGAAAATAATAAATTTCCCAAGTCCAAGGTCCAGAGCATAGTACATCGAGTGCAGTAGCGGTGGAGTTGCTGTGATCAATCTCCAAGTGGGAGATTGTTGGTTGTGGAGCCTAATATTCCATATCCAAATATATTATTCAGTCGTGTTTGTAACCCAGGTGTATTGTACACTCATTCCCCCTGCCTTGGGGTTCGGGGAAGCGCCTTGAAAAAGGGGGTTCAGGGACAGTAGTTTTGTGGACCCATGGTATTGGGTTAACCCTAGAATTTTCTCATTGTATTTCCCCTATAAAAGAAAGCATTGTAAAATGACTAAGTATGGTATTGTATTGTATTGGAAGAGAGACCGTGAGAGCGTGAAGAGGAAGTGTAGTGGTTTTGCTGTAGGTTGTATCCCTTCACCTTTCTAGACTGTAATAAAAGGACTGGTAATTTCTTTATGGATGTAGCCCATCGTTTGGGTGAACCACGTTATATCTGTGTCTCTCTGTAATGTTTTAATGTGTTTTGCATCTTGTTAATGATTTAACTGTATATTTGTTATTGCTCCGCGGTCCTATTTTCTAACAACAACTCGATTTTACTATGGGGGATGTACTATTTATGTACACTATTATTCATCAATATTCAATGGAAGAATACACACCAATATTCATCTCTTCATTCATGTGATTCAACCTCTTTTCTTCTCTCTATTTTTCCTATGTATGCTTGTGAGAATTCTTAGTAGCAAGATCTATTTCTTGTGCTTCTTCTAAGCATCATTGCTCATAGAATTTATCTATTATTTCTACATGGTATCAGAGCTACAAGGAGAACAACCTTTCCATCTTATACAATGGTATCAGAGCAGCAAGGTTGATCAAGTTCTACAGAGTTGAGGAGCACATCTAGTCTCCTATCCCTCTCTGAAGAAGTGCTTGTCTAGCTTACAAGATTTTCTCCTAGTTTTATTTTTGCAGGTTACATAGAGTATCTCCTAGAGAATATCAACAACTTCTATATGGATTCAAAAGTTCCTCTAATATCTCCTTTCAACTATGCTGATTGGAGGCCAAGGATGAGCGCATACTTGAAGAGGCAATGTCTCTTTGATATCTCCATTGGCGCATTGAGCGAACCTGAGTCTTATGAAGAGAAGATTGATTGGATAAATAATTTTGATAGAGCTTATGGAATTATTTGTTTGGGAATGTCTCGAAATATACATCATCTCATATATTTTGCTGAGTATCCATTTGAGCTTTGGAATAATTTGGACAAAGATTTTGGTTTGCAGGAAATAGAAGATGAAGCAAGGAGCGAACCCAGCATCTCCTCTTGTTATCTCTCTCAATATTTCTTGGCCTATACATTCTCTGAAGAATTTGATCATGATGAAGAAGTTTCTCATACAGTTCATGTTGCTTGTACTCTCCTTGATTCGAATGCTTCCTCCTTCAATGAAGAAGCAAATATTGAAGAGCAATCTCTTTCTGTGTCTCTTGAAGGTGATTTTTCTTCTTGTGATACTAATGATGAAAAAGAAGTGACATATGGAGCTTCTATTGATATTGATTAAGATCCTATCACCCATTCATTGTTCTCTAAATCTCCTACCTTAGATTCTGAGATCCATGTGGCAGATCCTTCACACTTTGTGCATACCTTTCTCATTGATGGTGCGCAACCCAGTGATTTGCAGGATGTTTGCTTAGCCAAATAAAGCCTTATGTGTGTCATACCACTTACCTTAATTTATCTCATGTGCTTAAAAATATCCTCCTTTTTTCTTGGCATCAATACTCAGAGCCTTCTTGAAGATTGTGAACATCTCATTCTTTCCTCCTTTCATACAGAGGATTCATTACCAGTGTATTCCCATGAGTCTATTGATATTCTTATATGTGATCCTTTGGATTCTGATTTAGAATCATATTTTTAGGTTGATACACATATCATACCACCATCCATACCATCTACCATACATCTGAATAATCCTAAGACTATACAAATCCCAAGTTCACTAGTTCATTCCTCATTGGTCTCTTATGCAGTGATATTTATCTTACATGGTTTGAAGTCTTTCCTATCTTTCAGTGGCTGGTTATCCATGTCCTTAGTCATATTTTGACTGGTATTAAACATGTTTGGATATTTTCTAAACACTTATGGTTCAGATCTTATGCCCATCCATCATTCAGAGTTTTACACCTATCAATTTTCCCCAGTTGCTCATAATTTTCCTCATGGAGCCACTGAAGCCTTTGTCCTTGGTGTTCCATATGATAATATTTCTGATATATCAGATTTTTATCAGCCTCATATCAGATATATACAGGTTCTACATCATATTGGAATATTGACATGTGATTCACATCACAATTTTGCAACTATTCAGGGAATTGGGTGTGAAATAAATTGTCTTAATTTTTGTACTCTTTGGGAAGGAGTATGCACATATCTCTTTTCCATTTCAGATTATGTTTTCATATCATATTTTGACAGCATCAAGAAGCATTCATATAATACTCCTACTTCATTAGTTGATGAGATACAAGGAGTCTCTCATCTTCCTTCTCGCAGGTTCTACACTCTAGCACGTGATCATGGAGTTCATGATTTCTTCAGCAATTCCTTCATCCAGAAGCAGTTCATTCATCTCATTAAAGTGAAGATGAAGATATGTTGAAGACATATTTCAAATTTTGTTCCTTTTCCTATCTTGAGGGAGGATTTTCCCCATGTGGTTTTTCCTCTTTCCTCACTTTTCTGGACATAATAATTGTTAAAGGGTGACCATAGCCTTGTTGGTGGGCCCTATATGCATACATAGGCATCCATATTTTTTGTCATACAATCACAAAGTCAGAATTATAGGGGTTTGTTGGAATATATTAAACCCACTCATAACTTAGGATAAAATAATTAATCATTATTTGATTAATTATTCACCCACTAGCTTAATTAGTTGGAATCCACTTATACCTTGAAGTCAATACATGCCATCTATATCCTAGGAAATATTTATTTCTAATTTGGGATTGATATTGACCACCTTTTGACCATCCAGAATTAGTATACATCACTTTACGGCAGATTCTGCTTTATTCTGCTTTTTCTGCTTTTCTATGGATATGGTAAAGCTAGTCAAACTAGGAAACTGGGTGTTTTTGTTTCCAACCAATACCTCATGACTTTTCCTCCATTTTATAGGATTAGCATGTTTTTTCTATATCCTTGACAACTCACTCATGCTTTTTCCAACTTGTGAGGTCCTTGATAGATTTGGGAAGTGCTTTAGCCACCTATGGGGGTTTGCTATATTTTTGTAAGTCATCCTTTTTGAGCTTTATGCGTTGTCTCCATACAAATCGATTTTCCTATGAGGGATGTAATATTTATGTACATTATTATTCATCATTATTCAATGGAAGGATACACACCAATATTCATCTCTTCATTCATATGATTCAGTCTCTTTTCTTCTCTCTATTTTTCCAAAGTATGCTTGTGAGAATTCTTAGTAGCGAGATCTATTTCATGTGCTTCTTCTTAGCATCATTGCTCATAGCATTGATATATTATTTCTACAATGGAAAGAAAATAAATTAACTAACATTAGGGATAGTGTTAGGTTAATCTTGGTTTGGTCAAGAGTAGGACCACCTTGATTTGGTCAAAGATTGGTATACCATATGTATTTTACAGACCCATGGTATTGAGTCGCACATGGTATTTATCCATGCTATTTTATGTGATGAAACCTATTTAAAGGCTTATTAAACTCTATTGTAAAATTATTTAAGTATCATGTTTTTTAGCTATCTTGGCTATGTAAACCACGATAAATGGAGATCACATATTTTGTTAATTTCTCGGTGGGTAAATTGGAGGTACTCATTCGAAGGTTCCATTTTAAGGGTAGGTCCCACTTTTGTGATTAAGGGTCTAGAACCTTCTGGATCCCATTTGAGGCCTTCAATGGAAAGTTTGGGGTAAAAAAATTTAAATCATAGCTCACAACCTCTTGATATGGCTCTCCGTATTAACATATTTCTAAGGACACACAAATCGCTTGACTTGGAGTGCTAATAGTCCATGTTAAATACTATCCCACTGGGAAAAGAATATATTCCATTCTATTAGTATTATCATTGTTTTGTAGTTGAGAAGAGAATTTGGAAGTAGTTTTTTAGATTAAAATAGAGGAAGTAGATGATCATGTAGCAACCATGATGGCCAGAATGTCCATGGAAAATCCATATTAATTTCCCATTTCTTTGTATTTGCATTTCATAACTAAACAACAAAGAGTAGAGCATAAGCCTCACCTTATATCTATTTGTTTACCACATTGGATTTTATTATAGTATATATTGTGTTCATTGTTTGGATGGTGCATTATTTTATTTCTTATGTCATTTTAGTTCTATTTTATTTCATAATTAATCTAGAATATTAAATTTTCACTCTAAACTAAAACACTCCATAAAAAAAGAATATAAAACATTTGAATATTTGTTGTGATGAACTATCTCTAATGGATTATCCACAACAATTTTTAGATCATACTGGTATTAGAGAAGTTTTATTTGGGATTTTTGTGGGAAGTTTTACGATCCACAAAGTGATGTAAGGAAGAAATCTTGGAACCCTATCCATGGAAGATGAGTATAGTAATAAAAATCAAAGGGGTGATTCGAAGGAGATATTTTCAAATGTACAAGAAGAAGTCACTCACATCCATTGCAACATGGACATTCTCATGGAAACTCTTGAGAATAGTTTTAGACCTTTTAGATAGTGTGATAGGGGAAAATCCATGAAAATGGGTAACATTTTTTGGAAAGGTGCATGGAGGGAGAGGGGCTTCCAAAACTCTTAATCTGTAGTGTTGTTAACCATTAACTTAGAAAAAAATAGGACATACAGATATTTTTTATGCAAGAAACTAGAAATTATAGACCATAATAACCAAACATAAGATAATAGAAAATAGATTGTGTTTGTATTATGAGAATCCATCAAAAGGAAAGGTTCACTTACCTCTTAAGGTTGGGAAAATTTTCACTTAATAAATGCTACAAATACAATAATAATTGAAAAAACAATCCATAACATCCTAACTCTTTAAATACTCTTCCTATATCCAAAACCCTAATTACATGTGGTCCCATAATTAAAGGGTACCAACTATCTAATGGGCTTTAATAACAAAGAGACACTTTTTACATTAATTAATTATTCACTACTATCTAGTTATCTTTATTCAAGGGATATGTATGCATTCATTAGCTGAATAACTCCTATGTAGCATAAATTAAAGGTTAAGGGTAATACCCTAACATTGACTACCCCTTTAAGTTCAGTGTTGTCCTGAAGATTGAATGTGGGGAAATCACCAAAAATATATATGTGGTTCCCATGTGGCATATTCTAGTTGCATGTCCTTCCAGTGGATCAAAACTTATTTTATTGTGAACCTAGACAATTGGCATTGCTTGGTATGTAATACTACTTCTAGCTAGATCCAAATGGATCTTTACTCATCAAGTTTTCATAATTTGGTATACACTTTACAACTTCATCCCATAATTTTTTTAAGGTAGGACACATGAAGACAAGATGAATCTTGGAATCATATGGTAGAGATAGATTCTAGGTCAATTACCTAATATATTATAGGATCTTGTAGGGCCCATTGAACTTTGGGAATAGGTTTTGGTGGAGATTGATTTTTCAGGAATGTTTGTTTATAGGGTTAAAGTTGAAGAAACACTTGATCCCTTTCTACAAATGAATTCTCTTAATGAAGTTAATTTTCCTATAATTTCATTATTTTTTCAGCCGTAACTAAACTACCTTAAGTGTGTGTATAATAGTTTCTATGGTGTGAAGTGTGTTGTCCTCTACATGAACCTTGGAAGTCCCTAGTAAGTAAGAAACCAATAAAAAGGGATTTTGGCCATATATTGCTTCATAGGATGTAAGTTTGTATCTCCATGATAAGAGGTATTATCCCACATTTCTATAATAGAAATCCATTGTGACCATTGGTGCATCCTCTCTAAAATGAAGCACCTCCAAATACTTTTTGATTGCTTATGTTTGACCATGTATTTAAGAATGATATTCCAAGTTGGTTTTCAACTAGGTACCTTGAGGTTCAAATATCTCCCCAAAAACATTTCTTATGAATGTTGGGTTTTGATTGGATATAATGGAATTAGGTATGCCATGTAAATTTAAAAATTTATCCATGAATACTTATTCCATGAGTGATGGTGTAAAGGGGTGTTATGAAGCATGAAATAATGAGCATATTTTGAAAGTTAATCAGCTACCACCATAATATATGATTTTATTACCAGCTATAGTAATATTCATAGTAAAATCCATAGCTATATTAACCCATATATGGATTGGAATTGGAAGTGGTTTCAAGGCTCCTACTCACTTTACTATCTCTCCCTTCACTACAACAAAAACTAGATTTATCCTTGGATTTAGCACCAGATTTTAGTGTAAATTTTCCCAGTTGTGGTGAAAAATATGGCGATAAACTTGGTGCTATTGTAAAATTTCATAAAATACTATCTATTGCATCCTTTCTCTTCTTTTTAACATCCATTTTTTATTCCTTTTTTCGCACCCATTTTCTTGCATCTTTATTTGTGATTTGTTTTGCGCCCTTATTTGTGCCCAATTTTGCATCATGCATTACATCTTTTTTTGAGCCCTTTGTTGCGTCCTTGTTTTCAACTAGTTTGGCACCCATTTTTTCATCCAATGTTGCATCTGATTATGATCCTAATATGATCTTGAGTTTTGCACTCAATTTTAAACCATGTTTTGCATCAAATTATGTTTCCAATTTTGCTTCTAATGTTACATCTAGGTTTACGTGCATTTTTGGGCCCAATATTAGGTTGAGTTTTGCATCTAGTTTTGCATCTAGTTTTGTGTCTAGTTTTACTTCTAATGTTCATCCCATTTTTCATCTAATTTTTCATCCCATTTTATCTATTTTTTTGCATCCATATTTGTGCCCAAAGTTTCATCCCATTTCACGTCTTCTAGTACGCCTAGGTTTTCACCTAGTGTTGCATCCTGGTTGATGTCTTTTTTTGCATCTAGGTTTATACCCAGTGTTGTGCCCAATGTTGCACTAAGTGTCACACCTAGTGTTGCACCCATGTTTGTGCCTAATGTTGTATCTAGTTTTACATCCAATGTTGCATGCAATATTGCATTAATTTTTACGTCCAATGTTTCATCCCATTTTACATCTAATATTTTGTCATGTTTTAAGCCTTTTTTCATGCCAAGTGTCGCTTCCATTTTTTCGCCTAGTGTTGTGCCTAGTTTTACACCCAGTGATACGCCCAGTTTTATGCCAAAATTATCTTTCAATTTTACATCCAGTCGGGTATCCACTTTTATGTATACTATTTTGTTTGGTTTTGGGCCTAGTGTTGAATCTAGTTTGATCCATTAAACATGTCTATTTTTTGCATTCAATTTTGCATCTAGTGTGACATCCATTTTTGCATCCAATTTTGAATTTAGTGTGACATCCATTTTTGCATCCACATGTGTTTCTTATGTGATTTCCACTTTTGCATTTCGTGTGACATCTACTTTGGCGTCCTATTTTTCATCCAATTTTGTATTTAGCATTGCATCTAATATTACATCCATTTTGCGTTTTTTTTCATCTGTTGTTAATTAATAATTTTAATTTCAATTATTAATATTGAAATATATCATTTTTTTTGCATCCATTTTATTAATTTCAAATATCATTAAAATTTAAAATTTATAAAATATCATTTGTGAATATGTATAAAGAAAATTCTCAACATCCATCTAAAAGTAGTAATATCATCATATATACATACTAATTCATCATCAAAATAACAATGACCATTTCCAATATAAATAAAGTAACAAGACAATACCGATAATATCATCATCTTCTTTAATCAAATCAACATAAATTTAAATGTTTGATCAACATATCAAAACATTTCATGGATATCATTATACTAAAGTAAAAAGAAATCATAAAATTGGAATTTCCACTCCTCTTGGTCTGAAACTTTGGGATGTGGTACCCTAATGCATCATATTTCCAATTCCATGACTCTGACCTAATTTGGATGTGCCAAAAAAAAATATTCCAAATATCCCAAATATTCTTATTGTTTACCTATCGAGAAGATCGAACTTGTATGGTATGCCACCTATCCAATATTTTGTTTCTATAGCTGAAAAGTATACCACAAATACCCTCGTCTGTATTATTTTTTATGCAACTGGTCTCCCTCAATTTGGATCTTGAATGCCTCAAATATGACCTTTTTCCATTGAACACTTGTTTTATACTAGGTTTTGGACTAGTAAAAAACCCTAGATTCCTCCAAAATTATCTTTGAAACTGTAATGGATCAGGATCTAAATGTCGGCTAGGGATAGATTGGATTGTTTTAGAAGTGGCTTTTAACCTCGATCTCTAAGTCCTTGTAGAAACAAATTTGTAGTGAAAATTCTGAGATGGATCGTTTTGAAGAAGCCAGTCCCGAGGAAACAGATCTGATACCAAATTTTATTCAACCAATCACCATAAATAGAATAAAAAGAACAAAAATAGACAAGAAGAGAGTAATCCATTCCTTAATAATGGATAATAGAGATAAATAGCAATCCTCTTCGAGGGAGGAACCTCCTTCTACAATGTACTTAGTACATAAGGCAAGACAATATTGAATGTTTACTAACATGAAAATATATCGTTCCTATATATTGGAGACATAGGTGTACAATAACAACTAATCGACCCAATCCTACATGAATAATATTTAATACAGCACCATATATGGGGTAAAGGGACACACTATTCAGATAAATGTTCCCAACATTTAGGGCTTAACAAGAAATCCATCATATATTATAGAAAGTTACAACATTGTGACAATAGGATTACAAGCAAATTTCCTTCCTTAAAATGACAAAATTGCTAGCATATGAGCATGTGTCTCAATAGAAGGAATAAAACATACAATTTTCATGATTACTGGAAGAATTTCAAGATTTTTTATGCTTTAATATTTTAGAAAAAAATAGAAATGAATCATTTATTTAATATTACTACATGTAACAAAGAGATATATAATAATATAACATATCGGGATCTACTTCAATCTTTCCCCATATGTAAGAGAAACCAAACATCTAACACTAAGGGATACCGAATCGTACCTTATTCTAGATGGTTGAAGTAGATCCCTATTGAGATTTTCCAATTCTTGCTTGCATTAGCAATTTTCTCTCAACAATAGAAAACAAGACAAGCATACTCTATAATAATGTGTTAGACCTAATCTAGCATATATATTAAACAATGTATAAGCAATTAAATGCATCCATGGATTCAATATTCATATTCAAATGCACATAATTGGATAGGAAAATACATTTCTATTAATAAAATCAAAGATTACAATAGTGACAACCTCTATCAGCACATCTACGAATCGGAGAAATCGAGTCCTCCACCTGGGCCTCCACCAAATCAATCCTACATCTCTCGAGAGCAAGCTCACAAAGCAAAGGAAATCTTGGGAAGAACACAAAGTGCTCCAAAGGGACAAAGGGATGTAGACTCAAGTATAAGCAAACTGAGGCAACAAAGGACTGTAGTTTATTTTCTCTTCAATTCCTCCTCTTCAATGTATCCAAGGGATTCCTTATATAGCACTCCAAAAGGGTAATGGAGGGTCAAATCCGAATGATATCAAGGCATATGGAAGGCCAAGAGTTAGGATATTCAGACTCATATGAGGAAAACTTCAAAAATATTTGGATTTATGCACACATCCCGATGTACACAGGTTTGAGGTCAAAAGTCGTGTGTACACATGAGTATGGGTTTAAAAGTCAGGTACGACAATAAACATGTGTTTTTTAGAGATGATCTTGGGACATAAAAGTATAATATAAGTCCATGGGGTCTAAAGAGTCTGTGGAGGGACAGGGAAGGCCATAAATATGTGATCAACCATGTGTGGTAAAATCAGCTATAATAGATACCCCCTAATGTGTGAGGTTATATGGGTAACATGATGGTCGAAATACATTATAAAATCCATCCCAGAAGTGGAGTAATGAAGAACTAGGTGGAAGAACCAGCCACTCATCAGTACAATACAATAATCAATATTTGCATGTGATTGTAAATACATATAGTAGTATTGGATACATAAGAGTACAATGGCCATGAATAGGCATGATATACATAATGTGACATGTATGGTCATCGCCACGTACAATATACAATAGATAAGAATATCCGAAGTGGATGAAGATACACAATAGATCAAGATCTCCATAATGGCTGAAGATATACAACGGATCAATATCTCCATAGTGGATGAAGATATCTGATATACATTGGAATCAAAACACGAGAGCTGATATCTCATGAACACTGACACGATCAAGGAGGTAGCATACATGGAGTGCCACCAAGCTGGAAGGTATTCTACACGAACTGATACGCGTACATGTCCTACTATGCGAATATATGTTTCTAGGTTGAACATAGTAGTCCATCGTCTGATTAACTATCACTGATGTATATTGTTAACAGACGCAAGATCACCCACCGATAATGAAAATGGGAATCAAGGTACATAGTGAAATATAACAAGTGTGAATAAATGTGTTGAGGTTGAACACTTAGAAGAATCCATCAATCAGGGGACATTGATGTATTCCCAAAACTGTCGATGGTGAGAGAACCTACCACTGATGACTGTAAGTCTCAAGGAACTCAAATCATTGACTCTAGACTCCTATTCCAGAATAAATGATCTGAAGTCGATGGAATGGAATCTTCTGGAAGGAGGGCATTAAGCCATAGTACCAAGAATGGCTGACATGCAAAGTCAAGATAACTGAGGAATGGCTGACTCAGGATTCAACTTCTTTCGAACAAGAGAATAAGGTGAATGGTGACTGAAGGTAGGCAGTATGGACTCGATATGCAAACTGGGACATCTCTATAACACAAGAGGCATCGACAAAGGCTCCATAGGGACCAAAAGCTTAACCAGTCGGTGGAGATAAACTTAGAGTAACGAGTACAGCTCCTAAATTCAAACTAATAACCCAACCAATGGATGTGATATACAATGCTATGTTCAAAGGTGACACGACTTGACTGCTTCCAAATATAACATCTTTTCCTGTCCAGATTTTTATTATTTTTATTTTTTTGGACTTTTTCAAATATTTTGAAAAGCTTGAAAAAGAATAAAAGTGTTTTATAGTACAAATCTAGGAGGAAACAAGTGTCAAGGGACAAGAAAACTAGTTCCAAGTAGTGGAACATGCCTATGTTCAATGCAAGGATATATGTGTAGGATAACGATACTCAAGGGAAGGTCTCCTCCCAGTAAAAGGGGTGATCAAGCTGTAAAAGATATGTAAAAGGATCTGCTTGGCTAGACATGAGACAAGCTTGGGCTATATGGTTGATAACTAAAAGTCAGGGAACCAACATAAAGCTCAAGAAGGAAAGAAAAACTCATGAAAATGCAATTACAACTTGATATATACAAGGGAGTTTCGGGGGAATGGCTAGCATAAAGTTCAAGAGGAGTATGAAGCTCTTGCTCAAATACATGGCGGGACTAAAAAGGGACTCCCACAACCTAAAGGAGACAACTCGACATGGGAACCAAATGCAAAAAGGATCTAACTAGGGTGCCCATGTATAGGAAGGCTCTACCATTCACATAATACCACTTCTACTAGCGACATGAAGGATCCGTGATATCATGGAATGGGTTCATACCTAAGGTTAAGATGAAACGGTCATAAGGTCATACAAAATGTAGGCGGATGTCAAATCCTAACCTATATTCTAGTTCAGACATTATACATGTAATAAGCATGAATGGATCAAAGAATCAGAGAGAGTGTACAAAAATGGACCTTACATGACAACAATATCAATCCAAACAACTGGAAAGAGTCAGTAAAGATTCCAAAATATAGGATATAAGGAGGACTGATCATGACAAATGCAATCAAAGGAAACAATGTGGTGGACGATGGGACATAAAAATGAATGTAAAGTGTAGACCCATCGCTCACATATCCACAACCACCCCTATGAGGGTGACCACTAGTGTAAAGATCGAGTGAAGGGAATAAAAATCCTCCAAAAATGGAGTAGAGGATGAAATATGACCACTCCCAAATCTATGAGAAAGGTAAGGGGCTATGGTGCCCTCAAGTCCAACACTAGGGTCAGCACTAGGACCTGGAGCAGGTGACGGGATACCATGCATGCCAAAAATAAAATGATCTAAACTCAAGAGAACATAAATATACTCAAGTAAATGCGATCCCAAAAGTCAACTAGCACACAAAGAGCGCACTCCTAAGAAAATCTATAGCCAAAATGAAAGCAAGCCAAGGGGAGGATAAGTGAGCTCCCAAATGCACCAGGTATGTCTCGCCTAGGAGAGGATCAATACTCCCATACACTACAAGTGGAGGTATGTAACAAATTATAGTGGCCCTTAGCTTCAACGCATATAGATATTGTGTTGTACGACCCCTATTTGGCTAGAACACCTATAAAATAACCTCTGCAAATACCCCCTCGATACCTAGGTAAGGAAACTAAGGTCACCTCAATATAACCAATTCTCAGATGGACAGTCGCAAGCAGGATCGACTATATGGGCAGAGTAGCAAAGCCCAAATCCTGAAAACACAAACTGGTACCCCAAGGGTGCATTGACCATACCTCAAATTTCCCCAGATACGAATACAATCATGGAAATATATCTTGTGCTCACAAAAAGTGACCAGGGGTCATCCCAATCACAATTGTGTGCATTTCGTTGGGCTTAACTCCCTTGTAAGAGGAGCATCCTGAGAAGCACTAATTATACCAAGGGTTTCACACTCTCACCTAGATAGACACCTACTTGTTGTGTTTAGTGGTCTTGGAGAATTAACTCACAATGAACTATTCCAAGACCCTGAAACATAATCTTGTTGATGCACCCTATAAAAGAAAAGAGTGTAATTCATTTTATTAAGCGTTGATTTTAATTGGCTATGATTACTAAAAGGGAAATGGTCATGAAACTAATGAAATTATGACTCAGTAGTGAAGTAAATATGTGCACCTAAAAAACAATTCCAAGTCCAATTTTGTAGAATGAAAAACAGGGTATGCCACTACATGAGATGCATAAAAACTAATTCCTTACTGAATTCCAATGTAATCCTGCCTATATGAAAGCCTAAATACAACTCTCATCCAAGAAATCCAATGCAAGTACCTCCTTAAGTCCATATGTGAGATGCAAGTAAGAATGCAACTATTTTGTATTTCCAATATAAAAGAATGAAAATGCAATAAAAGTCATTTAAAACTCTGAGTCTCTATAGCAAGTATAAAACGCAATCCCAGCAAGACACTAAGACAAAAAGAGTAATGCACTAATGGAAAAACAAAAAGATAAATGACTAAAACTACTTTCAAAGAAAAAATCAATGAAAAAGAGGTCTCTGGTCACAAAAGAAGCAGTCAACAAACAACATCAGAACCTAGGAGGACCCAACCACACTCATAACCCACCCAACAACTTCTCACATCAAAAACTCAACCAAAATGGAGGATGTACGTGACTGTTTAAAGAACAATAGTGTATGTACATGACTAGGCAAGGAAAACTCACGCATGTACATGACTTTTCAGCTGAAACCCACGTATACAAAGAAAACAGTGGTAAAAAGCAGGCTAAGAGTCAAACCACTCTAGGGGAGTGTCAATGGATGACCATACTATAAAATGTGACACAAAAATAGGGAGAAACAAAGAGAAAGTATGAAACACATTGTGCCCCCATCCCCAAATAAAACAAGGAGCTTCCCCAACAGAGTCACCAATTCTGTTACGAAGAGAAACTTCCTATGGCTTGGGGGTACCACAACAGACAGCTTGACACCAAAAATCAATCTTTCCCAATATGCAAGAGAAACTAAACATCTAACACTAAGGGATATTGAATCGTACCTTGTTCCAAACGATTGAAGTACATCCCCGTTGATCTGTTCCAATTCATGCTTGCATTAGCAATTTTCTCTCAACAATAGCAAACAAGAAAAGCGTTCTCTATAATAATGTGTTAGACCTACTCTAGCATATATATTCAACAATGTATAAGCAATTAAATACATCCATGGATTCAACATTCATATTCAAATGCACATAATTAGACAGGAAAAGATATTTCTATTAATAAAATTAGAGATTACAATAGTGACAACCTCTGTCCGTACATCTATGAACTGGAGAAACCGAGTCCTCCACCTAGGCATACACCACCTCAATCCTCCATCTCTTGATAGCAAGCTCACAATGTAACTTTTTCAACATTAAGCTAGCATTATTAGGATCTTTAACTGAGAGAATAACAAGTACAGCAATCAAACACAAGAGACAATGAACACAGTGTTTTTCCTCGGGGAAACCATAAAGGAGAAAACCCCGTAACTTCCTCAGAGATAGAATCAGCACCAAAACAGTAAAATCCCCAAAACAGTAAGTGATCTCCCGACAGTAGTAATCTTCTTCTTGTCTAGCCCCAGTTTCTTCTCCTTCCTCAACTATGCAATACACTTGAGTGTGGATGACTTCTGTGATAAATAGAGACTCCAGTTCTCTATTTATACTAATTTCGACAGGACTAAAACCCTACTAGGGCCAACCTCTACTAGGAGAGTCTAATAACCCTAGTGCCCCGGAACTGCGGGGACTTTAACCCTTAGACAATCGGAGGGTTACTCACTATGACTTGACATGACTTGTTTACATTATTTATCCTCCTGATCGGAACATTGGGGCATGACAATATGACTCAATTACATTATAGATACATCCCATAATAAACATCAGATTACAATACATAAGATACATAGATGAATACATTCCAAAGTTACAAATACATCAACACTCCCTCTTAACTAGGAAGGTATTCTTTCGACACAATTTTCAGCACTTTTCTTCTTCTCTGTATCAGCTGGATCATCTTGTCATATGCATCTCAATTCTTCTGAGTCTTCAAGTCATCTTCATCTTCAGATCTGGATCATCTCTCGATCTGGATCATCATGGGACATCATAACTGGATTTGGATCATCACTCGATCTGGATCATCACTGGGCATCATCACTGGATCATCACTGGATCTAAATCATCACTGCTGGATCATCATCACTCGATCTAGATCATCACTGGATATCATCACTAGATCTCGATCATCACGGGTGCTATCTCATTATTCTTCTTGTCACAGGAAGTTCTACAGAGCCAGGCCTTTTTCATGTTGGTTGTAGGCCTAGCCTCCATGTAGGTCTTCTTCAGCACTTACATCTTATCAACACATGATTGAAGAAAGGCTCATCATTTCTATATGATCAACACATGATCGAAGATAGATACTACACTTACATCTGATCAACACATGATTGAATAATGGCTCATCATCTCTATTTGATCAACACATGATCGAAGATAGATACTGCACTTACATCTGATCAACACATGATCAAAGATAGATACTGCACTTACATCTGGTCAACACATGATCGAAGAAAGGCACGCCCAACACTTACATCTAACCTACTCGTCAAAAATGCACGCCCAACACTCACATCTGATCATGTAGGAACCAAACCTATAATCATATCAGAAAGGCCCAGTACTTACATCTGATCAACACATGATCGAAGAAAGGATTCAACATCTCTATCTGATCAACACATGATTGAAGATAGATACTGCACTTACATCTGATCAACACATGATCGAAGAAAGGCACTGCACTTACATCTAATCAACACATGATTGAAGAAAGGCATAGCACTTATATCTGATCAACACATGATCGAAGAAAGGCTCTACACTTACATCCACCTAGGTGGGAACACATCCTGCTCACAATGATGGAAGGTATTGCACTCATATATGATCTTGTAGGAACCAATCCTACAGTCATATCAGAATGGCCCCCAGTCCTCCTCGAATGAGCTACCTGGTAACTGACCAGGTGCCTCCATTCTCCTAGAGAATAGCAGTTTCCCTTACATCCGACCTACTCGTTAGAATGGCCAACACTCACATTTGACATGGAAGGAACTTAATCCTTTATCCATGATAGAATGGTTCAGCCCTTACATCTGATCAAGTGGGAACACATCCCTCTGTCACATCAGAATGACTTCTCAGTCCTAGACTGATTTTTCCTGGTAACTGACCAGGTGCCTCCATTCCTAGAATGGAAATTGCCCTTACATCTATCCTACTCGACAGAATGGCTAGCACTCATATCTGACATGGAAGGAACCAATCCTCTCACCATGACAAAATGGCTCAGCCCTTACATCTGACCATGGAAGGAACCAATCCTCTCACCATGTCATAATGGCTATGGGTCTCATCATTTTCTCTTGGAGGAAACCTTGATCTAGAGAACACCAAGCTTCTCCCTAAAGTACTCAAACTTCAGCCTAGCCAATGGCTTTGTCAATACATCAACTATTTGTTCCTCCGTCACAACATACTGGAGCTTCACTGCTCCCTTCTGCACCATATCCTTGATATAGTGATACTTGATCTTGATATGCTTCGACTTGTCATGGAACACGCGATTCTCTGACAACTTCACATAACTCTGGTTGTCACAATGTATACAAGTAGCATCCAACTGGAGATCAAATATATCAGACAATAGCTTCCACATCCATACTGCCTCACAACTAGCTGAACAAGCTGCGACATACTCTGCTTCAGCTGTACTCAGTGCCACACAGGATTGCTTCTTGCTAAACCAAGAGATCACACCTGGTCCCATACTGAAGCAACACCCCGAAGTGCTCTTCCTATCAATGGCACTGCCTGCCCAATTAGAATCAACATAACCCTCCAGGTTAATCTTTTGATTCACATCGTACTTGAGCCCATAATAAACTGTACCCTTCAAGTACCTCAGAATATGCTTTGTAGCAATCAAGTGAACATTTCTAGGATCTGTCAAGAACTGGCTCAAGGTTTTCACAACAAAGCAAATGTCTGGTCTCGTGTTCGTCAAATACATTAATGACCCAATCATCTGACAATACATCATAGCATCAACCGACTCTGATGAAGCATCACTCAATAGCTTTAGGTTCGATGCCATAGGTGTGGCCATAGCCTTGCATTCCATCATCCCAAACCTCTTCAGGATCTCTACTGCATACTTCCCTTGTCCAAGGAAGATTCCATCTATACTCTGCCACACCTCCATACCTAGAAAGTAATGCATCATCCCCAAGTCCTTCATTTCGAACTCAGCAACAAGATTTCTCTTCGTGTTAGCAATCAACCCATCCATACCTGTCACAAATAGATTATCTACATATAGTAGAATGATCACTGGGTTGCCATCCTCAGCCTTATAGTAAAGGTTGGAATCTGCTTTACTCTTGGTAAAGCCCAAATTGGATAGAAAGCTGTCAGTTCTACCATACTAGGTCCTGGGTGCCTATTTCAAACCGCATAGGAATTTCTTCAGTCTGCATACATGAGACTCTCTGTCATGTGTCTCAAAACCGAGTGGCTGTTCCACATACACTTCCTCTTCCACTACACCATTCAAGAAGGCAGTCTTGGCATCCATCTGGTGTATCTTCCATTTCATCACTACATCTAGAGAAAGTACTGATCTGATGGAAGTGTATCTGGCTACAGGTGCAAAGGTTTCTTCATAGTCTATTCCTTCTTTCTGAGAGAAACCCCGAGCTACAAATCTTGCCTTATATTTTTCAATGCTACCATCTGTAGCATGCTTGATCTTGTAGATCCATTTGAAAGTTACAACTGACTTCCCTGCTGGTCTTGGGACAACATCCCAAACATCATTCTTCATGATCGATTGATATTCTTCGATCATAGCATCCTTCCATTCTTTATCAATGAAATCACATAGTAAAGCTACATACCCGGAGCAGGATCTGGTCCTCTTTCTTTCTCTATGATTCTCTTTTGGAGCCCCATATCTTTTCGCACCTTGGATAAATTCATGTACCCAAGTAGGTTTCCTCTTATGAGGATTCTTCTCCAGAGGTGGATCTATAGGTCTTTGTGGTTCTTCGAAATCTCGATCTTCTTCTTGAGTTTCTTCGTTCATGGTTGTATCATGAATTCTGGGTGCTTTTGCTTCTGCTTCTTTAGATTCTTCAGCAGGTCTCTTTCTAGATTTGTTGTAAGCTGTGTCTTCATCAAATGTCACATCCCTACTGATGGAAATCTTCTTGTATCCTGGGAAATAGATTCTGTAAGCCTTCGAGCTTTCAGAGTATCCCACAAATATGCCCTTCTTTCCTGAAGGATATAATTTTGTTCTCTTCTCTTTTGGAATGTGTATGTACACAGGATAGCTGAATATTTTGAGATGGCTGACTTCTAGTTTCTTGCCGGAGAAGACTTCTTTAGGAGTCTTGTTCTAAAGTACTCTATGTGGAGTACGATTTTGTACATACATCATTGTTCTATCAACTTCATCCCAAAGATGCATAAGAAGATCTTGATAATGAAGCATGGCTTTTGCAGCTTCCATGACGGCTTTGTACTTCCATTCTGCAATCCCATTCTGTTGTGGATTATAAGGAGTGGAAAACTCCCTCTTAATCCCTAATTCTTTGCATAGTTGTTTGAATTCTTTCGAAGTGCGTTCTCCGCCATTATTTGATCGAAAAGTATTGATCTTCTTTTCAGTGTGGTTCTCGATCAAGGATTTGAATTCCTTGAATTTGCTGAATACTTTGTCTTTGTTCTTCATGAAGTAAACCTATGTCTTTCTAGAAAAATCATCAATAAAAGAAACATAGTATGCATACCTGCTTAGTGAGTTTGATGACATAGGACCGCATACATCGGAGTGGATGATTTCTAGTATGCCTTTGGATTTGCTTTCGCTGCTGGGAAATGTATTCTTTGTATTCTTCCCTTTCGCACATCCTTTCCAGACCCTATCATGTTTTGCTTGGAATTCTAGAAGGCCTTCAACAACTTTGCTCGCAATAGGTAGTGCTCTGTAATGCACATGTGCAATCCTTCTATGCCAAAGCTCATTTGGTTCTACTGTGTCATGGATCAAGGCTTGTTCTGGATGGCCCTTTAATTTGTACAATCCTCCTTCTTGCTCTCCAATCACTACTGCATCATCGATAGTCTTTCCTTTTGGCCACATGATGACTTGACCATCTATGAATGCAACTCTCATTCCTTTTGCATCCAATGCTAATATGGAAAGAAGGTTCTTCTTGAGTCCTAGCATAAACAATACTTCTTTAATTGTTAGAGACTTACCCGAGTCTAGTTTATATGAAGATTCCCCACTACCTTTTATTGGATATTGGTAGTCATCTCCTAGCTTCACCTTGTGAGGTGATTCATGTTCTGACAGTCTCACAAAGGATTCCTTGAATCCAGTCATATGTTTGGAAGCCCCACTATCTATAAGCCAATCATCACTTCCATGGGTAATGTTACCTGTGAGAGTGGAGATCAGAACATATTCATCCTCGCTTGAAGAATCTTCACTTTCATATATGGATCTCTTCTTGGATGGTTCATCATCCTTTGCAGCATGAGCATGATGTCTTCTTTTGTTCCCCTTCTTCTTATGAGAGTGACCCTTGTTCTTAGGACAGTCTTTTGCAAAGTGTCCTCTTTCATCACATGTGTAACATCTCAATTTTAATAGGTCCCTTCTAATGTTATCTCTATGATGAGGATCCTTACCTTTGGAGTAATCGAGTCTTCTTCTACTTTTCTTGGAGTGGACTGTGAGAGCTTGGTCTTCACTTCCCATCTTCTCTTCTTGAGCTTCTATATGTTCTTCTTCTTGAGAACATTCTTCCCATAGTCTGCTGAATTTGACTAACTTATTTCTAGCACAGATTCCTTGGATGAAAGAATCCCATGACCTAGGAAGGCCATTCAAAGTAGTCATCACAATCTCTGCATTCTCCACTTCTTCATCTACAGCTTCTAATTGTTCCTTGATATGAGAAACCCTTGTGAAGTAAGACTGGATGGTCTCTGCATTCTGAATCTTCACATTCTTCAGTTGATTCCTCAAAGTCATCTTCCAGTTTATGTTCTTCCCTTCAAACAATTTGGTTAGGGCATCAAACATAGCTTTAGGTGTCTTGAGAGAGGACACCTGTGGGAAAAGTAATCCTTGATAGAATCAGCAATGATCCTCTTTTCCATAACCATCTTCTTCTTATGTAAGGCCTTTGCCTAATCTCCCTATGGAACTGGAACCTCCTCATGAATGTAGGAGTTTAATTCATTCTCTTCTAGGACCAGGGAGATCCTATACCTCCAAGCTCGGAAGTTATTAGCTCCCTCAAGCTTTTCATCAAGCTTGGTATGATGAGACATCTTAAAATGAGAATCTCAAATGGAAATACAAAAGATCTCAGATCTTACCAAGTCAAGATGTCGGATCTGAAACTTGAGCTGAAATCCTGCAGAGCTAGTTCAGGAGCGAATTAGGGTTTTGCTTTTTCGGAGATTTGTCCACCCAAATGCCTTGAAATTTTTCCCTAACTTTTATTTTGGAGAGGATCTCAATCCAGGCCTGGGCTCACTGAAAAATTCCTCTTCTATGAAAATCCCTAATTTTCGGCAGTAGTGTCGGGTCCAAAACTGAAAAACCTCAAAATTGGATTCTGCTTCGGTAGAAAGATGCGCCCTAAGGAGGAGAGTTATTCCACCTTAATTTTGCTGAAAATATGTGGAGGAAGATCCACAAACTAGGAATCCCTAGTTCCCGTAGCTGTACAGTGTCTTCTTCTCAGGTTAGCTCTGATTCCATGTTAGTTTTTCAACATTAAGCTAGCATTATTAGGATCTTTAACTGAGAGAATAACAAGTACAACAATCAAACACAAGAGACAATGAACACATTATTTTTCCTCGAGGAAACCATAAAGGAGAAAACCCCACAACTTCCTCAGAGATAGAATCAGCACCAAAACAGTAAAATCCCCAAAACAGTAAGTGATCTCCCGACAATAGTAATCTTCTTCTTGTCTAGCCCCAGTGTCTTCTCCTTCCTCAACTATTTGCTACACTTGAGTGTGGATGACTTGTGTGATAAATAGAGACCCAGTTCTCTATTTATACTAATCCCAACATGACTAAAACCCTACTAGGGTTGACCTCTACTATGAGAGTCTAATAACCCTAGTGCCCCGGAACTGTGGGGACATTAACCCTTAAACAATCGAAGGGTTACTCACTATGACTTGACATGACTTGTTTACATTATTGATCCTCCTGATCAAAACATCGGGGCATGACAATATGACTCAATTACATTATAGATACATCCCGGAATAAACATCGGCTTACAATACATAAGATACATAGATGAATACATTCCGAAGTTACAAATACATCAACACACAAAGCAAATGCAAGCTTGGGAAGAACACAAAGTGATCCAAAGGGATGTAGACTCAAGTATAAGCAAATTGAGGCAACAATGGACTATAGTTCCTTTGCTCTTCAACTCCTCCTCTTCAATGTATCCAAGGGGTTCCTTATATAGCGCTCCAAAAGGGTAATGGAGGGTTGAATCCAACCGATCTCAAGGAATATGGAAGACCAAGAGTCAGGATCTTTGGAGTCATATGAGGAAAACTCCAAAAATATTTGGATTTATGCACACATCTCGATGTATGCAGGTCTGAGGTCAAAAGTTGCTTATACACACGAGTATGGGTTTAAAAGTCGCATACAACAATAAACAGGTGTTTTTTAGGGATGATCTTGGGACATCAAAGTATAATATAATTCCATGGGTATAAATATTCTATAGAGGGACAGGGAAGGCCATAAATATGTGATCAACCATGTGTGGTAAAATCAGCTATAACATACATATAGAAAAAAAATTTGGGTATTTAAATTATTATTTTCATCTAAAATATAATTTTCAATGCCATTTTCTCACAAACCTCCAGAAGTTATCCAACAATATAATTACCATACATATATGCTAAAGTCGTTGGAGCTATGGTAAGTGAAGAGAAGAGAGTAGCTATGATTATTGGTCAGGAATACCTGAGGCGTGCTGGAAGTTGGCCAACTATTCTAATGTAAATAGAACTTATTTTTATTTCCATTTTCATAACATAAAATCTATAATTTCAATTTATTTAAAAGGCATGCCACCATGTATCGTATTTCTAACAAAGTCAAAGTGAAATACATTAGAAATAGAAATTACTTAGAAAAAGGCTCGAAAATGAACTCAGAACAGGAAAGGTCTTTGAAAAACTTTTACACAATTTTTAGACTCCATGTCGAAACTGTAATTTAACTTACAACACACCAAAAAGAACAAGAAAGAGAGAAAAATACAATAAAAACCTTTGTGGCCTATACATGAGAGACCGAAATATATCTATTTTGAGGCATCATGGTTTGTTTTGAAGGCTTGCGTTTAGCATATGGAGGCTAGTTTTCCCATTTTGCTCATTTGTATAGTTTAAGGAGTTTTACTTGGATACATCACTATTGAAATTATAATCTATAGTCTGCACCCCAAACTATCAGTTATGCCCTTATGATACCTCACTTAGTTGATTCAACCCATCATATGACCATTTTCAAAGGTGTGAAGATAATTCTCATTTTTCTACCCATGGTGTGAAAAAAATACCCTAATTTCCATGTGATCATTCTTAAATGCAAAAAAGGATAATCAACGTATCATTAATGTTAGTATATTTATGTAGGCCATGAAGTGTGTATGTGTACACCTTGTCAAACTCCCATTTCAATAATAACATTGGTTTGATATTCCATTGAGACCACCAAACTTATGCATTCTCATTAATACATTGAGAGACTTCACATGGAAACTAGACCTAAGTAGGGATTTCAATATTCACCTATAAATAGAAATCATGGGGCAACATTTTAGAAGAGAGAATATAAGAGAAAGTTTATGTAGACAAAATTTCCCTCGAGAGACTTGGAATAATTATTCTTATGTCTACACCATTCAGAGTGTATTGCATAATTGATAACTTCCATCATTTTCATCACAAAGGGATCTTTCCTCTTCCTATTAATATTTGGATATTGTGAATTCAAAGAGTCAAAGGACCTCCCAAAGAGAGGTTTTGAACCCCACCTTGCTACAACATAGCCATCTCTCCAAGTGTATCATTGTGAGTCTCCCTCACCTTACTTGGAGTTAATACAAACATTTTACTTTCCCACCATAATCTGTGTTTGAATGTTATGTTATATTTTGTTATAAAATTATTTTTCTTTCTCCCATAAACTAGAGTTTGGTATTGTGTTGCATATGATCATGTGGTCTCATTTTTATTTTATATTCCATTATTGTTTGTATCTTGTTTCACAAACAATTGGATAAGGTACTTTTTCTTACTTGATATCCACTATTGGTGACTCCACTAGGGATTTGGATCCATAAATATTACTACCGGTTGTGCACGTTCTTAAACTCTTCGTTTTTATAGTTAATAGCCTTATTTTTATAAGGAAGTCCATTTAATATTACTATCACCATGTTAGTGTCGTCTTCGATGAAAATTGTAAGTTTTCACTTTGATGTGTGCATAGATATCATTTTATTTTATTTTTTTAACATATATGAGTAAGTTTATATTAATATATAAAATATCCATACATAAGAGGAGTCAAATTGTCCATTATTCTCTGAGAGAGAACTCCAATTTTACAAGAAGTCCAAAAAAATCCTTAGAAGCAATTTATTATATCTATATATGCTACCTATTTCCTTCAGATAGTATCTACTATCTATATTTATATATATGTATAAACTAGCCTCCTATCAAAATGCACTGGAAATTTACATAAAAACCCAATTGCATTTCTAAAGTGGAAATATTTTTTAGTTATTCTTAATTATGCGTGATTAATTACTGATGTTTTTGAAAGAAAAAATAAACATTGGTCCAACTTCCTAATGAATTATAGGCTATAAAGCATTCTTTCCCATCACCTTATCATGGAACTCTATAGAAGAATTAACTGTTTCAAATGTCCCATTTTGGTATGGATGAGTTATGTTTTGTGAATCATTATTTCTTGGTTGTAAGCGAACCTATCAGTGGATTCAATAATTAAATAGACATATTGCAAATATAAAGACAAATATCATTCTTCTATAGCCATGCATCTTCAGAGAAACCTTTAACGATTCTATATTTGGCTTCTAGGTGAAGATGTTAGTTATTTGAAAAGCCAAATAATTAGTCAAGAATGAATTGAACTAGAAAAACTTTCAAACTCTTATATATAACAAAATATCTATGAGTTGTGTGTTGATATGTACAGGATTTGAAATAGCTACGATGATGATTAGAGAATAGTTCACAAGGAGCTGGAATTATCATTGATAATAATTGAACTTTCCTTAGGATGTGCAGTAACCTAAAATAAGATTGCACTAAAATTTGGATTCCAACAAGATTTTGAGATTGACTAAACCTATGGAAAAGGTTGGAGATATTGGTCTTCTACAATGTTTATTATAAAGTACAGTTGAAATAAAAGGTAGTTTCTTATCAACACTTCTGACTTTAAAAATGAAATAATTTACGGTGGACCATGAAAAGCAATTTTATTATGGGAAATTTACAAGTACAAGTTCAAGGTTCATTGAGACTTGGTCGAAACCTACCAAGAAATTTCACAAAAAAGAGTAAATGCAACACGATATTTGGTGGGGAACAAGCATAACTAAAAACATATATTTGGACTAAGTGTTACTATAGATGAAGGTATTCAACTGATAGCATGCTCTAATAGGGTGAAGTTTTCAGTTGAATTTATGTAAATGAATCTATATCAAAAGAATATGTAGGAAATAATGAGCTGCAAACATAAGGATTACAAGTCATTCATCTGCATGATGTGATTTCACACTCTCTAAAGATTCTAGTAGATCATTTGATTGTACCATCTTCCCTATGATTTTTTTTGTTAACAAGGCTACTCTATGCAAGTTCATTTCCATGCTTAGTCACTTGTCAACAATTTTTTTCTATTCATATTTACATATTTATAGTTCTTGCACAATCAAGTAGTGATGATGAGGACTTGGATGTATTCTTTGTTAATGAACCTGAGTTTGTGACATTATTATTGTATGATGACATAGTCCCACAATACATTTATATTTTGGAAATCTAAGCCTTGATTGCTTTCTATTAGGACTAATCTTGTCGACCAACAGTTTTATATTTTATTACATTAGGAGGATGTCATGACACCTTCCCCATACTTAATCAAAAAGTAGTTGGTTCTATTACTAGTGGAACAATCATTAGTTCAATTTCTTTTGCTAAGGCATTTCTCTCTCTTGTCAGAGTCTTAGTTTCGTCATCTTCAAGATGTTTCGCAGTATAGGAAGCCAGTTTTGTACCTACTCTGTTTCCTTTTCTTAATGATTTGAACCTGCAACATATAAACCCGGTAAGTGTGACTATGCATATTATTGAGGCTTTCATGAACTAGAGTAGTCCTACTACTACATTATTCAAATATTTGGGAGCTTTCGATGATGCCATTGTTGTTGAGTTTAGAATATTTTTTTTCTAGAGGACCCAAGGAAACATGAAGAAGAATTGGAATTAGACAATAAGAAAAATTCCTCTATGAATAGTGTTGGTCATTAAGAGAAAGTTCATTATCATCCTTTAGTTTCTTAACCAAGGAGGATGTTGATGAAATATATACTTTGGGATATATCTATTGGAACATGTACACCTAGCATTACAACTCATCTTTATGGATCACAAGAGAGAACATTGCCATTTTGGTTGGGTACCATATTCAAAAGAGAAAAATAACCACCTGCTATATGATGCTTTCAATATACATAGAGGGGCATGGAATAACCACCTGTGCATTCATAACAACAGTGACGTGAGTTCCAGTGCTACCTTGCACATGGATTTTCATACTTTAGAGAGGCTCAAGATGATTTGGTCCCACATTAAGAAGTTCCATGCTTGGTGGGAGAGTCTTGAAATTATGCAGTTTGGCATGGGAAGTGATTAATTGTCAGTGTGATGGTATGATTTTCACATCCTCATTTTCATCTTCTACGATGATATAATTTTGTTGTTGTTACTGATGTTTGGAAGGGGACAAATAATACCATGGGACCCTGGAATTATTTGGAATAAAATATTTCCAAAAGGGGCAGAAAATTTTTGATCCTTACAGAGGAGGAAGTGGCATCCAGGAATTATACTCAGTTACCTTAACTGGTTTCACATTTTTGTTGAAATAAGTGGTCATTGCAGAAAATACTATAATAAGAGTCGTGCAACAAAAGGATGGAGGACAAATTTTGCAACACTCTGGAGTGCTTCTACTTGAGGACAAGCAAACTTGGGAGGGGAGGCCTCTCATGTCCCTCCCTTGAAGGGACCTTGAAAGTGTCTAGGGGTTAAACCCTTGCATTAATTAATGATTCCTAGGAATTTTGATTATTTAAAACTATGGAGGCATGTAATTTCTAAATTCATGTTATTTGTAATTAGTTAATTATTATGAAAAATAATTAATGGTGGAAATGAGTTGTCAAGGAAGGAGGTTGCATTAGACAAATTTTCAAGGATGGGAAAATGGAAACAATGAAAAATAAGGAAAAAGAAACATGTCATAGAAAAGATAGAAACTATCCAAATTAGTTTCCAATTTGGTGCAAGGATGAAAAGCAAGGAAATATTACCTTATGCACAAACTTGCTAATTACTCAAAGAGGGTGCAATTTCTATTTTGCACTGAAGGATACAAACATGGAAACATTTACTAAGCTTCATACTTGCTATTTTGCTTAAGGATTTTGAATTTCCGCTTTGGGTTAAGTTATACAAACAAGGAAACATCATTTGCAAACCAAAATTGCTAATCCCATCAAGGAGGGCCACTCATGGCTTTGGAACAAGATTGGTGAGTGGGTTAAAGGAAACATCATTTGCAAACCAAAATTTCTAATCCCATCAAGGAGGGCCACTCATGGCTTTGGAACAAGATTGGCGAGTGGGTTACTAGTTCAACGGGTGAAGGACTTGCTCAACAAGTCACCCAAGGTCTACTTAAGGGAATTTAAAACTCCATTATTAAGTTTGGTTGATTATTTGATTGCTAAATTCTTATGTGAGCATTACTTCTGAGTGTTGTGCCTCAGACTACTGGGAGATGAGCCCCATCCTTCCATTCCCCTCTCCTTGCATCCCCTTCTCTTCCATTTCCCTTTATATCTATTGCAGGTCTATGGAGATCTAATTTTAGTCATTGAAGATTATTCCAGAAGTACATTTCTGCCTCCATCACCTACAAGTTGAGATCCAATGAAGCCCATGCTTCACCTATGCTCAGATCCCTCTTCCAGTGAGGATTCGGGCCTCTCGCCCATCATTTTGGAGCCTCCTTTGTATTGGTAAGTATATAATATGAATTATTTTGTATTAAAATCTTATAACTCTGTTATTTTATGCCCTCAATTCTAAATAACTCATTCATTAAATATTACCTTCTCTGTTTCACATTTAAAGCTTGCTTTATCAACATATTGGGGGAATTTGATGAAGTTCAGTGCAATAAATATTATATGAGGTTGTGGGAGTGATTGAGTGGATTATATATTCTCAATGGAGTGTTATATATCCCTATTATATTTCATATCAGTACAAAAATAAATATTCAATGATTTGTCTGCTTAATTTCATACCCTAGCTAGAAAGCTAGTATTAAATAACTAGTTTTGCCATTTCTCACATAAACAGACTTTTCCTCACCCAAAAAATGATACGTAAGTTCCTATGGGTCACTGAAATACCCAATTTACCATAAATAAATCCAGAACCTATTTTCATTGTGGCCGTACTGTCTTTTAGGATCCTCCACTGCGTAAGGTCTCCCTAGGCCAAAAATACCAAATTGAACCAAAACTCCCTAGAAATTTCTATAACTGCCCCAAAGTGATATAAATAGTACATAACATTAATTTATGACTTAATTTCACCTCTGAAACTTACCTAATCCTTTGTTCGTAAGATGGATTGAGAATCCCTAGTTTCACGGTTTGGTGACCAAGTAGCATGAAAGTAAGTTTCCGCGAAGCAAATTCTGAAATCTCAATGGTCCCAGATATAAATGTATTAGGGGAATGGATTTCCAAATATTCACTCACTCTTGATTTGTCTCCTCTTCCCACTATGCCTCTACAAAATTTCCCAGAAGAAACCCCTTATTTTCCCAGTCCGAGAAGTCATCGTGAAAATTAATTCAAGTTCAGAAATTTAATATAAAATTGCAGAATTGAAGAGTGTTCAGGTCTGTACACCAGACTTGGGACATCACAATTAAGGAATAAAAATTCTTTGCAAATAGAAAAGTTGAGTGCTATTATTTTTTTCCTTATCAAGATTTGTTCTAAGATTATTCCTATATAGATATGAAATATTTACAATAATAATATTAATATGATGTAAGAGCGCATGCTAACTAGTGCAATGTTAGACCCTGAATTCTGATGGTGGTCATAATATTATTATTGCTCCATATCGTAAGAAAACTATGTGTAGTTTTTCCTTTAATAGCCAAAGAAAAAAAAAGATTGATGCTACTTCAACTTTTCAATGAAAATACTACTTGTTGGTCCTGAAATATGTTTGGAATATGCTAGAAATTTCCTTTTGTCCACAACTTTCTATTCATGGAATTTGCATCACTCCCCCAATGAATAACTACAAATTTAAGTGAGAAAATACTATATTTCTTCATATATCCAAGAAAAAACGAGATAGTACTATTCAAATACTATATTACACTTTTTCCAACCTACTAGTGTACTGCATTAGGCTTATCCATGATCTAACTTAATTTATTACCTGAATACAGTTTTAACAACCTACTAGTGTACCACATTAGGCTTCTCCATGACCTAACTTAATCTATTAACTATTAACTAATTTAATCAAAATATGTGTATGTCTACTTCATTAAAAACGCATTAAGAAAAGTAGTCTACACATCCATCTAGTTAAGACTCCAGTCATAATAGGTAGCCAATGAAAGCACAAATGCTATGGGTCTATATCTAGAAGATGGAGAGAAAACATTATCATAGTCAACATCAATTTTCTAACTTAAACATTTGGAAACAAATCTTGTCTTATATTTTTAAATGGAATAATGCACAAGCCTCTAGTCATGCTCAGCCAGCCTCTAGTCATGCTCAATCAGCCTATGCTTAGTCCTATTGGAAAAAAAACTTCATTACACAAGATCTAACTTGCAATAAAAAAAAAAATTGTTGTCTTTCAATTATTAATATCTCGACAACAAGAGACATTTTCCTATCAAAGGTCCAAAATACATACAATTATCTTACACTTCACTTCTTCAAAATGAGTTGCTGTAAAAATTATTATAGGAATTGTCTTCTGAGAAACAACCACTTTTATGAACAACAGGATGCCCTTTCATTTGTACAGTAGAAGGTCTACTGCTATTCATGGTAGGATGACTTTATATCACACAATACAAAAGAAATGGATTTAAGACTTATTTTTATTTAAAATCATTAGTATTTCATAGTTAATAGAAAATATAATTTATTTAAAGAAATATGTCACAATGAGGACTCTATCTAGGATTCTCTATTATGGAGGTAGGTATAGGGGAAGTATTTTTATTGAAAATCCTATTTGAAGGCTAAGATACATCTTGAGAAAGAATTCCATGTAAAAGGAGTAACATATCAATATCCATGGTTCAACAATTCCATGAAAAGAAGGCTATATATGCTTAAGATGATGGAAATATTTTATATACTCTAGCCTATGCTTAAGATACTGGAAATATTTTATAGCTTGAAACCTCAACAAAATTGTTATGAAGATGGGTTAATGATATGAATGCATGTAACCCAAAAATTATCAATTTACAGGCCCAGGAAAAACCTTAACTGAAAATATCATCATCACTAACATTGTTGACTCTATGGAGATGAGACATTTATGAAATTATTTAGGAGCAACAATAGTGTGGGATATCATTCTTTGATTCCCTATATCAAATGCACTCAATAAGTGGTTTATCAATTTTGATATTTAAATTTGATGTTAAAATATCTTAGTCACTATATCAAGGACAAGTCATGTGGTAATGCCCCCATATGTAAACAAGAAAACAATGAGGATGCCTCCAGATTTTATGCTGGAAAGATTTTAAAGCCTAGAATCTTGGAGACTCAACAACATGGTTATGAGAATGGGTTACTAATGTGAATATATGCAGCCTAGAAATTACAAATGTACAGGCCCAGGAAATGAAAATGGCATAATCTTTGGCACTGTTGACTCTATGGATATGAGACATACAAGATATTTTTTAGGAACAAGTAAACTGTGGGATCTTTGATGCCTTGTATCAAATGTAATCAATGAAAAGTTTATCAAATTTTATGTTAAAATACTTAAGTCACTAGAATAGAGACAAATCATATGGTAACCCCCCCACAACTAAAAAATCAAATAGCAATAGAGTATAGTTGAAGGTTCAATCCATATGCAATGAATTTTTCAAATAAATACATGATAGGCATGAGTGTTTATATGCTTTCAACATACAAAATTATGGATGTTATTTACTTGGCCATAAATATTAGCAAGTTGGATCAATATATGGCCACCAAAGAAGCTATGATGGATTGTATAGTACATCCCTCCAATAAGTTCATGACCTCCTTATTTGTGTCTTAAGTACAACGTCTTAATTTTTTAATTCATTCAACATATCATTACTTTAATTGCATAGACAATTACACTCTCAATTCTAATGAATGGCATACTTTATAAATCAGTGACTTGCCAATCACATTGTTTTCCAAAAAGGTAAGTCATGCACAGGTACCCCATACAGGTTTTCCTTTCTTACAAAAGTCTTGCAATGCTTGAATCTGTATGTTGATAGATATAAGATTCAAATAAGAATATATTGTTTCCCAAACTTAATGCAACATATCTAAACCTAGATTCATTAAAATGTTTCATTACATCTTTATCGACTCATGCTCTCTTCATAAAAAAAAGTTATGTTCAAATAATAGAACAACTAAAACAATTGTTTTACTTTAAATGTTAAAACCTCCATGCAACTAATTGTCCAATATTTTTAATTGATGAACTTCGAAGCAGGAACAATCCAACATCCACTAATTACTTTAGAGATGCACCTTATGCAACAAGCAACACCAAAGTAGAGATGATGGAACTAGATATGCTAGAAAGAATAGATATAAATTATTATTGAATGGGGAGAGAATAGATGGAATATGTTTAGAAACAGGAGAAAATAAATATAGATTGATGATGAAATTTAGAAGGATTATACCATTAAAATCCAAGCATACAAATATGCATCAGAACAATGAACAATATACAAATTGAATATGCATCAAGTAGGGTAAAGGAATCAATTTATAAGCCGTAAAATTAGCCTCTCACTGGTTGGAATAAATGGAAATTTAAATTATTCTGCCTTTAGTTTCCAAGTAGCATAAACACATCTAGAGGGAACACATGAGCACCATGGAATTGGAAATCATGGATAATTTTTGTGTAACCACTCATGTACCCATGACTTACCTATTGAATTAAATCATCATTACATAATGCAAGTGCTATCCTAGAATTCTTATCATGTCATATGCCTTGTTCTAGTACACCATTTTCCTTCGTTCAATTCATTGTTTTCTATCCATTTCCTACAACAGGAACATTAGAATATGATGCAGACCTAAATCATGTATCAGAATTTCTTTCACCACTCACCATTTTAGAAGATAGAAAGTGTTCCTTCTCTTTTAATTTAATCATAGTAGCATTTTCTTCCTAGATGGATCATGAATATCGAATCATTTTTGGATGCAAGTCAACAAAAATATCCTAGAGATCAAACTCAACACCTAGGGATCTATTGGACCATTTTCTAAGAATATATCTTTGAAAAATAACCAGAAACGTATTAAACCTCCATTTAGAAGAACCTCTAATAAAAATGTGTCCACATAACTGAAGAGTAGTTATCATCATTTGAATGTGAAAACAATCCTCTATTGGATCTAGTGTTGTCAATCTCTGCAATACCATGTCCAAATAAAAGAACCAAATAAAGAAAATCAAAGATCACAGATGAATCAAATAAATGATAATTGTATATCTCTCTTCTAAATCACATATGTGCTATATGTTACTATTGCATTCCATAGTCATTGAACTCAATTCCTAGCCCAATTTTTCAAGAAACAGAGAGATAATATGAATATCACTATCTTTGTGTACAAAAAATAATCCAAATTTTAACTATCTGCCATATTCGAACCATAGGAGAATCACATCTTGTTGATATAGGATTATACTAATGTACTAGACACACACGGGATCATTTCACGTGTTATAGCAAGGTTCTTAGTGTGAATGAAGGAAACTCCTTCAATAATGTTCCAATTTGATTAAGGAAACAAAAATAGGTTTGAAGACAATGCTTCCACAATCCCTCAACACTTCCATCCTTGCAGATGGAAACACATGATTTATGATAATCTTTGAAATCACCTAGATTTGATTCATAGTAACAAAAAAGATGCTCCAAGAAATGCTAATTTTCCTCACAAGATTAACCTATAATTTCCCTTTAGGTCTGTCTTGTACTCATATACTACCATATGAAGGAAAAAATATGATGAATTATGCACATGTAATCTTATGACTACTCTAGGTGAACAACCTATACAAATAGTGAGGTAAAAGATGTCTTTCATAATTCATGTCCGTAGAATTAATTCACTAAGAGGCACATGTGGAAGTTGTTGTAAGTACTGACATGAATCAGGAAGATAAAAACGAAAACATGATCCTTGGAAACAGTCATGAAGTCAACATATTTTCCATCTAAGGTGTTGTATAAATAACAGTTTCCCCTGACACTAAAAAATCTCATTCCATAAGTGAATAAGAGATCGGGATATTTAAAACTTGACTTAGTATGGAAAAGTGGTATGTAGGAAATGAAAAGACAATAGAAACATTAATTCTCATATATGTTTCAGTGCCTTGGTAGTTGCAAAGTGGAGCATATCCAAGGTTATGTTTTGTTTCAATGGACCATTACAGTTGTTCACTTTAAATGATGAAAGTACCTTCTTATAGTTAATGGTAATTCTGTGTAAATTTTGTTGGTTTTGTGACTTGTGAAGAGAATGTTTTAACTTATTATTGAGTCTACAAATATTATAATGTATCATGGTAAAGATGTGCCATATTAAAGCATTAGAAAAGCCAACTTAACTCTGGTTTAGTAGGAGTTAATCTTTCAAATCTTTAGTAAGCTATGAAACTATTCATGATATTTTTTTTCATCGGTCCCAGACATTTTGATTATTGAACTGCTTATTCCTTCAAGGTTTGATGACTTTTATAATCCTAAATAGATCCATATCAGGGCCATTGGTTCCATATTTAAGCATAAAAAATGCCAACTCTAACTCTAGTTTAGTAGGATTTAATACTTCAAAGATTTAGTAACATATGAAACTATTCATAATCTTATTTTAATCAATCCCTAAAATTATTACTTTTTAATTATTGAACTACTTATTATTTCAAGTTTTGATGAATTTAATATGAGAAATCAACCAGGGTTTACTTTGTTGAATTGCCAACCTGACTGTGAATTTATTTGTGCATATGAATAGAGATGTGATGTCCCAAGTTTGTTGTACAGACCTGAACACTCTTCAATTCTGTAAATTATATTAAAATTTCTGAACTTGAATTAATTTACACAATGACTTCTCGAACTGGGAAAATAAGGGGTTTCTTCTGGGAAGTTTTACAAGAAAAAGGAGTGAGAAGTGGGAATCAAAAAAATAAAATAATACATGAAATTAACTCTCCCATAGAACATTTATATCTGGTTCCATTTATGGTTCAGAATCCACTACGTGGAAACCTACTATCACGCTTCTGGGCAGCCAAATCGTGAAACTAAGGAGGGTAGTTCGGTCTGTTTTAACCAGGGGATTCTGGAAACTTGCAGAGGGTTGTTGTAGAATTAATATAGCATAAATAAATTTTTTATATATTTTTCATATATTCTGGAAGGTTCTTATTGTTTTGGATGAATTTGGGGTTTTACGACAATTTTGGCCAAGGAAAACCCTGCGCAGAGGAGGATCCCAAAAGGTGGTACGACACCAATGAAAAATGGTTCTGGAGTTGGATATTGGAATGTGGGCCTTTTAGTGACTCACAAGAACTGACAGATATTATATTGAGTTAACAGAAATGATTTTACATCAATTTTACCAAAACTTGTTATTAAAAGCTAGTAATCTAGCTAGGGTCTAAAAAAAGCAATTAAATCATCTCAAATGCATTTCTGTAAAACATGAGAACTGTAAAATAGGTAAATATCAGTTAATTTAATATGTAAACTCACTTTAATCACTTCCCAAACCTGACATATTCCTTATAGCACTCATTTTTCTTCAATTTCCCCCATACATTGCTAAAATAGGCCTTTTAGGCAAAACTAAAGACAAGAATATTTATGGGCAGAGATGTTTCAACCTGATATGCCAAATTTTCAGAATATTATTACCCTAGAGAACATAAATTACATCATGGACTGAACATTACAAGGATGCTCCAAAAACAAGGGGCAAGAGGCTTGGATCATGACTAGCAAGGGGCTGTGAGCATAGGTGAAGCATGGGATTCACTGGAGCTTGACCTGAACTTGATGGAGACTACAAATAACTCTGATTATACCTCAATTTCTGAAATCTAGCGCTCCACACCTGCGATGGAAGAGAAGGGTATGGAAGGAGAGGGGAATGGAAGGTTGGGGCTCATCTCCCAGTAGTCTGAGGCACAACACTCAGAAGTAATGCTCACATAAGCATTCAGAAATAAAATAATTAACCAAACTGAATAATAGAGTTATAAATTCCCTTAAGTATACCTTGGGTGACTTGTTGAGCAAGTCCTTCACCCGTTGAACAAGTAACCCACTTGTCAATCTTGTTCCAAAGCCATGAGTGGCCCTTCTTGATGGGATTAGCAATTTTGGTTTGTAAATGATGTTTCCTTGTTTGTAAAACTTAACCCAAAGTGGAAATTTTACCTCCTTGAGAAAAATAGCAAGTATTAAGCTTAGTAAATGTTTCCATGTTTGTATCCTTCAGTCCAAAATAGAAACTGCACCCTCCTTGAGTAATTAGAAAGTTTGTGCATAAGGTAATCTTTCCTTGCACCAAATTGGAAACTAACTTCGATAATTTCTAGATTTTCTATGACATGTTTCTTTTTCCTTATTTTCCACTGTTTCCATTTTCCCATCCTTGGAAAGTGGACTAATGCACCCTCCTTCCTTGACAACTCATTTCCACCATTAATTATTTTTCATAATAATCAACTAATTACAAATAACATGAATTTAGAAATTACATGCCTCCATAGTTTTAAATAATCAAAATTCCTAGGAATCGTTAATTAATGCAATGTTTAACCCCTAGACACTTGATAAGGTCAACACTTTCAAGGTCCCTTCAAGGGAGGGACATGACAAGAGAGACTCACTCCTTAGAAAAAAGAACACGTCAAACCCTTTTATGCGACTCAAATATTATAATAGTAATTCAATGCATGACCATATTCATATATGTAAAAAGAATCACATCTAGATATTCACATAAAAGGGATTTCTTTCAAATCAATAAATGTCTAGAAAATGTAGGCTAACCAAGATCAATGTTCAAATATTGTTTATCACTTTACAAACTAGGATCCCATTATAGAGAGACTTCATGAAATATGAAAAAATAAATAAACAAATAGGATATGAAGGGAAAGTGAAACTAACATTCTATCATCTTTCCTACCAATAATGTTACAGATGTTCCATATCGAGGGGAAATCAAATGAGAGATGGAGAGTTCATTCATGCCCAACATTCTTCTAAGGCCACCATGACCCATTTCTCCTCCTCACCCAAACTATCATTCTGATTCTGTAATATCTTGATTCTTTCCTGTATACCCCTTCTCTGCCATATGATTCTTATGCTCCCCCCATTGTTAGAAAATCCTAATAGAATCAATATCAGTTAATTGAAAAAAATATTCACACACACAAAAAGCCATTGGACTGTCTTGTTTCGATCCTCTCGCAGTTTGTTGGGATTGCTACTAACCTCCTGCAAAAATGAGTAGAAACCTATAATATCTCCATATAATCCAATCCTCCATGGCCAAAAATACCAATCAATCATATTATGTAATTGATAGAGCTTTGTGAAGAAGTGCTTGGTTTGAATCTTGTCCCAACAATTGTAAATTTAATTTAGAGATAAAGAGAAAGAAGTGTAAATGAGTGGTAGGGGTTCAAAAGGTGCAAGTTTTCGAGTGTTTCCCTTGTTTCAATATAAGATAAATATTGATTTTTTTTTTCAATCTAATAAGAATCAAAGCCATTGTTCTCGTGAGATAAGAAAATTGGCCCTTTTGTATTTCTCAGGTTATTAATTGGATTGAATGATTGATGATAAAGTGTTTGAGAAGTACCTGATAAAATCCCACCATGATATGAAGTGAAATTTACTTTCAATCCTTATGGAAATGCACATAAATACTCTCTTAAATACAATCTTAAACATAACTTTGACCCATGTAGGGGTAATGGAAATAACTTTTCCTTTAATGTCTAGGGTAGCTAGAAATTCGCTCTCATTTGAAATTTGTATCGATTAATGCTTTCTCACCTTTACCTTCTTATAAGTCTATGATGCGGAGTTGTCCAAGTTTCCTTTTCCTACTCTCTACTTCATGGTTTTTAAGATTTACCCTTTTTAAATTTCCAACATTTTATTTATGGCTTAAGTGTTCTTATTGTCCAAAGATCCAAGCTTCTATCATAAAGGATAAGGCTATTACTACGGAAAAATTAGACTTGCACTTGTAAAATAGAAATATAATTTAAAATTATTATAATTTTAATTTACTATTTAAAATAATATGAATATTTGATGTTCATAACAATGGTTGATGGAAGATACAAGATAAAATGTTAGCAATAGTAAAATATGTATTAGATTGTGGCTTAAAGTGAGTTCATTGTTTATTGTGAAAATAGTTTAGGTTCAATTATTTATGAATATGTTCTAGCGTTTAAATATTTTTATATTAAAATTATTCTGAATGGATATTTAGAAGCCTTGTCACATTATGGACATTATGGATTTGTCCTTTAGTGCGGTGAAAGTAATCTTTGTGGGGACAGCAACCATTAATGATAGAATTCATAAATATTTGAAATGAAAGTAAATTCTAAATCAAAAATATGTATTTGCCAATTTTTTGTAATAAAAAAGTGGAATGTAAATCTCAACTCATCAACTACTAGTTCAAAACAAAATTATAGTAATATATTTGAACCTCTTTCTCAAGAATCAAGAAAAAGGGAGGAGAACCTTATGTTGGAGATCAACATAGAGAATGTTATGGAATATATTATCTCAAGAATGGACCTTATAGATATTAAGCCAATATTAATAAATTTACTTGGTCAAGCAAAAGAATAGGGTGGGGTTAAAGGTAAAATGTTTAGATCACTTATTGGTCCAACCCTCACTTGTAAATTATTAGGGAAATATATCTTCTTATGTCACCCCCTTTTCCCTCTTAGATCACAAGATCATTAGCCTAATTGTCAATTTACATTAGAATCGAGGACCTACCACCTTCGAATACAATCCCCTATGATTCTCGAAGAATCTAGAAGACTATATTAGATCGACATGGCTAAAAGAAGTAGTTGGATTTCTCTCCTTTGTTTAGGAGAAAGTGTTGAAGCACATAAGCCTCAACTTAAATATTCAAGCCAAGAAAATTTCCATGATGTTAATGGAAATAGATAGACATAATGAAAAACAACGTTTAACATTCTCCATGGAATCAAAAGAATGGGAAATGAAACCAAGTTCTCCTCACAACTCAAAAAGCATAAGAAGAATATCGGTGCCTTGAATCCACAACTACATGGTTAACCACAATAATTAATAATAATAAATTCTTTCATAAGAAACAAACTACAAATGGACAAGGAACAACATTAAATAAATCATGAAACTACTCTAGAGGATTTAAGAGATATTCTTAACCTAACATCAAGCTCCACTTTAAAAGGAATTACTATGAAAAAACCTTTGATGAATTTAGATTCCATAACTACTAAACAAAAAAATTTCAAACTTCCATAATTGCAACATAAAACAATTTCACTCTTCCTATTTTATTAAATTGAAACATTCATCTTGTAAAGCAATTGAGGTGGAGGCCCAAAACTCCCACAAATAACCTTGGAGATAAGTATAGGTAAGTGATATAATCTTTTCATTGAATCATCCACTAATATATACCTTCTAAACATTCTTATAAAATTATTGACTTATTAGATTGAATAGGATTTGCCGAGTCAATTATGACCTATATCCAAAAAAAATGACAATTAAACCAAGTATAAGACAACCTACTTCCAAACATTGTTATTTTAAGTGAATATACAATATCCTCAAGATAAACTTACAATGTGATTAGGTTTTGTTTTTAGTGGAAAAAACAATATTAGATCTCTCCCAACTCTATCACTATCATACTCATCCATATACACTCAAGAAGTAGGAGTGACTAAGACATCAAATCCCATAATTAAATTTTTCAAATAGGATCATTCAATGTATAAATTGAATAAATGCCCCACACTATTGAAACAAGAAATAAAGACAAAATGAATCATGTCCACTATCTGTGATGGAGTTGAACATTGAAACCACTCCAGCATTTCCCCTCTCTCCTCCTTTAGAGTGTTATATATAAACTCAACCTACAAGAAGTATTCATTAATAAGAGATATTGGAACCCAATAATTTTGAATTCCCATTGAAAGAGAATATTTTATTTGCTTTCATGGCTAGTGTTCTAGGTAAGATGTCGTAGTCATTCTCATCATCTTTATTATCATGTATGGTGTAGTAGTATGGAACCTTGGGCATAACCATGAGTCCTTGAATTAATTGTTAAGGATTTCATAATTTTCATTATCAACATCATCATAATCATCATCATTGTCATATATAATTATCATTATTGTCATCATATAATCACATTGTCGTCGTCATGATCATCAACATCATCAACATTATCATTGGCATTGGCATTTCCATGATCATCACATCATCATCACATACTCATATGATCATCATTCTCATCACCACCACCACCACCACCATCATCATCATTGTCATTATCATTATCATTTCAATGTCATCATCATTATCATTGTAATTTTTATCCTCGTCATCATCATTTTCATGGTCATCATTAGCGTTGTTGTTGGTGCCGTTGTCATCATTGTCACGGGAATCAACAACATTGTCGTCATCGTCATTATTGTAATTGTTTTTATCATTGTCATCATCATATAATCAAATCATCAATAATGTCAATCCATACTCTTCATCATTTTCATTGTCATCATATTCATTGTCATCATCATCATTAGCATCATCATCACCATTCATGCCATTTTCATTTTCATTGTCACAATCATCATCATCATAAACAACATCATCATTGTCATCATTTCCATCACCATCGTTATATAATCACATCATCATTATTATGTTTGTCTTTGTTGATATCATCATCATCATTGACATTGCCATCACCTTCATTGTCATCATCATCATCATTTCCATTGTCATCATCATTGTCATCTTCCTCATCATAATCATCGTCATTATAGTCGTCATCATCATCACCATCATCATCTCCATTTAATCACATCATCATCATCCTCATTGAATTTGTCATCATAATCATTGTCACCGTCTTCATTGTCATCGTCGTCATCATCATCATCATTATTTCATCAACATCCTCATACATGTCATTGTCACTATCATACTCATCAATGGTGATGATGATGATGACAAGACCAATATTGATGATGATAATGATCAACATCATCAAGATCAAGATTCATCATCATCATCAACATAGTGATCATTTTCATCATCACCAAAATAGTCGTTATTGTCATCATCTTCATATAATCACATCATTCCCATCATCATCATCAGCATTGTCATCACTAATAATAATGATGACGATGATGTTGATGATGATGATAATGGAAATAATGATGTTGATGACAATGATTATAGAAATGAAAGTATCATTGATGATGATGTGATTATATGATAAATATGATGATGGTGGTGATGACGATGATGACAATTATGAATATGATAGTGATGATGAAAATGTAAATTAGAATGTGTTGGGGCCCCGAAATTCGCAGGCGACAACAGTAAGGGATTCTCCCCAATCAACGTTTCCAACTAGCCCGTTGACTATTTGGTATAGGGAATCCATCCGTTTTATGGTCTGGCTATCGTAGGTCAAGTAACAAAACAAAGGCTTTACCAGTTGCAGCTCGGTCCACCGAGTTTTTTGTATTTTGACTTAAATTATGAAATGCAAGTGCCTAATTAACATGCAGGCTGATAAGATGCATGGAGCAGTCACAATGTGATGCGCATGTTCTTACCTCTCGTCTTAAGGCTCAAAAGCATCCAAATCACATACAACAAGAAAATAAATTAACTACCTAAACTATCCCTAGGGAGTAGAATTATCATTCATAGGTGAGTAATACATTTTGTACATGCACTATGAAGAGTTACAGATAGCTGACACTTCTTTCAAGACGCATGAACAATTAAAGATATTTAAACAACCAGATAGCCAATAATTTTATGAACAACACTTATTACTCACAGTGGAAAACATCACTAAATATACTGAAGAACATTCAACAAGAACATAGGTTCAGGAAGTCAAACACTCTCACAGTTAATGAAACACAGCCGAAAATGAAATAGTTTCCCTTCAACATTGTTCATTTAATCACATTGATACATTCCACATTTCACTTTCTCCAGCAGGCAAAAGTTGCACTTTCTGACTGTAAAATGAAGTAGTTCCTCTTACAAGCCAAAGAGTTTACAATTTTTTCCAAAAAAAAAGCCCTCATAACCTCCCCCTTTCCAGTGTTTAAACAAAACATTAAATCGTTTGGGTTTCCCCCAACGCATGACCTTTTGTTTTCCCCAGCGTTTCGTATTCTTCTGAGTTGTCTGTATGCACTCATGATTCTTTTAGTAATGGACCAGCAGTCAGGTTCGTTCCTTTAGCGTTATTGAATTTGTCTTCCGCTTCGAGGGCCCTTTCAGTGATCTGGTCGATGTCGTTTCGATTTTTACCAAACTGTTCTTCTACATCTTCATGCATCAGCTCCTTACGCACACCTGCAATTAATCCACGTGTATTATCCATTTGGGAATGTGTTATGAAATAGAGCGGCAGATTATACAAACTGAAATGACTACTCCATAAAAACAAATGGCCTAGTGCACCACAGCAGAATTCGGAAGGATACTGACATCGAAAGTGAAAGGCTTGGCTCAGCCGCAACGATGGGAAGAAAAAGACTAAGAGGCACGATTCAAATCTATGGGTGGGAAAACTCCATAGGAGATCAGGTGACTTTGACATCGGACGCCAAAAGGATTTATCAGCCGTAACGACGGAAAGACAAGCGCTAAAATGATGAGAAACACGGGCAAGAGAAAAAACCCTCAGTCAAAAATCGAACGGCTTTACGCTTCGGAGGCTAAAGGACTTTCCCAGCCGCAACAATGGAAGGAAACTTTCAAATCAAAAACCGGAACACTTTGCAGTTCGGACGTCAAACCACTCGGGCATCCGCAACAGCGAAAGGGAAAATATTATAGCTTCCGATCCAACATAAAATGATGCCCAATCAAGAAAACTTAAGTGTCCTAGAACTCAAAGTCAACGAAGGTCAAACTGTCTCACCTCAGAGATAATGGTTTGATCAAAGGGCAATGATCTAACGAGTTTCAGGTTAGCACTCCAAATTCAATTATCTGCCCCACAATAAAATCTTAACAAAAGCATCCCTTAAAAACAGGGAGCCAACTACCCTTTAGAATCAACCAAAGTTACAGCAAGGCCAAACATTCATGAATCAGACGACATCAAAACAACTCTTAAAAGATAAGGATGGCCCCAAAATTTAAGAAATTTGGGGAGAAAAGTTGCACCTGCAACAACTAGTGATTACCTGGTGAACCTAGATCTCTGGGTGATTAATCTTTGAGTAGCATACTGTTTAACAGCAAATGCATCTATTGAATTCTTCCAGCTATCCGGATTTCTCAAATGACATGAGTGTGTACCCTTAATCATTGATGATAGTCCACTTTGGGAGAATGGAAACCAAGATTTTCAAGTCCAGGTAACTCTGTTGAGGCCAGAGAATGAGTTTCATTATTACTTATGTCCTCAGGTGGCTGATAGATTTGGACGCCACAAGATTGTAGCATATGGTAAACAGAAATATTCGTTTGTTCCTCATTCCCATGCCATTTTAGCACTTTTTTTACTTTTAGACTTTTGTCCCTTTTCATATGAGTCCTCATGCATGCCTTTCTTACTGAATTTTAATTCAGGATGCTCTATCCCATAGTGTCCTTTTGTGTGAGTGGTGTACTTCAATTTTAAGCTCACGGACGGAGAGGATCTTTCGGCAATTTAGTACTGATGATTCAGTATTTTCTTTGATGTATGATGTTTTTCATAGGAGTTATTTGACTCTCATTTTCCTTTTGGCATTCGCTTCTTGGCATGGGATCATTTATATTTAATATACTGTTCACCTTGTTATTTTCCATGGGTCCTTTTTCTATCGCCCCTTCGGACATTTTAAGTGTGACGTGGATGGAGCCTCAACATAGTACTCCAGACTCTCCAACTCTAGTTTATTTTACAGGGTTTAAGTAGGACTTCAACGCACATCGAACTTATTTGAGAAAACTGCTATACTGGAAGAAGTTCTTTTAGAAACACGTAGTCTAAAACCCAAGAATTTTTATCATTCCCAAACATTTAATGTTCTCCGTGCAACCCAGTTTATTTCCTTTATTGAAACCAAGAAAACTCAGAATTAAAACAAACTGGAAAACATGACTCAAAAGACAGCTAAACAGCTTATTTATATAAAAATAGAAGAACTCAAGAAACTCAAGAAAAATAAGGCTTGAGAACCAAACCATTCACTGGTAAGTTCTCTTCCCACCCCTGAAGATCCTGCAACTTGTAAGTAGAGGGGCCAAGCTTTGCTGCAATCCGAAAAGGGCCTACCCATAATTGCTGGAATTTAGTGTGCTTTCCTTTCTCATCATGGGGGTAATCCCATTTGAGGACTAAGTCTCCTACTTCAAAGTCTTTTGTTCCAGCTTTATGTTTGTCGAACCACCTCTTTACTAACTCATGTTGTTGCTTAAAGTGTTCTCTGGCTTTAGATCTAGCCTCTTCTGCTTTCAGAAGGTTGCATATCCTCATCTGTAAAACTTCGTTCTCTGACCCACTAGACTCTTGGGCTAAAATAGAAGACGGCAACATGATGTTGGCTGGAAGAATGGCTTCTTTCCCATACACAAGGGTATAAGGTGACACTCCTATTGCAGACTTGGGGGTGACTCTATCGGCGCATAGGGCGTGGGTAGTGCTGAGTGCCAACTCCTTTGGTTTTCTATTACAGTCTTCTTTAGGATTCTAATCAGATTTTTATTAGAGGATTCAGCCAGGCCATTCCCTTGTGGATAGTAGTTAGCAGAATAATGCAATTTTATTCCTTTATCATGAGCAAAAGGAGTTAATTTAATTGATGAAAAATATTTAGCATTATAAAAAACTAACGAAATTGGAACTCCAAACCTGGTCATGATATGATCTTGCAGAAAGCTAATGACTTCTTCTTCATTTATCTTGCGTAGCGGGATAGCTTCAACCCAACGAGTGAAATAATCAGTCGCGGTCAGAATGTATTTGTGTTGGAGGGAAGAATTTGGTTTTATTTCTCCAATAATATCCATTCCCCATTGCTTGAATGGTTCTATGATCATCACATACTTTAGGGGTGCTACTGCTTTAGGTTGTCTTCCACCACACCTTTGGCATATGTCACATCTCCTGACATGTGCATGTGCATCTTTGAAGAGTGTAGGACAATAATAACCTGCCCTGAGGATTTTGTGGGCTGTAGTGTCTCCTGAATAATGTCCCCCAGCAGGCCCGTCATGCAACTCTGTCATTACTTTCTTCGCATCTTCCTTTTCTAGGCATCTGAGAAGAACCCCGTCATTATTCTTTCTGAACAATATTCCTTCGACAATTTGATAAGATGCTGATTTAAGACGTAGCGCTCTTCTTTGCTTGGAATTCCAATGTTCTGGCAACAGCCCTGCCTGCAGGTAATGCACAAGGTCTCTATACCAAGACTCGGGAGCTATAAATAAAGGACATACATCCATTACCTGTAACTCAGCCTCGTCCTCCTAGGCTTGTTCTTCATTGTTCCCACTTTTAGTCATCAGTTTGCACAACCCTTGACCTTTCACTATAGAAGCTGGCTTGAATTCAAGGTCATACTCTTGAAGAGCTGTTACCCAGTTACCCCTTCTTTCTCCTAACTCTTTCTGTATGAGAAGGGATCTTACAGCTGGGTAGGGGACTATTACCTTGGTTCGATTATTCAAAATATAAGGCCTTAATTGCTTCACTGCCTTAAATACTACGTAAGCCTGCTTATCAATGGCTGGGTAGTTTAATTCAGCCCCTTGAAGACTAGTGCTCATGAAAGCTATTGGGAATTCATCCCCCCCATCTTCCTTTTGCATAACCACAGCTACCAGTGAATCATCGGACGCAAATGTATATAGAATAAAGTATTTATCAAAGTTTGGGCTTTTCAAGGAGGGTACGTGTGCAACAGCAGTCTTAATTTGGCTGAAAGTGTTCTTTTCACTCTCTATCCACTTGAACTGTGCATTTTGCTTCACCATCTGCTGCAATGGCTTAACAGTTTGAGCGAAATCAAGTACGAACCTTCGAACAAAATTTATAGTTCCCATAAAAGATTGCATCCCTTTCTTATTATGGGGCAAGGGGATTTGCTCAATGGTCTTGATTCTTTCTGGATCAATAGAAATTCCTATCTTTGAAACTATGTCACCCAGCAACTTGCCTTCTCTAACAGCGAACACACACTTTTTAGGATTGAGGAAAATGCCATATTTTCGACAGTGTTCGAAATTTTGCTTTAAGTGAAACGCATGATCTTCTCTTTTCTTCGAGAATATTGTAATGTCATCAAGGTAAACTACAGCACTTCGGCCAATCAATCCACGGAAATCTATGTCCATAGCCCTTTGAAACGTTGTTCCAGCATTTATCAGCCCAAAGGGAATTCTTCTGTAGGCAAAGGTTCCCCATTTGGTTCTGAGCGTTGTCTTCAATCTATCTTCTTTGGCTACCATTACTTGATTATAGCCAGAGAAACCGTCTAATAATGAAAACAATTCAGAACCAGAGACCATTTGCAGCAATTGCTCCATGGGCGGAACAGGGTAGTTATCCTTATCAGAAGCGCGATTCAAGTTTCTAAAATCCACGCAGAGCCTGATTTCTCTCGATTTTTTTCTTACTGGTACCAGATTTGATACCCACTTAGAGTGTCTAAATTTGAAGATGATTCTAGCATCCAATAATTTCTTCACTTCACTCTGAATCAGTGGCTCCAATTTTGGATGCATTTTTCTTAATGGTTGCTGATATGGCTTGACAACTGCTTTAATGGGAACGACATGCTTGATGATTCTGGTGGCATATGTTTTCAAATATTCGTACGTCCATGCGAAAACATATTTATATTGTTTAAACAGATTGATGAATCTATCTCTTTCTGCAGGCGAACAACACTTGCCGAGATTTATAAATTTGGGATTCGTCTCAGTCCCTAAATTTATCAACTCGAACTGTAGCGACGAGCTGTGGGTCTTCACGTTGGCTGGTCTTCTGAACTTTTCATTTAAGTCGAACATTTTTTCCAACGTTCTGACACCTTTAGGAATAAAATTGTCATATTTCATCTCGGCCTGATGCTCTTCATCATCTATGATCGCTCCTTTAAACACCTCACTATTCGTCAAACATTCTATGATTTGCTGATCATCGTCGAACACTCACAAGTTGGTGATCATATCCGGTACTGAAGGCCTGAAAAGCAGTTCGACAGAACATCTATTATTAGTGGGTATGAGTCTAGTGGCTAATGTGGCCAACAAATCAGTAGCTACATTTTTAATTCTTGGAATTGAAATAATGTTGAATGCATTAAAACATTTAAGAAAATCCCATACCTCGTTCTGGTAAGCCTTTAAGTGAGGAGAAACACAATGTATCTGATTCCGAATTTGTTTCACAATAATTTCAGAATCTCCAAAAACTTTTAAATTACTTACCTTAAACTCAATTGATTTCTTCAGTCCCTACACCAGCACTTCATACTCAGTTGTATTATTAGTACATTCAAACTCTAATCTACAGGAAAGAAAATGTTTATTCTTCTGTGGGTCGATCAGGACACAGCCAACCCCTGACCCTTCTAATGTCTTAGAGCCATCAAAAAATAGAATCCAAAAATCACTAACTACTGAATGTGAATCTATTCCTACTGCTAAGTCTACTATTTTACAGTCAATCTCATCAGCCTGTGAGAATCAAAGGAGATCAGGCTGGGTGTCAGATGTGTTGCTGGCTTCTTCCGCTTGATAATTCCCCAGTTCCAACTCAATAAAATAGTTTCCCAAGACAGAATCCACAGGTTCATTCTTCTCCTCAAGTCGAGTAACATTGTACTTCATGTGAGGCTCCATCAAAACCTTAATCTGGTTCGGACTTCCTTTATATGGCAACCACAGATGTGACCAATCAGAAGCGAAATATCCATTAAGTTTGGCCGACCAATCTCTGCTCAGGATAAGGCCGTACCCATCTGGTATATCAGCCACCACGATATTAATGACCTGGAATACTTTATCATTTGAAGCCAGACGGACTATGACATCTTCCATCTCACCAATTACCTTCACATCTGTCCTGTCCAACTGAACTACTCTCCACGTGGATGGCTTAGGCTGCCCATTGATTCTTTTATAGACAAATATCGGCATGAGATTAATAGTTGCCCCTGAATCTACCAAGAAATTATGTACATTGTAGTTAAATATTTCAAAAGTAAGGAGGAAAGGTGGATGCTTGTGCTTGGACTTACCTCCACTGCTGGTCTCTCCAATCTCTTCTTCTTCTTCTGGTTGATTGTTGGTGGGTGTCTTCTCATCTGATGCTTTAAGGGCTCTCAACATCCTTTCTTTTTGTTGTGGCACTTTGCACATTTCGAATAGTGGAACATTCACCTTTATCTTCTTTAAATCCTCCACAATTTCATAATCCATCTGTTGTTCCGTGGGATGGGGCCTATCATCATTCTCCTTATCTTCATTTGGCTTGGCCATTGTATCATTCTGTCTAGGATTTTGGCTGGTAATAGTGAATTCTGGAGTTTTATCAGCCAAGGATTTATTTTGAAATTTCTTCTTAACATTTCTCTGTAGCCTCTTAATCTTTGGGAGTATAAGACTGTCTTCTTTAACCGTCCCTTGGCTCCTTGTGGCTACATTGGTTTCCACAACGTCCTTGTACCCCTTAGTCTTTTCTTCTTCAACGTCAAATAACGAGAAAGAATTCCATAAAGCCATGGTTTCTTCTTCCTGTTCTTTAGTGGAAGTAGAAGTAGAAGTCTCTTTTATTTCTTCTTCTCCCTCTTCTGTTAATCTAGAATCTAACAGTTGATTCATGACCAACGTCATCGAATTAATCCATTGAGGACAATTCTTTTCAAAGTGTGGTTGTTGGTGGAAAGTGACAAAATTGTCCAAGCCTACCTCTATTAAATTCATAGATGCAGCATTGTGAGGAGGAGGTTGAGACTGATGGTTATCCTCTCTTTTCTTATAATATGGCTTATAAAAATTTTGTGCTTCCTTTTCTTTCTCCATATCTATGATTTTGTTGGAAAGTTTCTGCATCATTTTGGCCATATTTTCCAAATCTGGCGACTTTTCTTCCTTAGGATTAGTAAACAATAATGCTTTTCTTCCCACACCTGTTTCTCCTGACTGCTCTGGATAGTCTTCAATACTCTCTCTTTCAGCTTCCACTACTTCAGCCTCTTCATAGGCTTCTGTCAACATAGGCTTGGCCCTGCCTTTGGAAAACATGGCCAGATCAAGGCCTAAAGCTGAATTATAATATTCAATCAAAACTTTGTCTGAAGGTCTATCTGTTTCAGAGAAATTCTTGAGATAGGCTGCAAACCTTTGTGTGAAACTGTGCACCTTTTCTTTTCTTTCTTTCTTCAACACTCACAACCCTTTCATGAGAGCCACATGAGTTTTCTGAGTTGCATACTTACTTCTGAAAATTCTTTCAAAGGTATCCCAATCAGGGATAGAGTTAGTAGGAAACCCAAGGTACCATGATGCTACAGCTCCTTTAAGGGTATGCGGGAACAGTCTGCAGACTACATCTTCATGCTCCCCAGCCCTCAATCCTTCTATTGCCAATTAAAAACTCTGCAGATGATCATCTACTAGTATCTTCTCATTGGGGTCGAATTTAGGCAGCAACTTTTCAAAGGATTGAGGCAAATCATGTAACGGAGGGGTCAGGTTTAAGGGTGATCTGGCTCTCCATGCAAGTGGCAGATTTGGCAGGTTAGGTGGTTGGTTTGCGTTTATGCCAGCCATGAGTCTGGGTGAAGAGTGAGGGGGTGAACCAACTGGAGTGTGAGCAGGAGAACTGTGAGGGGTTTCTGGGCCTTCTTGATCCAAAGGTAGCACAAATTCATGTAAGGTTGTTTCTAGAAGCTCTTCCCAGTCTCCAACCAACACTGAGCCTTCCGCTTCAGGATGATCCTTCTTTTTATACTCTCTTCTGGGAAGTTCAAGGATGATTGGCAATCCTCCAATATTCTTTACATATGCCCTGGTTTGTCTTCTCAGATCATTAACAATTTCATTGCCAACAGAATATAGATGTTCTCTTTCTTCCGGAATTGGACTATGCAACCCACTGCTTTCAGAACTGTTACCGGTGGAATATTCTCAGGAAAATGGGTTTCCTCGGCTAGCCATACATTGGCGGCCCTCCTTCTAGCGCCAAAACTGTTGGGGCCCCAAAATTCGCAAGCGACAACAGTAAGGTATTCTTCCCAATAAACGTTCCCAACTAGCCCGTTGACTGTTTGGTATAGGGAATCCGTCCGGTTTACGGTCCGGCTACCGTAGGTCAAGTAACAAAACAAAGGCTTTACTGGTTGTGGCCCGGTCCACTGAGTTTTTTGTATTTTGACTTAAATTATGAAATGCAAGTGCCTAATTAAAATGCAGGATGATAAGATGCATGGAGCAGTCACAATGTGATGCGCAGGTTCTTACCTCTCGTCTTAAGGCTCACAAGCATCCAAATCACATACAACAAGAAAATAAATTAACTACCAAAACTATCCCTAGGGATCATAATTATCATTCATAGGTGAGTAATACATTTTGTACATGCACTATGAAGAGTTACAGATAGCTGACACTTCTTTCAAGACACATGAACAATTAAAGATATTTAAACAACCAGATAGCCAATCATTTTATGAACAACACTTATTACTCACAGTGGAAAACATCACTAAATATACTGAAGAACATTCAACAAGAACATAGGTTCAGGAAGTCAAACACTCTCACAGTTAATGAAACATAGCCGAAAACGAAATAGTTCCCCTTCAACATTGTTCATTTAATCACATTGATACATTCCACATTTCGCTTTCTCCAGCAGGCAAAAGTTGCACTTTCTGACTATAAAACGAAGTAGTTCCTCTTACAAGCCAAAGAGTTTACAAATTTTTCCAGAAAAAAATCCCTCGTAACCTCCCCCTTTCCAATGTTTAAACAAAACATTAAATCGTTTGGGTTTCCCCCAACGCATGACCTTTTGGTTTCCCCAGCATTTCGTATTCTTCTGAGTTGTCTGTATGCACTCATGATTCTTTTAGTAACGGACCAGCAGTCAGGTTCGTGCCTTTAGTGTTATTGACTTTGTCTTCCACTTTGAGGGCCCTTTCAGTGATCTGGTTGGTGTCGTTTCGATTTTTACCAAACTGTTCTTCTACGTCTTCACGCATCAGCTCCTTACGCACACCTGCAATTAATCCACGTGTATTATCCATTTGGGACTGTGTTATGAAATAGAGCGGCAGATTATACAAACTGAAATGACTACTCCACAAAAACAAATGGCCCAGTGCACCACGGCGGAAGTTGGAAGGATACTGACATCGGAAGTCAAAGGCTTGGCTCAGCCACAACGGTGGGAAGAAAAATACTAAGAGGCACGATTCAAAGCTGTGGGCGGGAAAACTCCATCAGAGATTGGGTGACTTTGACATCAGATTCCAAAAGGATTTATCAGCCGTAACAGCGGAAAGACAAGCGCTAAAATGATGAGAAACGCAGGCGAGAGAAAAAACCCTCAGTCAAAAATCGGACGGCTTTACGCTTTGGAGGCTAAAGGACTTTCCCAGCCGCAACGGTGGAAGGAAACTTTCAAATCGGAAACCGGAACACTTTGCACTTCGGACGCCAAACCGCTCAGGAATCCGCAACGGTGAAAGGGAAAAGATTATAGCTTCTGATCCAACATAAAATGACGCCCGATCAAGAAAACTTAAGCGTCCGAGAACTCAAAGTCAGCGAAGGTCAAACTGTCTCACCTCAGAGATAATGGTTTGATCAAAGGGCAATGATCTGACGAGTTTTAGGTTAGCACTCCAAATTCGATTATGCACCCCACAATAAAATCTTAACAAAAGCATCCCTTAAAAACAGGCAGCCAACTACCCTTTAGAATCAACCAAAGTTACAACAAGGCCAAACATTCATGAATCAGACGACATCAAAACAACTCTTAAAAGATAAGGAGGGCCCCAAAATTTAAGAAATTTAGGGAGAACAGTTGCACCTGTAACAGAATGATGATTAAAATGACAGTGACCATGAGAATGACATGAATGGAAATTATGATAATGACGATGACAACAATAATGATGATGGTGAACTAGATGAAAATGGAAATGATGATTATAATGATAAAAATGCCAATGAGGATGGAGATGATTATCATCGTCTTCATTGTAATGGTAATCATGATGACCTCTATTTTCATTTTTAGTATCATCATCATGATTACTATATTTATTATTGTCGTCATCATTTCCATGGTCATCATCATTAGTACATTCATTGTCCATCAGACTTATAAGAAAGTGTTGGGTTCTAAGAGCATGATTTATGTCCCCAAATAATGTCACAATACACCACACATAAATATTTCCAGCATCATCATCGGCATCATCATCACCATCATCATCATCATTGTGATCGTCATCGTCGTCATCATTTCCATCTTCATTGTCATCGTCATATCCATCTTCAATTATTTCCTAGCTTATCAATGGCTTTTTACAACCCACCATAATTTCATTTTCTATAGTCGATTGTAAATCACTACATATCAATCCTCTTATTCTCTTCCACCTTTTATTTCTAATCCAATTTGATCAGCATTTTCTTCGTTGTCATCATTATTATCATTTCCATCATCTGTAACCTCCCCGACCCTCTGACTGGTGAAGAGGACGCTACCATAACATTAAACATCTGGGATAAGAGCCCCATGAACATGAACATACTTTAAAATTGAGAAAATGCATTGAAGTAGAACATGCACAGATACATAATTATTTATCATACACAGCAGAAGAAAACATACATTCATTCATTCAACATGTTCATCATAATTTATTAATAGTAAGTATGATTGCAGATGTAAAATAGGAAAGATTACTTATCTTCTTATAAAGAACTCATCTTGCAACCAACTACGTTGCTACAACATTCCACCCAACCATAGGCCAACGTGCTTCTTAATCTCTCAACAACGCTTCCACCCCCAAGCTGGGCATGATTCCCCAAGGAATAAGGAACAAGCAGGCTTACACATAGCCAAGGATACACAAAACACCGCCAAGCCAACACAGTTGGTTTTATCAGGCCAACAAGGAGCTAGGAAAGGCTAAATGCTAAGCTGGTGACCTCATAGAAGAGCTAAGGACACCTACACCAGAACTAACCTGACTTCTAGGACACCCACACACACCCAACACAAGGAAATCAATCCCTTCTCTGCTACACAGTCCCTCAAGCCCTGACCTCCCTTCCAGTGCTATTCAAGGGTTGTGGAGAAGAAAGCCAGCCCTTTAGCTCTATCTGTATGGTTCCCAAACACACCAGGTTTGTTAAGCAAACCAAGCCCTCATCCCCACTCCAACACAGTCCAAAGACCAACCACTGCATACACGCAGCCAAACAATCTATTCACCGATTAGATAGGGGAAATAAATTCTTGAGTCGTTCTTGGACCTATCATGGCCAAAACGACTCAATAGTAATCTACAGCAGCTCCAAGATGTGAAATGAAATCATAGCAAAACAAATAGCATGGGGAAACTACCGCCCCAGCTCAAAAAATGAAGTGACAGGAAAATTATACAGTCCGAAATCGGTATGGAAACACATACACACAGTAGCAAAATCATGAATCACCCTTCACAAGGGAAATCATGGTGACAGAAAATGGTTCTTCGGCTTGCTGCGTGATAAAAACAACCAGCAATCCCAATTGGTGCGTGAGGATGAGCCGATAATGGAGAAAAATGGCGTAGTGGAGAGAATGGAGCGTCCACATGGAGTGATGGCAGTGGTGGTTTCCTTTCCAACATGAGGGTCAACCTGCTAGTGGAGTGTGCATGTGGGAAAGGACTGACAGTCCTACCACACTCCACTCCCCAACCATAACTGCCCCAACTAACAGTAGAACTTTTTAATGGTGGTAGTTGGATAAGACAAGGGAAGGTGAGCAAGTCAAAAGGGTTTAACAGCTGACACAAGGATTTTCCCCATAGGTTCAAAGTTTAATAATTCCCCCTCCTTATCCTCAGGAAAATCATGCCCTTTTCATCATGGTTGCATTGGCATAGCTAGTTGGGGTTCATTTTAATTAAAGTGCATATTTACATGATGCCGAAGCTAATATGTACCGTATATCACGATATACCATCGGTAACAATTTCAATCACTGAACATAACACAACCAAATCGATGGTGGGGCTTTTTCCTTTAGCTCCACACCACAATTAATTACAATATATACCTCATATACATTTAATGCAAACGGGGTCAAAACCGGGGTGTTACATCATCATCATCATATAAACACATCACCCTCATTTGCATCATCTTTGTGTCATCATAATCATCGTCATCTTTGTCACCATCATCATCATTGTCTCTTTCATAATCATTGTCATCAGCACCGTCATCATCATTCATTTCATTACCATCTTCATCATCACTGTTGATGTCATCATTTTCATTATCAATATCACATCATCATCATTATAATCATTTTCATCATCATCATTGCCATCATTGTCATAATCATCATCAACGACATTATCATCATCAGCATAGTCATTGTGAAGATCATTATTGTCATCTTCAACTTATGGACACAAAACTGGACATAAAACTAGATGCAAGAGTGGACAAAAACCTAGATGCAAAATGTGGGTGCAAAATGGGGCACAATAAAAGTGGACGAAAAAGTGGATGCAAAAAAGGACTCAGCTATGGATGCAAAAAGGGATGAAAAGTGGATCCAAACATGGATGAAAAAGTGGACACAAAATTGGACACAACAAAAGTAGATGCAAAACTAGATGCAACACTCAGCACAAAACCCATCGCAAAAGTGGATGCAAAAAAAGATGCAAAAACGGATGCAATAGTTGATGAAAATTTGGATGCAAAAGTAGAAGCAAAAAGAGGGTGCAAAAGTAGGCATAAAAATGGGTGAAAATTTCGGTGCAACAAAAGTGGATGCAAAAATGGACGCAATAGTAGATGCAAACATGGATGAAAATGGGATGAAAAAAATTATGCAAACATGGGTGAAAAAGTGGATGGAAAATAGGATGCATAAGGGGATGCAAAAATGGATGCAACAAAAGTAGATGCAAAACTAGATACAAAATGGGGCGTGGACCCAAATGCAAACCCAACACAATAGGGGATGCAAAAAGGGATGCGAAAAATAAGGATAAGAGGATACAAAAAGGGATGCAAAATTGGAGGTAAATATGAGTGGAAACATGGAGGAAAACATGGATGCAAAACCGGGGTGTAACGAGCGTAGACATGGAAACTAGGTGTAAAACTAGGAGAAAAACCTAGTACAAAACTAGGCGCTAAATATGGTGCTAAATCTAGCACAATTTTCACCAGATTTAGCGTCGACTTTAGCAAAAAGACAAAAATAATGCCTAAAATTGCATCGACCCATGAAATTGCGCCAACTTGGATAAGAAAATGAGGAAAAGTACATTGAAAGGGGTTCTAGTTGCAAAAAGGAAGCAAAAAGGGACATGAATCACATGGTTTTGTTGTAGTGCTTCTGTCATTTACAAGTGTCATAGACCAAGAAAAAAAATTGGATGTATTTTTCATGTCTTCCCAAAAGAATAAGTGCTTATATCTTTGATAGGATTTATGAAATCTTGAGTGTTCTATTGTGGGTGATCAATGTAATTCCTCTAAGATCTAATGTTTTAAGAAAAAATATGGTGCTATAAAAGTCTACTTCTCATACCTCAATGTATCTTCATTCCATGTATATCTAGTTGGAGGGAATGGGTCTTCCTAAATCCTTTAAATGAGTTTCCTTATGGTGTCATTTTCCATACGTTATTGGCATGCTTGCTTGAGCCACCCTAAAACTAGTAAGGATAATACAAAGAGGGAACCCTCCTCCTCAAATTGCATAGACAATGCATTGACCACCAAATTTATTTACCCTTCTTATAATCATACCCAAACATATTACTAGCACACTTATGTTACTTCAATGATGGTAACTTTGTTTTAGGAAATATTCAAAACTATGATGTTCAATATTTATTTGGAAACGCCTCCCTATTAAATATGAATGTCATTCTCAACTACACGAAGGATGGCCATGATATCTTTTTTCATGTGTGTTTTCCCAAATTCTCATCACATAATTACATACTAGAAGGAGAGAGTAATAGACTTGTCCTTCATTTACAAATGATGTGGTGGTTGGATCCTTGTTTTTGGGTACTAACCTCACATGTTGAGTGATGAAATCCAATAGTTTTTTTGGTTATCCATATTTATGTTCATATGATCAACTAAATAGTTCAATGTCATGACTACTAATTCTCGATGCTTAGAAGCCTTAGGTGGGTCTATGTTATGGTCCTCCATGTTTGGTTTATTTCGAGTGTTGACCATGGTATCATTTATGATTGAAAAATCATTAACACCAACTTATCTCAGAATGTTAAGTGGTTGAAAATTATTCTTTTGAGATATACCACTAAATGTTCTATTGTCATGCCCACAAAAAATAGTGTTATAGATGTATACCAACACAATTAGCCCAAGGAAAGGAATATTTAGATAAAGGTATATAACAATGTTGTTGATGGATACCATAATTTTATTTATTTATTTATTTTTAACATTACAAGGATTCTTACTCCTTGCGCAATATTACTACACTCACAAAACTTCCAATTTTTTTTATTATAAAAGATGTATGAATTCCCCGATTGATAAAAAATATGGGGTTTCTAGGATCATCAGTAAAAAGGATAGTTATGTTCTGTATCTCTCTAATATACTTGTAGGTTCCAACAATATTATTTAACCTAACCTCTCAAGGATCTAAGCAAGTAAGCTCAACCATGCACTTGTTCACACTACTTGACTACCCAAGTACTAAAGAGTAATATTATTAAGTGTTATTATTGGTTCCATTATAGCATAAAGAACGTCAATCAGATGATCTACAACTAGTTTTAGGTTTCATAGGGGACTTCCAATATACGCGATGGTACATGGAAGTGATATTCCATATACAGGTGTCATTTGATGTGGTATAACTACCTGACAGGGTACTAATAGGGGTTACAGGGGTTTCCAACTGGGTGAAACCTATTGTATTTCATGTGTGTATTATTTCTTGACTGTAGTTTTACTTGTTGTATGACAAATATTTGCTTTATTTAAAGACACTGGAACAGTCTCTATCCTAGAAGAAAAACTACAAACTTTTGGAGGCATGTAGGCTCAAGAAAGTGTTTAGGTACCACTTGTAGTGTTATTAACCCTTAACTAAGAATAATCATGGGATATATAGACATTTATATACCATTTCACCCTTACCTCCTCCTTCAATCGATAAACAAATCACGTAATCTTATTGGAAAATCATGTGTTACAGTTGTTATATTCGTATTCAAAATTATCTTCATGTTGTATTCTTAAAATCTCGAATACTCAAATATTGGCCTTCCAGTGACCCCCTCTTTGATAAATCAAGTTTTAATGTCCGAGATACCATATATATGTTTGCATTTAAAAATGTATAGTTCTTTACTAGAGTTTCTCATAGTCAGATTATTTGCCAGAAAATCCAATTTTCAACCATAAATCAAATTCTCACTAATTCATTTATTTTTTCTAAGCATATGCAGTGTTTAATCTTACAATATGTGAAATTAACAACATTCGATAAAATAGTTGTTAGCACATTCTTCTTCTATAACTGGATATTGCACAAACCCTAGTTTTTCCTACTCTTACCTTTGAAAAGATGACAATGAGATATGTTTACACTTTAATCCCTTTCAATAGTGAGATAATTTCATAACTACAATAGAAAATTTTGGTAGAATATTAATTTTTTTGTATAAATGAATTTAATTTTTAAAAATCGTATTTCTGAGTTAATTTGTAACTTTATAATGTCTCTATGTAAGTTTTTCCTGTAAGGTTTTTTTTAGATAAAATTTATAAGAAGGACAAAGAGAAGCATATTAATGTAGAGGAATAATAAGTGTAACATGTAATTCTATAATATAGTGATTATTTTATGGTTCCAATTTATATTTAAGTTTAACAAACAAGCTCCTAGATTTACTCAGGGAGCTAGAAATGCCATCAGTGATACTTAATATTTTTTTTATGGATGAGCATTTATTTTATTTCACAATTTATGGTTGTGCATTATCCCCTCATCATCTTCCAAAGTATGTTCCATAAAGATTAGTATTAAAATAAATACATTTAAAAATAGTGGTCACAGGAATCACTCTTTCCTTGATAAATAATAAAAAGAGATTATGGCATTCTTTACCTTTTACTTTTTAAATTTATACTCTATTAAATACTAAGCATGAAAAAAATGAGGCAAAACAACTTGAATATATTTTGGTGCACTAAGAAAACTTCAAAGGAATGGCCCAAAATACATAATCAAAGAGAATTGTAAATTTATTAAATACACCAAGTTATATCATCATGAAAAGTGTTCATTTGATGTTATATTCCAAGGAGATGAAACTTAAAGGAATAGGACATTTGAGGAATAAAAGTAAAATATCCATGGCATAGAAACCATTCATGAAGGACCAACCTAGAACAAGAAAGATGATGAGAAAAGAAAAGAAGATTCTACCTAGGAAATGCAGCTCAAAGAACATAACAAATAAGAGCTCAATAAACTTTCTAAAGAAGGATTTCCTACAATATTGCATACCTAGGAGTTCAAAGACAAAATTTCTACTAAGAGTAGCCTAAGTTATATTAATATGGTTAAAGAGTATCAGATTGCTTCAACATGCACACAAACCATTTAGCATCTCAAGATTCTCAAATTATTTCATTAAGTACATAGATCATTACATCTACACCAATTGTCGCTGGTAGTGGGGAAGTAATACCTATAGTACTTGATTTAGGTGATATATAGCCTCTATAGGAACAATATTACCCATTGATTATTACTTATTCAATAGTACCAAGAAGGGAATTTTCAAAGGGAGATGTAAAAATATAAATTTATATAGTATTGAAAAGGAATCATCAAAACAAGTTTTAATATGAAATATTGTCAATCAAGACCTAGTAAAGGTTAATGTTCAACCATATTCTTCCTTAACATATTTTTCTAATGCTTATGTATGGTATGTCAATGATATTTCAAGGGAATTGGATAGGAAAAAGAAACAAATAATCTATCTTGAGGAAGAATTGAGGAATCAAAGGTATTTAATGGAAGCAGAACAATTCAAATAGATTAATCAACCTAAAGAACAACAAAATTTCCAAGTTTCTAGTTTACAAGATCAACATAAGAAAGATGTGGATAATATAAGAGAAGAACATGTAAAAGAGATGTTTGATATTCATCAAAAATAAGAATTACAACTTAAATAAATTTATGATCAATTTCAAGCACTAATTAACTTATTAGAAGCACAAGTACAAGAGTTTAAATATGAACAAAGGTATGTTCAGTTGTTTAAAGATTAATCTATATCCATTAATTGTAAAATAAAAGATATTCAGGAATACTTCTATAGAAAACTTAGTATTATTCAACAACAATAACACATTTTACTTAAGTTTTTTGATAAAGTGGAAATTCAAGAGGACGAGCAAATGAATTCTTATAGTTATTTTGATGAAGTAAAAATTTGGGAAGCAAAAAATAGGATAACTCCTGACAATATCCCAAGAATGATGGATAAAGAGAGGAATCAAATTCAAATTTCATTGGACAATTGGTCAATTTCCTGTATACAAATCACGTAATTAATTGACAACTCTAGTCATTGGTGATTTGTACTCTAAGATTCATCTCTAAATGTGATTGAAGATTTCGACATGTTGCATGTCAAGTATCTAGGATTTGCAACTCATCGTCGGTTAAATATTTTTTATTTAGATAAATAGAGGGATGCTAGCTTTAAAAAAATCACTCAAATTAGTAAATGGAATAGAAATGTAATGTAATAATTTATGACAAACTGTAGCAAATGTTCTATTGTAATATTTGTTTTGTTTTCAAATTTTTAAAAAGAATAATTCAAAGATCACTAAGAAAGTTTAACAATGTGAATTAAGCCTATAGAATTTAAATCCACCACTTAATTCACATATGATGGAAAAATTTGTCCAATGGGAACTATATTTGGAACAAAATGAGAAACAAAAGGAAACATAACCCTCTTCTTAGGAGGCAGAAAGGAAACCAATTTCACATCTTTAGAGAATTGGTTGTAACATAAAGATATAGATAAGATCACTCTTTTGATGTATAAATAGTAAATTCGTCATTGAGAGAAGGGGTGGAATTCTATAACTAATATATGTATATTTATATTAGTTTAAATTTAAGATTGAAGGCTTGCATATCTTTTGGTAAACTCAATTGGATAAATGTGACAAATTGTTCTTGGACATTTTTGTGAGTTTGTATACTTTCATTATTTATTGTTTTTCATGTGAAATTCATTTCTATGATAAGTTTGGGTTTATCCTAAATTGATGATAAATTAGATACAAGGATGCATGGGATGCATGGGATGCTTTCTAATGTTTTTTAATTTGAATATTATATATGCATATTTGTTTAAACATGTTACAAAATTTATGAATTGTATCTTTCAATTTAGTCGCTTATCATTTGATCTTATATCTAATTTCTGCAGTTATGATCCTAGATAGGATATTTAGAATTGACTCTTAACAACAATAGATTAAATATACTTTTAGCCTTAAGGTAATTTAGTTGGAATTTATTCAAATCAATTTGAATTCTTTTTTTGCAGCTAACAAAACCCACATATCATTTGGAAGTTGATATACCAAACGAGAGCACATCTAATTGGGATCTTCCATCAGGAAACTCTCCTCTTTTTGTAGGATAAACTTTTCCACCTAACAATAGGACCTCAAACCTATACATACCCAATTTATTTTTTATTTAATAATTAATATTCTCAAACAATTCATATTAATTATAATACTCTATAATAAATAATAGGAGAACCTACTTTCTATATCTTATTAATCTATAAATATAATTGTAGGATACATTAACGAGGGACCGAACATGTATGCTAAAATTATTCTTTAAAATTTGATATTACATGTGTACTTAAACATATGTGAACCTAACAAAATTTAATATGTTATGATGATCCACACTATGTTCCAACCACATTAGTAAAATCGTGTTACATTCCAATATAAATTTTATACTATTATCAACATTTATCTACATTAAGTTCTATTTTTTATTTTTGTCTTAATGCATAATCAACCTAGGTGAAATGATAAATCACTTATATTCAACTTGATGACAATTTCTATTTCAATACATATGACCATTAACCTAAAGATAATATAAGCTTTAAACCATAATCATGTATCTTACAACAACAAATAAGAAATCCTTATAAAACCCTTAGACCTAACCATACTTTACTTTTAATCAATAACCCATGTAAACCAAACCTGAAGACCCCTAAACCATATAACATTTATTTCAAAAAATATTATAATCCTTAAACAATATTGTTGGACATGTGTTTAATCTTTGTAAGTTATTAGAGAAAAGGGAATCCATGGGTCCATCAAACCCACCAAAAGAAAATTTTGGGTCTATTTTGATTTTTTTTGCCAATGGTTTTTTGAACCATCATAAACTCATTTTGGTGCAGGAATTAGGGTTTTGATGTAATATAGTTTAATGAATTAGGAACATATTCTTTATGAAATATTGGCCACCTTGTGACCATACCCTATCTCATCATCACCATTGATGACACAATCCCAACACACCTTATTTTCTCAATTTATGGACATAAAATGCCATAATATTGACATTATGAGCGACACTTATTCTAATAAATGGTGGGATCAAAATCAAAATAATTTCTTATAAGTGGTATACCATAAGGAGGGAATAATTAAAATGGTATTTTCTGAGCTAGAGGTACTAGAAGTGAAAACATATGATGACTACAAGGCTACACAAATAAAAGACAAATTGTATGTAATAAGCCTTATGGATAGAGTGGATTTTAATAGATAGTCTAGTAATCTATTGTGAAAGGATTCACTTCAATCTTCTGCAAATGTTGAAATGATGCATGAATTAGTGTAAAATATTGAGAAATAGTTAAATGTGGAGAGAGTGGCCACCAAGTCCAAGTATATAACTATCAAATATCTAGAATATAAAATGGTTGCACTAGCAACTAATCCAAGTGATCCCAATCCAATGAAAACATTGATGCAACACAAAGACGAATAGATCCAAGTGTTGAAGAAGAAATTGAAGTTATTATATCTAGAACATGTGAAGAACACAAAGTTGGTGGTGATACAAGAGGAGAAGGTGAAAATATACATGAAAATTCATGATTATAAAAATCTCTATAGAGTAATTCATAGACAAGGTGATATATCTAGAACTATAGGTTTCTAGGATGGAATTATAAAGGATGACAATTACAACTCAATCCACCCCATTGTCCATTGAAGGTGAAGGTGAAATTATGAGGGATCTGGCCATGAAGCAAATAGAGATAAATAATATGTAGAAAAATATGGAAGCAAAGGAAACAACAGTAAAGAGATAAAATAAATGGATGGGATCATTAAACATATGAAGCATGAAAAGGATGAGTTGCAACAAGAGGTGAGTATATTGTCAAAAAATATCATAAGGAATTTCCTCTTGAAAAGGTCCAAATGTACCTTGTGGGGAAACATATCAAGTGATATGTTCAAACACAAGGACCATTGTGATATTAAATAAGATGAACTAGAGTTAGCCACTACATCATCGGTAGATATTAAAAGAACATCTATAGAGATAGAAGGTAAACCAAACATATCCAAGAATGTAATCAAATTCCTAACTAGTAGGGAAAATTTCCAATTGTAGACATTGGGTGCCATTCATAAAATGCACATCATTAGAGAGGATAATAAAGTAATAATAGAGAATAATGTTATGAATAGATCCCAAACCAGGGTAAACAACTTGATAGGAGATATCAAGTTCTTCAAAGGACTTTTAAAATGCTCCTTGAATAGAGAATTACTCTCCCCTTGGGTCTTATGGGAATGGTGATTTATACACTTAGAATGCATACCAAGAACTATTGAATAAAAAAACAAATAATGTTTCCAAGTTTGAATATGGAAGGAAATATAAAGAGGGTAGACATAGTGTAATTACTAGCAGAAGACTTTGACCTCTGGTCTTGTCTAAATCTCGCATTTAAGAATCTACCTCTAATGTCCTATGAGAAATACACAAATGTAGAGATGGTAGTCAATGCTATGAATAATAATAAATATCCCATGGGTAAGAATTGGAAATAGATTTTTAAATATTCAAAAGTAATTTTTCTATCCCAAGGGAAAGCCTCAAATTCAACCTCACCATATAAAAGTTAAATTGAAAAGGTTGAGTTATGGTTTAAAGCAATATTTTTTGGGTAGTTTTGGATAGCCAATAAAGAGGAGAAGTAGTTTTGGACAGCCAGTAAATGAAAGGGAAGTTTCAAAAATAGGTTAGAAAGAAAGGACAACATAAAGGGAATTCAAACATCTGAAACATCATCAGACATTTTTTTAGAGAAATTTTTCTTAAGACTATGGGATTAGGGACCACCAAGGAAAGGCATATGTTTATCATACTTGAAGACTTTTTATATTCAAATATCATATTTGTATCAGCCATTAAATTCCCTCTATTATTGTACTCTCGTTTATAAATTCATAAGCTACTTCCAATCCATATCATATTCTTTGTGATCATTCATAAAACCTTTGAACAGTTTTTTACTATGTCATATACATGTTATGAATATGTTGTGTGTCTATGAAGAAAGAGGATTTTATTTCAATGACCAACTTTCTTCATGAATGTTTAATGTGTTGAATAGTATATGGAGTATTCATTTGATGTTTGATATATTAATGTTCTAGTTTCCTTCTCCATGTGTTTCATGAAGGTTTAAATTACTTTGTTAAATTGTTGAATTATTAATTTATTAGTACAATATGCTTTCATAGGAATTGTAAGACTAATTCCTGAGAATACCCTGCATATGTCAAAATTATTCCATCACTTCTTCCATTCACACCTTCATATATCAAATTATTGAATACAAATATGAGAAATTCCAATAAAGATGAAGGTATTACAATCATTTTTTCCTAGTTTCCTATAGGTCTCAAAGAATTAAAATAAATATGGAAAAACATATCACACAAAAAAAATTAAGCTGTAAATCTAAATCAAATTCAGATTCATCATCCCTGTGATAGTTCCTTCACAATTTAAAGCATCTTAGAATATAATAGTATTCATTCATTGGGAACCCATCTTCTCATTTGTACAAAACATCCACATAATTAATTTTGTATAAAATTTAACCCCAATCCACTCAAAATGCAAGAACTACATCACATTACATTATTTGTTTGGTAGAAACCCCAGTAGTCACCCTTGATCGATGTACTTTTGTTCCTTACCCCCTGGAACCTTCAGTATTTTTTTGTTTCAACTAGATTCGCCCTACCCTTTCTAGTCTTCATTTGGAAAAACTCATATCATGACCAATTTGTAGTCTATTTACCCTCGTTACACCCTACTCTTTTGTTTGAAGAATAATTTCATACACTAATTCACACAAGTTTTCCCCTCACTTGGGTGTTGCACATTAGAGTAGGCTACATTTTTCACTATGCATAAGGGAAAATGACTCTTGACAAATCTTTCATATAAGAATTCACACACAAACATAGAGTTGACATAGGGTCATACATAAAACAAGGGATCGACATGCCCTTATTCTATTATGCACAACAAAATATGTTTACACTTATGCCTCAACTAAGAAATTCATCATACAAGGGTTTGGAGACTCTCAAAATCCTCGCACACTCAATTCCTTATGGACTATTGGTCTTATTCTCATTTAGGTGTTACATACATATAATAGATTATATGCTTTGATCTCTCGGCCTGTAGTCGAATTTCTTGTGTGTGGTTCTACTCGACCATGCCTATTCTCCTCTCTAAGGGTAATTATATTATTAAGACTCTTCCTATGTCTCTCTCCCTATTGGGATCCTTTCTATAACATTTTTCAGACTCCTCTCTGTCTATCTGGCTCCTTTCATAGACTCCTCTTTGTCTAGCCACTCTCTCCTTTTCTTCGCATGGTTTCATTCTTCTATCAAGAATATTCCTCTACATGATAATCATGGATCATTTAATTCTATCACTTTTCATTATTAAGATATAATGGTGATATATTTGATCTCCACACCCATACTTGCCTCAAACATATTCAACTAGAGTCGTATCCTCCCTTGGATCCTCCTCATTTTCCCCGTAGTAGCTCTCATAACTCCGTCATCCAAATATGTGCCTTCTAGATCCTTCAACCATTAGATCCTTTAAATATCCATGCCAATTCGATGCACTTAGTGTTGAATTCTTATTATACTGAGAGGCGAGGGTGAATTAATATAAAGCATATATTATACAATTTTTACTTCAAACAAATATGCACCAATTTATGTTTTAATTAGCACAATAACAGACACCATTGCACAAATAATTTGTATAGTAAAACTATATATATATATATATATGTGTGTGTGTGTGTGTGTGTGTG
>LPNX010093143.1:103715-135086 GCA_001517045.1 Pseudotsuga menziesii
GCTCCAACTTGTTATAGTTATGAACCAACGTGATTAAATACTGTAATATTATTTTTCTTTTTCAACTCCGACTGAATGGAAGCACCAACTCCATTTTGTATTCTCCAGCACCAACTGGATGGAAGCACCAACTTCCAATTGTAATTTTTAGCACCAAATCCCTTTCATTTCCTCTTCATGCCACCTTGAAAAGATAAATTACAATTGAACTGTGATATGTGTCTATCATATCTGTGATATGCATCTTATGCAATATTATCTATGTGTGCCTTCTGCAATACTTAAACTTTATGTGATTCTGTGATCTACGTTTTTTGCACTCTACTGCACTTTGCACTTCAACAGTTCTGCAATCTGTGTTTTCAGTTGTAAATCTTCTTTGCACAACTCAAAATTGGGTATCCTCCTGATATGCACATTGTCTTCTATTATTCTATATTAATTTAGCACAACTGACTCTCCACTGTATAAAATTATTCAAGATCAACGAACCATTGATACCCTAGAATTAGAATCTTTCCAAATCAAAATCTCACATCTTTCGCATCATAAAGATTGCTTCAATACTTCCATCTCTCACGTATTTATACTCTCTTTCTCAAGAGACGTGTCCACAATTTGGGATTGTTTTCACCATATGATTCTACAAATCTCTTACTTCTTGGTCAATCAAACCACCTCATTCCATCTTTGGTCAGCGTGCATCATTTGATAATTCACATTTTATAGTTTTGTGCACTCGATTCCAATGACTTGGTGGTATATGCGCACATGAGTCCCATGTCTTGGTGGGATCTGCGCACTTCTTAAACTCCCACACTTATTCTCTATATAATTCTTCAAACTATCTTTTTGTATATAAAGAGGCACTATCCGATATTATTGAGGATTTATATATATATATATAGATAGATAGATAGATAGATAGATATAGATATAGATGTATTTCTTTAAACTATATTTTTACTCAGCACCATCAATTGTGACTACAAAATTCAAGACTTTATGCTTCTTAACATTCAACAACATTTTATTATTTGAAATCAACCTTGTTTCTTGTTTGAAATTTTATACCAATGTTGTGTGTTTGACATCATTATTTTTATTGTTTGGCATCAATGACAACACCAAATTCCAACAATCCCCCCCTTTGGCATTGATGTCAACACTGAATAACATCGATTTATTCTTCTGCATGCAAAATACTCCCTTGTTTTTATGCCATTTAATTCTTCATTTGCACAAACCTTTCAACCTTAACATTTAGTTTCAATTCACATTTCTCTATTCTTCATTCTCCCCCTTTGATATTAATGGAAAAGGGATACTTTAAGTATTTTACTCCCCCTAGCTTCATGATTCTTAATTAATTTGCTTGTTATTTCTACTATGTCAGATCCTTCCATGTCATAGATTTTCTTTTATGCATCATTTACTAACTCCAAATCACTAATTTGGGGTTTTCGTTAGGAACGTCTTAATTAATGCGATTTCACACCAATTGAACCGTGATTTTGTACACTAGAAAATATTGTCAATAAATTCACCTATGGTCATACATATTTCCATTTTTCATTTGACACGAATCTGACATATTCAATGAAATGTTCTTTATTGAGCTACTCTATGTTATTTATGACCCATGTACTTGCAATCTTCTCATTTAATTTCACACATATTATTCGTCAATTTAGTCATAAATGCACTTCAATTATGTGTTCCTTCGCTAGCTTCAAATTGTGCAAGCTGGTGACCTTCCAGTCTATTTATAGGCTACTTCACCATGCACAGAGCCATCAATGTTTCTTTTTTTTTATCATACTTTTCTTATGTTGCAATGTCCAATTCTCTTCAAAAAGTTAGTGTAGTTTCTTCTAGCCTTGTTGAGTCAATTCAATATGAGCAACAAGAGCTCATATCTATCTTAGAGAGTCGCATATCTCAAGTTAAGGAAGCATACACAAAGGAGTGGTATGCCCAAACTCAAGTAAACCAAATAAATGTGCATGAGATTGTGGTTTTAAAGAACTAAGTTGATAAAATAGAATAGGAATGAAGCCATAACAATTTTTCCAACCAGTCTTCACAAGAGCTCATCTTCTACTATATTTTTTCAACTTCTAGTTTTGAAAGTGTCAATCAGAACATCAGTTCGTGCAATCTATTGATTGTTCGAGTTCTACACAACCATCTTCATTGGACCTTGAACTTCATCTATTTGCACAATCTAAGGAGTTTCCATTAGATCTTGAGCTTCAACTATGATGTTCCTATTAAAACTCAAACATTAATGTGGTTTTTTTATCTATGCGGTTGACTTCTTATTTTTACTTTCTTGAATTTGTAAACAAATATGCTAGTTTAGGAAAATTTTGACCAAAGTACACACATTACATTGTCTTTTGTACTTTTCTTCTTATCCTTCTATGTATTTTGATCTTTGGAGCTCCATATTTTGTAATATGGATGAGTACCTTAAATTCTTTTAATGACAACATCTCTATAATGCAAATTCTGAATAGTGTTGTTTTTGCAAACATATATATGATCAATAACATACTGATACAATCCAATATTTTTCTGTAATAATTTGTTTACTGATATTATTATTGCAATGCTTTGTTGATTTGATTATGTTTTTTCCTTTCCTTTTTCAATCACATCTCAATGAATGCAATGTTTGTGCGATAATATATTCTAACTATAGTGCCTATTACTACTTTCCTTGAATTCCCAAAACAATGACATGTTGAATTCAAGGATTTTCATTTCATCTTCAGTGATTAGAAAGAGAGGTAGTTATATTTTGTTGCATCAACTATACTCACATGAGGAGATTTCTTAACCCATTTTTTCATGTGCGCAAAACATATTTGATACTGTCCAATAGCAATTTATTTTTATCTCCATATTTTTCTGTCATTGTTATAAGAATTATTTCTTTCTAGTTGTCTCACTTTTCTTGGACAATGTAACGTCCCCAACCCTCTGACCGACGAAGAGAACATTACCGATATACTATCTATTCGGGAAACTAGCCCCATAAAACGTAAAATGAAATGCATTGAACTCAAGATACACAGATGAATAAATAATTAACATTCAGTGGAAGCAAGTTACGTCTAGTTCAAGCATTCAACAAATTTTCCTCATAATTCACATAAACAAAACAATTGAATGGGTGATTACACAAGAATACTTATCTTCGAATGAATCTCCCCGCAACCAGTTATGTCGCTGCAACGTTCCACCCAACCATAGGCCAGTGTGCTCCTTAATCTCTCAGCAACACTACCACCCCCAAGCTGGGCATGATTTCCCCAAGGAAAAGTAAACTAAGTAGAGTCACACATAGCCAAAGATATGTCAAACTTAGTCAAGACAAAGCTATGTTTGGGTTTATCATATTATCAGGAGATGGGAGCATTATCTGCTAAGCTAGTGGGCTCATTGAAAAGCTAAGGGTCCCTACACCAAAACTAGCTTGACTCCTAATACATCCACACACACCCAACACAAGGAATCATTCCCTTCTATGTTGCACAGTCCCTCAGTCCATGAATTCCCTTCTAGTGCTATTGAGGGGGTGTAGATAAGAGAATCATTCCTATAGCTCTGTCTATGAGGCTCCTGCAAAACAGTAGGTTTATCAAGCAAACTTCTTCCCACTCCTACATAGTCCAAAGACCAATTGCATACATAGCAACATACACAATTTATGGGTTTAGGAAAGCAGTTCGGACACAAAATTAATTGCTAAGAAGGATAAGAGCAACCCCTAACAACAATTCAATTTCCCAGTGACATTTTGGCCCTAACGTGGCCAAAAAATGAATTCAATACACCACAATTAAAGTGCTAGGCATGGATAAAAAAGTCCTGGAAGCTAAAATCAGAGAGGGTAAGTGGTTAAAGCATCCCTAGGAACCAAAATTGATTTCAGCAAACATTCACTAGCTTCACATGGGAAAAAACGGCCTCCACAGACCATAAAAAATGTGAATCTTCTTTACCCATGAATTCTGAGGACGTTTATGTCATTACAGGAACCAAATGACTACCATAAACTCCCAAAATGAAAATCTTCCTTGCCCACTTGCTGAACGACATCAAAAACAGAGTTTTGGGCATGAAAGATGAGGAAAATGGGCAAAACATGAAGGTAAAAAAGCTCCCAAGATTTCCATGCATGAGCAAATGAATAACATGGATGTATGGGAAAATGGGCATGCATTTTGGGTGTTTTCTTGCCCCAAAATTCAAAAATGATTTACCCCAAAAATGGGTTTTCCCCAAATTCGAAATTCATGCCCATACTCTTCCCATCCCCATGCAATAACTACTTCAACCAATTTCTGGCAAAATTAAATGATTGGGTGAATGAGACAAGAAATTTAGTTGATTGTTTGATGGTTTCTCCCATTGGCCCCAAAGGTTAAATATTTCCCCCTCCTTATCCTTAGGAAAAGCATGACCCCATCTCATTATTTGATGCATAGACATAGTTGGTTGGGGTTTTTAATTAAATTGCATATTTACATAATGACAAAATTATATTGTGCCGGCTAGCATGAAATATACCTTCGACAATGATTTTAATCGCCGAAACATAAAACAATAAATCAATGGTGGGTATTTTTCCTTTAGCTCCACACCACGATTAATTACAATATATACATCATATACATTTTTAATGCCAACGGGGTCAAAATTGGGGTGTTACATTCCCCTCCCCCTTGAATAGCACTGTCCTCGATGCTTTATAAAATTGAACAAAATGCTACACTGGTACTGCCTCAGTGCTCTGCAGAATTGAACAAAAATGGATGTGCTAATCGCATGGCATCTTCTAGCTTCCATGTAGCCTCTTCAGGACCGTAGTGCTCCCATTGCACCTTTACCTTCCCTATAGCTCAGTTCCGGAGCATTGTGACCTTCCTGTCGAGGATGCACATTGGCTCAATTTGGAACTCTCCCTCAGGTTCCACCTGAATCACATCCCAATTTATCACATGGTTAGGATCATGCACATATTTCTTAAAAAAACATTATGAGCTCTAGTGCTTGTAGGCAATGAAATTCTATATGCAACTGGCCCTATTCTTTCAAGCACTTCAAACGGCCCACAATATCTTGGTGACAGCTTGGCGTAACTAATTCCAATCTTCAAGGAACTCTTCTTTGCCTACACTCTAAGGTAAACATGATCCCCAACACTAAACTCTCTATTCACCCTATGCTTATCTGCATAGCTTTTCTGTCTGTCCTGGGTTGCTTTCAGATTCTTCCTGATCTTTACAACCTCTTGATCCATCTCCTTGAGCAATTCTGGACCAAGCACAATCCTGTTCACTGGATTATCCCAAGTCACTGGTGTCCTACACCTTCTACCATACAAAGCTTCATACGGACTCATCCCCAAGGATGCGTGTTGTCCATTGTTATAAGAAAATTCTACCAAGTGTAAATAATCTTCCCACTTGGTTGTTTTATCCATGACATACATGCGAAGCATGTCTTCAAGCACCTTATTAACTCTCTCTGTCTTTTCATCCATCTGAGGATGGTAGGCAGTGCTGAAATTCAACTTGGTACCCAAATCTACGAACAACCCCTTCCAAAAATTGGAAATGAACTTCACATCTCTGTTAGAGACTATTGCCTTAGGCAATCCATGAAATTTAAAAATCTCCTTCATGAATATATTTGCAATGTCATCAGTCTTATGCGTAGACTTAATCGGTATAAAATGTGCTTCCTTCATCAACTTGTCCACGACAACCATGATGGAATCATGCTGTCTCCAAGTCATTGGCAATATTGTAATAAAATCCATGGAAATAACTTCCCATTTCCATTCTGGAACCGGCAAAGGCTGCAACAAACCTACTGGGTGTTGATGCTCAACCTTTACCTGCTGACATTTCATGCACCTTGAAATATATTCAGCCATGTCCTTTTTCATTCCTGGCCAAAAATATTGCTTTCTAGCTGTAGCAATGGTCTTCTGATATCTTGGGTGACCAGAATATGGAGCTTGATGGATTTCATCCATAACAACTCTTCTCAAATTTGCTACATTTGGAATATAAATTCTTCTTTTATAAGTAAGAAGTCCATATTATTCCAATTTATATCCCTCATACCTCTTCTCAAGACTTTGTTGCTGCAATTTGTCTTTTACCTGCTCATATAATTCATCTCTAGCAATATGATTAACAATCTATTGCCTCAAATCTGATTGGAAAATACTAAGAGATGCCACATGCATTTCCTGCACCTTATTGTTGACTGCATCAGCTACCTTATTCTCTTTTCCTTTTATGTGCGTTATTTCGAAATCAAACTCACATAAAAACTCCATCCATCTCATTTTACTAGCATTTAGAGTAGGATTATCAAATAAATACTTCAGACCGCAATGGTCTTTCCTTAACTCAAATCTTCTTCATGCCTCCACATCTTGAGAGCATGTACTATGGCTGCAAGTTCTAGATCATGAGTGGCATAGTTCTTCTCATGCTCCTTCAGCTTTCTTGACTCATAACATATCACGTGGTTGTCTTGCATAAGGACTCCTCCAAGCCCTTGTCTGCATGCATCGATACACACCACAAAATCTTTCTCAGGGTCTACAACTTTCAATACTAGTGCACTTATGAGAAGATTCTTCAACTGCTGGAAGCTTTCTTCACACCTCGATGTCCATTCAAACTGTATCCCCTTCTTTTGCAAAGAAGTGATGGCATGTGCAACTTTGGAGAATCCTTCAATGAATCTCTTATAGTATCCTGCAAGTCCCATAAAAGATCTTACATCTGTCACATTTCTTGGAGTAGGCCAATTCATAATGGCTTCAATCTTTTCAGGGTCCATAGATATACCCTCTTCTGAGATAATGTGACCCAAATACCGAATGCTATCTCTATAGAAGTCACACTTACTCAGCTTTGCATATAGTTGATTCTCCCTAAGAAATTGCTATGTCAAACTCAAGTGCTCTTCATGCTCTTCCTCATTCTTACAATAAATAAGAATGTCATCAAGGAAAACAAGAACAAACTTGTCCAAATACCTGCTGAAGACACTGTTCATAAGGCACATAAATGTAGCTGGTGCATTTGTGAGACCAAATGGTACCACTAAAAACTCGTAATGTCCATACCTTGTTCTAAAGGTTGTCTTATAAATGTCTTTATCCTTGATTCTCACCTGATGGTAACCAAACCTCAAGTCAATCTTGGAAAATACCTTTGCTCCTCTCATTTGATCAAAGAGGTCATCAATCCTAGGCAAAGGATATTTGTTCTTCACAGTGACTTTGTTCAACTGTTTTTAATCAATACAAAACCTAAGTGTACCATCTTTCTTCTTCACAAAAATAACTAGTGATCCACAAGGATACACACTCGGCTTGATATACTTCTTCTCCAACAATTCTTGCAGTTGCATCTTCAACTCTAGCATCTTTGGTGTACTCGTTATGTAGGGTGTCTTGGAAACTAGTGCTGTTCCCGGTACAAGTTAAATTGTGAAATCAATGTCCCTCTTTGGAGTAAGACCTGTAATCTCATCAGGAAACACATCCTGAATCCCTGCAACACATGAAAATCTGCCAACCTAGGAGTTTCATTCTCTGTTTCCTCCAAAATATAAGCTGTATAAAACTAGAAACCTTTCCTACAAAACTTCTTCAACTACATTGCTGAAATTTGCCTCACAGAAATCACCTTTGGAATGCCTTTCACAATCCTTGGGTTTCCTTCTTCATCTAAGCACTCAAAACCCTTATTATAACAGTCAAGCTTTACTCTGTGAGCTTCTAACCAATCCATTTTGATGAGAACATCATAGGAACCAAGTGGTAGAACATTGAGATCTACACAAGTGACCAAACCATTCATAACCAATGGACATTTCTCTACCACTTCACTAACTTTTCTCTTAGTTCCAATGGCTAGATGCAACTTCAACCACAGTTGACTGGTGATATACCTGGCGTTCCTCCAGTGCTGCATAAATCCTAGGGATGACCCTTGCTACTTGATCCACTATTTCTGCTTCTTGAATGTTGTAAGTTGGCCTTGCACTCTCATTCTCAAGTGGAAAATTTCTGCGAATGTGGGGTCCTCCACATTTCCAACATTGGAGAGGTTCTTTGTTCTGCTATGGATCTCTTGGTTTCTCTCCCATCACTCTGGTTGGCTTCTTCTCAGCTTGTGATGGTTGCTTCGGCTAATTCCTGAAGTTAGAAGGTTTGAAACCTTTCTTCCTTTGGTCAAACTTCTCATTCTTCTTGTCCTTCCATGTCTTATGGTAATCAGGCTTACTTTTTCTTTGCTCATAGAAATACTTAGCCTTCCTTATTGCATCTTCAAGAGTTCTAGGTTCATAAAACTCAATTATGTCTTTGTGAGACTGAGGCAATCCACTTAGGAAACGTTGGATTTTCACTTTTTCATCTTTGATGTATCTAACATACCTCAACAGCTCCAAGAACTTATTTGCATACTCTTCCATAGTTTGCTGTCCCAATCTCAGCTCATAGAATTCTTTAATATTATCATCATAGTACTTGTCAAAGAGGTACTTCTGCTTGAAATACTTCTTGAATTGTTTCCACACAATTCTTCTTTCATTAACCTTCTTTACTTTTCTGTGGTGTTCCCACAATATGGATTCTCTTCTAGTCAAATTGAATATAGCTACACTTGATTTCATATTTCCGGAGTAGTCTTGGACTTGGAAATACTTCCTCATCCCAAGAATCTAAGCCTCGACTTCTTGGCCAATCTTGACCTCACCATTAAAAGTAGGAGGCCTTGCCTTTTTCAATTCATCTCGTGAATTATTCTTGTAATGTCTCCTCCTCTTATTCATGCAAGATGGAGAGCTTGAATCCCCACTCTATTTCTTAGAATCAGATGACCCACCGGTAGTCCATTCTATATTATTCCTTCTATCCCTGAAAGCCCTCCTAGAAACATGGGACCTTTTATGGGAATCTCCCCTATCGCTACTTCTGCTTCTTTCTGGATTAGCTGTCTGATGCCCAGAGTTTATCTGTCCCTGGATGTCTGTCAAAATCTATAGTATAGATGCATTTATCTGATTTTGATCTTCTTGACCCTTAAGCATCCTTTCATTGTCTTCTCTGCAACTTTGCAAATCCACCCTTAGGCTCCTCATGGTGGCTGCAAAATCTGGGGGAGTATCTTGAAATCTCCTCCCATTGGATTTTGTCTCGTCATTTCCAACTCTGACATTTTCTCCCATAGCATCTTCCTTGAACTCATAGGGGTCATGTGCATCATTCATGTCATTGATTCTCATCTTGTCCCAACCAAGAACGAATTTTTTAAAACTACTCTATGTGGAATGTTGCCTTTGAAGGTGACTATAGTTCTGCAAAATGTGTTAATAAACACAACTGTTAGCTGCATAACAATCTCATGAGTTCATAATTACTTACCTGCATTGGGGAAAATACTATATTGACAACTTTGTCAAACACATAATTTTCTTTTCACCAAGAATGATGGTCTAAGGGAGACGACGAGGGTCAAGGGTTCTTTCCCCCTTTTGGCTTCCCCTCGCTTTTTTATTTTTTTGTAAATCTTTGATTTTCATGCAATCTAACGCATAAGATCACTGCCATTTTCACCATTTTAGCACCTATAAATCCCACTGGAATCTTGCTTTTCCACTAAAAAACTCAGATTTTTCCATCCGATCGGATCCCTTCCCAACAAGTCATCTGATGTATCGGGTGACTATTGACAATTTTTTCGACATCTCAGTGGATCAATCTTGATTTCCCTTCTGATGCTTATCAGATCAATCTTCCTTTGTCTTCTGACGCATCGGCTCGATCTTCCTTTGTCTTCTGACACATCGGCTCGATCTCCCTTTGTCTTCCGACGCATCGGCTCGATCTTCTTTTCTCTTCCAATATGCCTTAGAGAGATCCTCTCAAGAGACATCAGAAAGTTATCCAATATGCCTCAGAGAGCTTCACCCAAGCAACATCGAAAAATGTTTCCCGAGATTTCCTATACTAAGAAAAAAATTTGATTTTTTCTTCTCCATTTGCCTTGTCATCTGGGTCTTGGGTTGTTAGCCGATGTATTGGCTCAACCCAGTCGAGACCATCAGTTCCACCCAGCTGAGACCTTCAGCTCTACCCATCCAAGGCCTTTGGCTCCTCCCATCTAAGACCTCTGGCTCCTCCCAGCCGAGACCTTCGACTCCTCCTAGCCGAGACCCTCGTCAAAATTCAAACGTAGAAAAATTTTCCAAAAATTTTCTCCCGCTTTGGTTCCTTTGTCGGATGGACTTAGCTCAAGTCATCTGATATTTTCCATACTTTGAAGTTTTGAAACTCTTCCTATGTTTCTCATTTTTCCTCTGTTGGGCAGAGGTAACCTTGCCTCTCTCACTACTTCTTCATGGCCCATTGAGGCCCATGCTAAAACGTGCGCTCTGATACCACACTGTAACGTCCCCAACCCTTCAACCAGTGAAGAGGACACTATCGATATACTATCTATCCAGGAAAATAGCCCCATAAAATGTAAAATGAAATGCATTGAACTCAAGATACACAGATGCATAAAGAATTAACATTCAATGGAAGAAAATTACGTTTAGTTCAAGCATTCAACACATTTTACATGTTCCTCATAATTCACATAAACAAAACAATTGCATGGGTGATTACACAAGTATACTTATCTTTGAATGAATCTCCCCGCAACTAGCTATGTCACTGCAACGTTCCACCCAACCATAGGCCAGTGTTCTCCTTAATCTCTCAGCAACACTGCCACCCCTGAGCTGGGCATGATTTCCATAAGGAAAAGGAAACTAAGAAGACTCACACATAGCCAAAGATATGTCAAACTCAGTCAATCCAAAGCTATGTTTGGGTTTATCAGATTATCAAGAGATGGGAGCACTATCTGCTAAGCTAGTGGGCTCATTGAAAAGCTAAGGGTTCCTACACTAGAACTAGCTTGACTCCTAAGACATCCACACACACCCAACACAAGGAATCATTCCCTTCTCTACTGCATAGTCCCTCAGGCCATGAATTCCCTTCCAGTGATATTTAGGGGGTGTAGAGAAGAGAGCCATTCCTATAGATCTGTCTATGAGGCTCCTGCAAAACACTAGGTTTGTTAAGCAAAATCCTTCCCACTCCTACACATTCCAAAGACCAATTGCATACATAGAAATATACACAATTTCTGGGTTTAGGAAAGGAGTTCGACCACAAAATTAATTGCCAAGAAGGGTAAGAGAAACCCATAACAACAATTCTATTTCCCAAGGATGTTTTGGCCCTAACGTGGCCAAAAAATGAATTCAATACACCACAATTACAGTGCTGGGCATGGATAAAAACATCCTAGAAGCTAAAATTAGAGAGGGTAAGTGGTTTAAGCAGCCCTAGGAGCCAAAATCGATTTCAACAAATGTTCATTGGCTTCATGCGAGCAAAAATAGCCTCCATAGACCACAAAAAATGTGAATATTCTTTACCCATGAATTCTGAGGACGTTTATGGCATTACAAGAACCAAATGACTACCATAAACTCCCAAAATGAAAATATTCCTTTCCCTCTTGCTAAACAACACCAAAAACAGATTTTTGGGCATGCAAGATGAGGAAAATGGGAAAAATCGTGAAGGTAAAACAGCTCCCAAGATTTCCCTTCATGAGAAAATGAAGAATGTGGGTGTATGGGAAAATGGGCATGCATTTTAGGTGTTTTCTTACCCCAAAAGTCAAAAATGATTTTCCCCAAAAATGGGTTTTCCCCAAAGTCAAAATTATGCCCATACTCTTCCCATCCCCATGCAATAACTACTTCAACCAATTTATGGCAGAAATAAATGATTGGGTGAATGAGACAAGAAAGGTATTTGACTATTTGATGGGTTCTCCCATTGACATTTGGGTTTTCCCCATTGGCCCCAAAGGTTAAATATTCCCCCCTCCTTATCCTTAGGAAAATCATGCCCCCATCTCATGACTTGTTGCATAGACATAGCTGGTTGTGATTTTTAATTAAATTGCATATTTACATGATGAAAAAATTATATTTTGTCAACTAGAACTAAATATACCTTCAGCAACGATTTTAATCGTTGGAACATAAAACGATAAATCGATGGTGGGGATTTTTCCTTTAGCTCCACACCACGATTGATTACAATATATACATCATATACATTTTTAATGCAAACGGGGTCAAAACCGGGGTGTTACAAACAATATTGAGGCTTGTGTCCAAAACCATTGCAAGAATAACAACTTATAATATCTCAATACTTTGCAATATGGCCAGTATAATTAGATATCAAGCATTTGACTATAATATATTTATTTTTATTACTAAAAGAATGTCCATACCTGAATCCAACTCGTTCAGAAGATAGGCCAAGCTTTTCAATGATCTAGTTGGTTGTTTTAGATCGGAGATGTACTTTCTAGCGTAGATCTTGTCCTTGATTCCACCATAGCCAAGACTTGTCTTATCTTCTAGAGACCTTTGATTTCTTAATATATCATCTGATATTGTTGTGTTGTTGTTGAATTTTTCTTCAGTTTCTGTGTCAAATCACATTTCAACCCTTCCTGAATTTGCACAGCTTGAAGTTTTTTCCTTGAGTTTCTTTTGACTCTCACAAGCCATATTTCCCAAAGACTAGTTTTCTCTTCTCATTTCAACGACTTCACTCTTTAAGTGAGATATCTCCATATCCCTGTGCACAAGTCTTTCTATTATCATCTGCATAACTCATCAAGTCATGTTACGTCATTTTGTGCACAGCTCAATTGTTTCTCAAAATCCTCTTCCTTCTTATTCATTTGTTTTCTAATGTTTCTTGAAAAAACTTTTCCCCCTTGATTTGTTCTTTAGTCTTTGAAAATTGTTTTGTCAATGAATTTTTCTTCTTTATTAACTTCTTTAGATCTTCCAAAGCACTAATAAGTTCACCTTCCATGTTAACGTATACATTTTCTTCTTCACTGTTACGCTTTCCCTAATAACTTCATGTATCATATTTTGAAGGTGAAGTATAAACCCCATTGAAAAAATACTTATTCAGTGTTTAAGATTGTCCATTTCGAGATAATAATTTCCTAAAGGAATAACACATATTCCTCACCCTTTCGATGTAGGATTATTTTTTGAAATATACTAACCTCTTCACATATGGGGCATTCCTTATTGAAGTGTTCATATGCACACAAAAGGTAGGGGTAAGTTAGCTTTCGTTTTTGGTTTTGAATCATTTTCTGGAGCCGTATTCTTTGGGTTCTCCTTCTAGTTTCCAGTTTTTTTTTTATTTACATTTAACCTTACTCTTATTTACGAGTGATTGCAAGGATTGTACTGCATTCACCTCAGCAAAAACTGTAGGAGTTGAGGAGGTTATCGGAGAAGAGCTCTATTTCTTGGTGGGTTTCGCTGCAGATGAGGGTTGGATTGTACCTATAACACCATCCACATGATTTTCAAAAGGTGGCTTGGTAGGATTAGTGCTAAGATGAGGAGAATGAGGAATCAAATCATACAATGTCTCGGACTGGGAATAAACCAAGTCCAAGTATTGTGCATGGCTAATAGTCTGTTCCTCAGTAATAGCACCTCCCATAGTAACAAATCAAGAAATAGGGGGAAACAAGGACTTTGTGAACCAATCAGCTAGAAACTGATCTTGAATAGGAGCCTTGATCAACCTTTGTCTCCTCCTCCACTCATGAATATGATCAAATATGTATGTGTAGGTGGTCTGTCGAAGATAAATCAAGAGATCGGTACCAGTATTATAATGGATTGGTAGTTGAAAGTGAGTAAGAAATGTTGTTTTCAATGAATTAAAATCCGCAAATGAATGTTGTGGGAGTCTGATCCACCATTTAACAGTCGTAGTGGTTAAATTTCTCTGGAAGAGACACAAATGGATGGAATCATCCATCAAGGAGTTTGATGAACACCATAGATGGCAGGTCATAACGTGACTTTTATGGTCTTCTCCTTGCTTTCCATCAAACATCGGGATGTATGATGGTAACTTTACTGGAATAGTCAAGCAAAAAGGATCGTGTAGAATGGTATCATTGATCAATTTGGATAAGTATGGAAAATCCAATGTTGCCAAAAAGGGGAGTTCCTATTGGGCTGTGGGTAGTTATAGTATCAATAAGGCATGGAAACCCTAGTAGGACCATAGGTCAATTGAGGTTTTCCATGCTAACCTGCATATTGTTGGTAACTGGGAGTGTTTTTCCAAACAAAAGGTTGACTCAGGTTAAGTCCGTATTGGGGTCCATAGGTAGGTTGGGTCCATTAATTTGTAACACCTCATGGATAAGCCATGTACAGATGGTTATTATACTGCACCCAAATTTAGTATTGGTTACCAATATTAGGATGTTTTGGTTGAACCCAAGCAGATGTAGGTCACTATGAAACATAACCATAACCAGTGGTCCACTAGATACTACAACTAGAGGTGTGGATATTAAAATGTTATGTAAAATGGGTACTTAAGGGCCTATAGTTGTGTAGGATTTGGAAGGAAAAGACTGACTTCCAACATTCGAAAAACTCATGAAAGGCATAAGATAATTTCTCAACGAAATATTTGAGTTTAGATTTAGAGTATACTGTGGGATCGCAACCGGAGTGGTGTGTGTGTTAGAGAGTCCACTAAGCCTAGTGATTGTTGGATCAGGAGGATAATTAACCATAATTAAACTATAAGGGACATTTAAAGACCTACCAAGGAGATCACTTGGCAGAAAATAAGGGAGCTTAAGGGTTATATCCATCGAGGAGACACTAATGGCAATGGTAGAACTGAATTCAAATATAGCTTGTCCTAAAGGGGTTCCACAAAATGAAGCAGTTGGACCAAACATAGTAGCAACTGGATCATCGAGGTGAAGCTGGTTAAACATAGAACCTGCAGGGGTATGTATGGAAAAAGATGGGTCTTGGGAAAAGGGTTGTTCCATTATAGGTGGCACTAAATAATCAGTGATAGGAACATTGACAAGGGGAGAAAAATCACCCCCCTCTTATATAACAAGAATGTTGGTTGTGGAGCCTAATCTTCCAGATCCAGAGATATTACTCAGTTGTGATTGTAACCCAAGAGTACTATACACTCATTCCCCCTTCCTTGGGGTTCTGGGTAGCACCCCAAAAAAGGGGGTTTGGGGGCAACGCCCTCGAGTCACGGGGTTCGAGGGCAGCGCCTCTGAGTCACGGGGGTTTGGGAGCAGCATCCCCAAGAAAATAGAGGTTCGTCCCCGAAATTTTTTTTTGGGAAGTGTGTTGGCCAATAGTATTGCGAACCCATGGTATTGGGTTAACCCTAGAATTTTTCCCATGGTATTTCCCCTATAAAAGAGAGCATTATAAATCGACTGGATATGGTATTGTATTGTACTGGAAGAGAGATTGTGAGAGCGTGAAGAGGAAGTGCAGCGGTTTTGCTACAAGGTGTATCCCTTCATCTTTCTGGACTGTAATAAAAGGATTGGCAAATTTCTTTGTGGACATAGCCCATCGTTTGGGTGAACCACATTATATCTGTGTCTCTCTATAATGTTTTAATGTGTTTTGCATCTTGTTTATTGATTTAACTGTATATCTGTTACTGCTCTGCGGTCTTGTTTTCTAACAATTGGTATCAGAGCCAAAAGGTCTATTTGGTTGGTAAACTCGCAGGAAAGAAGGGTTCCTAGTTCGAGTGGGAGCAATGGCAAAAGAAGGAAAGTTAAGGGTCAAGAAATTTAACGGCAAAAAATATCAGTTATGGAAGATGCAAATGGAGGACTATCTGTACTAGAAATATCTATACCTACTGTTGGGCAGAAAAGAAAAATAGCCGGTGGCTATGAAGGATGAAGAATGGGAGGTTCTTGATAGAAAGGCACTAGGAACAATACGGTTATGCCTGGCTTCATCGGTGGCCTTCAATATTTCGAAATAAAAAACAACAGAGGGTGTGATGAGCGCATTGAGTAAGCTCTACGAAAAACCCTCGGCTTCTAACAAGGTATTTTTAATGAAGCGTTTATTTAATATGAAGATGTCGGAAGGTGGATCTGTTTCTAACCATTTAAATGAGTTTAATACACTTACCAGTTAGTTAAGTTCTATAAAAGTGAACTTTGATGATGAGGTCAGGGATCTTCTAATGTTGTGCTCATTGCCAGAAAGCTAGAATAGCTTGGTCATGGCTGTAAGTAAATCTATCCCTAGTTCAAACACTCTTAAGTTTGATGATGTTATTAGTGTTATTCTTAGCGAGGAAATGCAAAGGAAAAGCACAGGTGAGACATCAAGTAATGCATTGACCATGGAGAGCAGAGGGAGACAAAACGAGAAAGGAAGGAGCCCAGGAAATCGCGGCAAGTCTAAAAAGGGAAGATCCAAGTCCAGATTCAGAAAAATAGAATGTTGGAACTGTGGTAAGAAAGGAAATCTAAAGAAAGACTGCAGAGCACCAAAGAAGAAAGGTGAGAGGCAGCAAGAGACTACCCAGGAAGCTAATGTAGTAGGTGATGTGTTACAAGATGCTTTGATTCTTGCATTAGATAATACTAGTGATTACTGGGTAGTAGATTTTGGGTATGTGTTATTGGGGGATGATGAACCATGTAAAATTGTTGGAAAGGGTAAGGTACGGATTAAGCTAAATAATGGAAATGACTGGTTGCTAAAGGATGTAAGGCACATTCCTGCTATGAAAAGAAATCTGATCTCAACAGGGCAGTTGGGAGATGGTAGTTGTTTGTCTATGTTTGGAAAAACGTGGTGGAAGGTCACTGATCAGTGGTAATTGCAAAAGGAGATAGGATAGGTATGTTATATTTATGTCCTCATAATACTAATTATTCTATTTATGTAGCTTCCACAGAAACAGGTGCAGCGTTGTGGCATCATAGGCTTGGCCACATGAGTGAGAAGGGGATGTAGAAACTCCACTCAAGGAAACTGCTTCCAGATCTGAAGCAGGTAAGTTTGGAATTTTGTGAGAACTGTGTTTATGGAAAACATAAGAGAGTTAGATTTCTCAGGGTTGGGAAACAAAAGAAGAGTGAAAAGTTGGAGCTTATCCATACAGATGTATGGGGACCAGCTCAGGTACAATCTCTTGGTGGCTCTCGTTATTATGTTACTTTTATTGATGATGCAACTAGAAAAACTTGGGTTTATTGCATTAGATAGAAATATAATGTGTTTGATACTTTTAAGAAGTGGAAAGCTTTGGCTGAGAATGAGACAGGAAAAAGGTTGAAATGTCTCAGATCTGATAATGGAGGTGAGTACTGCAGTAAGGAGTTTGACAGTTACTGTTCACACAATGGGATTCACAAAGAGAAGACAATCCCTGGAACACCCCAAGAAAATGGTGTGTCAAAAAGGATGAATAGAACGATCATGGAGCGTGCAAGGTGTATGAGATTGCATGCAGGGTTGCCCTTACAGTTTTGGGCTGATGCTGTAAAAACTGTTGTTTATTTAATAATCAAAGGGCCTTCAAGTGCTTTGGATGGTGGCATTCCAGAGGAGGCATGGATAGGTAAACAGGTAAAATACTCGTTTCTAAGAACTTTTGGTTGTGAAGCATTTGTCCATATTGATAAAGATGATAGAACAAAGCTTCAGACTAAATCCAAGAAATGTACCTTTATTAGATACAGTGTTGATGATTTTGGTTATCGCTTATGGGATCTTAAAAATGACAAAATAATTAGGAGTAGAGATGTAGTATTCAATGAAAAGGTCATGTACAAATATCAGTTGCAGGGAAAGAAAGAAGAAAAGGAAAACATAGAGTACATAGTGCTTGATGAAATCAAAGAAAATGAAGTTCCAAAAGCACCAGAAAATCAAGAACAACAGCAGGTACCTGAAACTCCTGCAACTGTAAGAAAGTCTACTAGGTTAAGTAGACCCCCTGAACGACTCTCTCCTTCACCGTATTATTTATTGATGACTAATTCTGGTGAGCCAGAATGTTTTGAAGAAGCAATGTAGGTAGAAACTAGAAAGAAGTGGGAGCAAGGCATGGATGAGGAGATGGACTCATTGGTAAGAAACCAGACTTGGGATCTGGTTAAGTTGCCTGCAGAATAAATGGGTTTACAGGTTGAAGGAAGAAGATGGAGGAAAGAAGCGGTATAAGGCTAGACTTGTTGTAAAGGGGTTTTCACAAAATAAAGGTATATACTTTGATGAAATATTTTCTCCTGTTGTTAAAATGACTTCAATTAGAACTATTTTAAGTCTAGTGGCGGTAGAATATTTGCATCTTGAACAATTAGATGTAAAAATGGCCTTTCTCCATGGGGATTTAGAGGAAGATATTTATATGCAGCAGCCACAAGGGTATGAGGTCAAAGGGAAGGAGAATTCGGTTTGCAGGCTGAAGAAGAGCTTCTAGGGCCTGAAGCAAGCTCCAAGGCAGTGGTATTTAAAATTTGATAAGTTTATGACAGAACAAGGTTATGATAGATGTCATTCTGACCACTGTGTTTATTTCAAGAGTCTAGATAACGGAAGATATATTATCTTGTTATTGTATGTGGATGACATGCTTGTTGCAGGGTCTAACATGTAGGATATAAATGTGCTCAAAAGAAAACTAGCTAAATCATTTGCGATGAAGGATTTGGGTGCTGCAAAGAAAATCCTTGGTATGAGAATAACAAGAGATAGGAAAAATCACAAATTGACATTGTCTCAAGGTGAGTACATAGAAAATTTGTTGCAGAGGTTTAGAATGCAAAATGCAAAACCAGTCATCACACCTTTGGCAAGCCATTTCAAACTAAGCAAGCATATGTGTCGAGAGACATAGGAAGAGATAGATTACATGTCCAAGATTCCCTATTCATCAGTAGTTGGGAGCTTGATGTATGCCATGGTGTGCACAAGACCAGCTATTGCACATGCAGTGGGAGTTGTGAGAAGGTATATGAATAATCCAGGTAAATAGCATTGGAAAGCAATACAGTGGATTCTCAAGTATTTGAGAGGTACCACTTCTCATGCATTATGTTTTGGAGGTTCAGACACTGTTCTACAGGGATATGTTGATGCAGATATGGCTGGTGATAAAGACAGCAGGAGGAGCACCACAGGGTATGTGTTCACTGTAGGTGGAATAGCAGTAAGTTGGATTTCAAAACTGCAACAGGTTGTTGCACTTTCAACAATGGAAGCAGAGTATGTTGCTACTACGGAGGCTAGTAAGGAGATGATTTGGTTGCAGAGGTTCATGGAAGAATTGGGTAAGAAACAGGAGAATAGTAGGTTGTATAGTGACAGCCAAAGTGCCATTCATCTTGCAAAGAACTCAGTTTTTTATTCGAGGACTAAACATATAGAACTCAAGTACCACTTCATAAGATCTGTTCTAGATGAAGAACTGTTAAAACTAGAAAAGATTCACACTAGCCAGAATCCTACAGACATGTTGACAAAGGGAGTAACCAGAGAGAAAATGAGTTCCTACTCAGTTTCTATTGGCCTTAAAGCATGAAGGTGAAAAGAATAAATTTGCCAAGTCCAAGGTCCAATAAGTGCAGTAGCGGTAGAGTTGCTGTGATTAGTCTCCAAGTGGGAGATTGTTGGTTGTGGAGCCTAATCTTCCAGATCCAGAGATATTATTCAGTTGTGATTGTAACCCAGGAGTACTGTACACTCGTTCCCCCTGCCTTGGGGTTCGGGGAAGCACCCCGAAAAATGGGGTTCAGGGGTAGCGCCCCCGAGTTACGGGGGTTCAGGGGCAGCACCCCCGAGAAAACGGGGGTTCTCCCCCGAAAAAAAATTTTGGGATGTGTGTTGGCCAACAGTATTGCGGACCCATGGTATTGGGTCAACCCTAGAATTTTTTCCATGGTGTTTCCCCTATAAAAGAGAGCATTGTAAATCGACTGGATATGGTATTGTATTGTACTGCAAGAGAGACTGTGAGAGCATGAAGAGGAAGTGCAGTGATTTTGCTACAGGGTGTATCCCTTCATCTTTCTGGACTGTAATAAAAGGACTGGAAAATTTCTTTGTGGACATAGCCCATCATTTGGGTGAACCACGTTATATCTGTGTCTCTCTATAATGTTTTAATGTGTTTTGCATCTTGTTTATTGAGTTAACTCTATATCTGTTATTGCTCTATGGTCCTGTTTTCTAACAAAGAACTCCTTCTAATTCAGGAATAGATCCAATTTTTGCTTCAGGGTTAATATACATCTCTCATTCCATAGGAGATTGAGTTGTAGGATTCAAAGGATCATATAGTGATAATCCTTGTATATGACGGGATCATCTCCAAGGGAAATCATCCACCTTGATAGATCAAATTGTTCTCGAAAATAAACTCTAACTAATCAAGAAAAACAACCACTACTCAAAACTAAGGCACCAAGAAAAATATGTGACAAGAGTGGATTGAAGGTCTAGATCCTCATAGGATTTATCATATCATCACAACTCGCTATATGCCACAGGGTCCAATAGAAGAGAGTGATAAGGAGGATTGGGACCGTACCCTTTCTTGAATATCTGACTGCCTAGATGGCACGTGCGTAGTAATCTCCTCGAGTGTTGTTCTCAGTATATTGCGAGGTTAAGACGGCCAAAGGGATTTTATCATATTTTCTAAGGATCAATAAAAGTGTGTCCTAATATACTCAAGGTATGTGGGATCTCAAATATGTAGTAGTGTTGTCTAATTCACAACTGTATGAAAGGGGCCTTCCTATATACCATTGATTATGTGAAGTGCCTTTCTATATACCACAAAGGTATGTGAAAGGTCGTTCGATATACCAACAATTACATGGAAGAACCGCATGATCATCGAGATGCAGTGCAAGCAATAAACGATGGCCCCTATGTTTAAATATGTTGGAACATGTCTTTAACCTATCAGACCTTGCTAAAGATTTTAACTTAGACTAGCACTTTATTTTATCTTGTACAGTTAGGTGGATGCATGAGGTGAAAAACATAATATAAAACCATGACGGTATGCAAGCGGCATATTTTTCACTTTAACTTCCAAGTATGCCCTACCTAAGAGGAGGATAGAGGTTCATTTATTTTTCTAACATGCAAGAAAATCCCAATCAAATGAAATCAAACTATTAATTTTCGTTCCTAACTCAATCAAACAAAGATTTCTAATCCAATTTGAAAATAAAATGAGATCTCTTAATAAGGAAGAAGAAAATATACTAATACTTTTCACACAGAAAACTTGTTAAAGTATTGTAACTTCGGAAGATATTCCATATGTATTGATTGTATTCCTCCATCAGGAGATGAGTTTGGTCATGTAAGATTCATTGAATTAATCAATGTAAACCTATGAGTGTAAGTCAAGTCAATAGTACCCAAGTGTCACTATAATAAATGTTATTTTTGATGTCTTGCTAGACAAGTCAGACCTGTTGGGTCCTAGGTCGATTCAAGTAACAAATATAAATAGGGAGGTGCTCCTCTTTTATACACAATCACTCAAACAAGTTTACAAGAGGGAGAAGAAAAAATGCATCAGAAAGAAGAGAGAAGCAGTTGTTTGGGTTTTACACTGCTCTCGTTGAATTCTATACTGAGGAAGTTTTGTTGGGTTTTCTCCCTTGTGGTTTCCTCGAGGAAAATATTTGTGTTCTTTGTGTTTAGGTGCTTGTTTTTATTTCCCTGATCCTACTAGTGAAAATTGTTTTAAGATACCATCTAAGTGTTATATACTTAAATGAGACACTCTCTTCCTATGACCACTTTCCCATGTTTTCATCGCATGTCGACACTTCCATGACAACATTTCATGAAAGTCACTGGAAAAACACCTAGATTGGAGGAGCCATATCTCAACTTATGTAACTATGTTTGACCTCTTCGTTAAACTGACTGAAATTTATCTAACAAAGGAAAAAAAACTAGAAGACTCCAAAGCTTGAAAATGCCTAGAAGCACCCTAAAAATTAGAACGTTTTACCTAAATAGAACTTTTCTTAATCAAACCCATGATTTTCACCTTTGTATTCATGAATTTTCTTCATATAACCTGCAATTACCTCCTATAGTGGTCAAAAAATAATAAAATTATTAAAATAATCGAATTAAGGGTGGTTTGAGAGGTTTTGGAACTGACTTGGCAGTTGTAATTGACCCCTATTCGACCCTATATCTTCATAAATGTATAAAGAGAGGGAGAAAGATCCATGAGAAAGGAATTGAACCTTTTCATTGTTATGATGGAGGAAATGGGACTCTAATCTCCCCTAGATTTTCCGTAGATGTCATCTCCTTGTGTTACAGAGCTTGGAGGATTAGTTCCTTGGAGAAGAGAAGCAGGAGAACTAGATCAAGGTTTCGTGAGGTGCCTAGCTTGAGGAGAAGGTAATCTTTGTACTTCTTCCATGATTAATAAATATGTGATGTTATTCCTTTTCCAATCAATGTATCTTGTATATTTAATCTATTATTATGATTATCTGATGTTTTTTATCAGATTAGGGTTTTATGTTTCATTGAACATAATCTCCTTTCATATTGTCCATTTGGTTTGAGGAAGGTTAAGTTTGTTTTGCAGGTCTCTTGGAGCAAGAGGAGGATTGAAGTGTTGCTTGGATCAACCTTCATTTGGCTAAGGTATGAACCTATCTGATCTATAAATATTGTTCATATTTACTTGCAGAACTACATGCATTTGTCTTTCAACCCTAGTATGTTGATGGCCTCTTAACCCCTAGCCATAGGAACACTTTCCTCTACAACAAAATTGGTGACTTATATGTTTGGGGTTTCTCTGTATTTCTTCCAGTGTGTTTTAAGGTTTCAGTTCCTTCTTACAACTTAGGAACGTCCTTTGAGTCCGATAGAACACCTCCACTACCTTCCTAGGGCAGTTTTTGACCCTTTTTGGGATTTTTCCCACCCATTTGCAGGTCTTGGACTCAACAGTCATTAATTTAGGATGCATTCATGAACTTGTATTCTACAAACCATGAGTCATTTGCAACCTTCCAGTAGAGAAACTCATGAATTCCCTTGAAACAGTGTTTTTCATCATTTTGTGGTTTTTTTTGTTGATTGAGGGTTGTTTGGGAGGTTTTTTAGGGTCCTCTCCAAGTGCATGACTCTAGGGAGTTAGTGTAATCTATTTTGATTTATTTTTATCTATGTTTTAAGTCTTTTTGGGCATAACGTTTTTGCTCTTTTCTCTCTCCCCTCACCCCCTTTGCTTGGAATGACTTTTTTGCACATATTTCTAGTCAGCCTTTGTTAGTGATCTTTGTCTGAATCTAGGAGATTATTGGTCTTTATTAGGATTCTTTTCTTGTTGGTTAAATTCACTGGGCCAAAGTATTTGACTTGTCTCTTATGCAATCCTCCCTTCCAAGTAGGGTTTATACTAACTTTAGGGCAGTCTAGGGTCTGTTTGGTAGGTATATAGTAGGAGTCCTTTCGATATGTTTTTGTTATCTACATACATTAGTTTGTAGGCTATTTTTTCTTTTGCATTATTAAAAGAAAAGTAAAAATAAAATATGTGTGTTTTATATGCATGTATATTAGGGTTTTTATCTTAAATTCACTGCATATCATTGTTCTTGAACAAATAAAAAGATTTTGCTTTCGTGGATTTAAACTTTCAGTTTGAAAAAAGAAAGAGAAGTAGTTTTTTTCTTTTTTCATTTCAATTCTCTTTTGCTTAGTCATTTTGTTTCAACATTTAGTTAAATCACCATTGGTTTCACCTTCTCCACCCTTTGAGTAATCAATGGCTCTAAAAAGAATGTTTAATAACTAAAATTAATTAGTAATTGTTTCTTTCTAGGGACGACAAACACTAGTCTAGGCTAGTGTTTTGGATTAGGGATATTTCAATTTCCCAAAACTTCAAACTCAAACATAGTGGCCTATTTGTTAGGAAATCCAACTTCATCAAGAAATACACTATAAATCTCCTCTCACACAGGATTCAAGCATGAGGTTGTGCGATATTGAGTGGTTGGAGATACCCCTCCTATACTCAGCAGATCATACACCAAAGTTGTTGCATGTTTAGGGACTTACTCAATACATTATTCCGGCCCCATGTGGTGCCTGGTACTGTTTAGGTTTTAGGATTAGTTATCCTTCCCATGTGCATCAGCTAGACTGATGACTATTTTGCTAGACTTTCTCCATGATTTTGGTATCCATAGTATCTTGTTTGCTAGGATCTTATATGGGTGGAAGTGGAAGGATATTTCCATTTCTCCTAGGGTAGAATTGGAAGGTAACCTTGGTTGAAAATTACGGAGGATTGTTGGGTGATTCCAGTGCTTGCACCCAAAAAAATCATCATGATATGCCAAGTAACTACCCTTTGACCTTCACCAATTTGTTCTGGGTCCTAATCATCCCAAACTTTCCTTTGGAAGGTACTTTTGTTTTTGTGGTTTGATACTTAGGTCTTTTCTTCTAGCGGTGTGTTCTTTGTACTGTTGGTTACCTGTCGACATCATACTTTGTCTCCTTATTTGAAACTATGGCTAATACCCCTACAGACACTAACCATGAGATCCCCATGTTGGGAGCCCCTTGTGATTTTCCTCTCACTAGGAATGGTGGTGTTCCTTTGATAGCCACTTTGAATCTGGCTAGATTCACCCTTGGGTTGTTGGTTTGTTTTTTTTCCACTCCGATTGTCCTGAATGATCCTGATGATTTGCAACAAAGATCCTTATATCAAGGGAATCAAAAGAGTGTCTCCCCTCCTCTTGTAGCAACCTCTCCTCCCCCTTCTACCTCATGTGGTAAATGTTCTGATACTAGCAATCCGAAGTATAAAAGTAGTTAAAGTAGGAAGAATAGGAAGAAGACTTGAAATCAAGGGGGAGCTCATTCAACCTATGCAGTTCATGTTGAACCTCAACACCCAACCTCTGGAGGTCATGCTGAGGGAACTTATCTAACCTCTGTAGGTCATGTTGTATCTAAGAACTCAACATCTGCAAGTCAAGTTTATCTTCACCACTCAACCTCTATAGTTCATGCTGCTGGAACCCATCCAACCTCTACAGGTCATGCTGTTGGAACCCATCCAACCTCTACAAGTCATGTTGGACCCAGTCACTCAGCCTCTGTACTTCATGTTGGGGGCACCCTCCCAACATATGTGAGTCATGTTAGACCCAGTCACCCAGCCTCTGTAGGTCATGCAGGGAAAACTTCCTCAACCTTTGCAAGTCAAGTTCACCCTAAACACCCATCCTCTAGAGGTCAAGCCAGGGGCACTCATCCAACCCCTGTAGGTCATGTTGGATCCCTCCACCCAGACTCTAGAATTCATGCTGGGGGCACACACTCAACCTCATTAAATCATGTTGATATTAACCACTCAGTCTCTGGAAGTCATGCTGAAGGAAAACAACCAGCCTCTACTAGTCATGTTGGACCTAACCACCCATCCTCTGAAGGTCATGTCGGGGGAAAGCAGGAATCCAATGCATGTCATGCTGACACCATTGAGAGAAAAAACTATTTGAAATGCAATCTAAAGTTTCCTTGTAGGATTTGTGAGGGATACCACCTTACCCACTAGTTCCCTGCCATCGCAGAGGTACAAAGAGTATGGTTCCAAGGACATCCTGTTTATGAACAACCTGATGTTTCTCAACATCCTATTCAACCTTTGGTTGATCAAGTGGTCAAACCTTTTCTATCTTTGTTTCACCCCACTCTTCCTTTTGAGAGTGACCTTCACCAAGTGTTTGAACCAATATTATCTTTGGTCAATCCCACTCTTCCTTTAGAGAGAAACATTCATTAAGTGGTTGAATCGATTCCTTATTTAATCAATCTCACTCTCCCTTTAGAGAGTGAATCTTCTACTACTGATATGTACTTTATGTCTTTGTCATGCTCGCTAAACCCTAAGAAAAAAACATCGAGTTTATTGTTGTCAGTTCCATTCTCGTAAATAAATGGAAATTTTCGAGTGATATTGCTTCCCATCACACTCGTCAAAACTAAAATGTTTCTACTTGCTTTTGAAGGAGTGTCAGTCTGGTGATAATTTAACCCTTTTCGGACCTTGCTGACTAACTACAAAAAAGGAATACCTTAGTTCGCCTAGACAAAGAGATTTCTCCTCTGGATTTTTTTATACTTTTTTGGACTCAGGAGACTAAATTTACAAAAAAGAACCCCCAGAGATTCTTCTTTGGCATTTTTAGACTCTCAAAATTATGAAAACATCATCAAGCATTCACTAATTTGGGCTCATAAAATCCATGAATCAATGCTTTATCAATCATTCTTATGTCTCATCTTCATGCTTGTCAACAATGAAGAAGGTCCCAAGTTTTCTTTCTTGGACTCGTTAAACCTTTACAAGAAAGAGGGAAAGGGAATTTCATTCACATTTTTTTTATATTTTTGCAGCAAGTCTTATCTCCTTGAACAAAGCACCAGTTTTGAGACTATCATCAGTTGGGCTCTAGTATTTTGACCTTATCCTGATTCAGAGTTTCGTACTCATCCAGTTGGAGTTTTTCCAATTATATAGGGAATCTGTCAATGTCGCCTACATTGCATATTTGTGTCATTTGTCCTTTTCATCTAAAAATATTCCTATGTCACTTTTGTGTCATGCTCATTGTTCAAGGATAAACCTTTTTCATCCATTCTGTCATTTCCTTAACCTTTTGTCTCGGTCATTCCCTGGTATTAGTTCCTTACATCATGTCTTCGGTGGTTTTTGTCATAAAACTTTGTACAATCGCTTGATCCAATAAGTGTTTGATTTCCCTTATGTTGGATGATGGAGGATGTCGTAATGCCTTCCTTCCAATGGATCTCTTCCTATCGATGTCAACACATCTTGCCCTGGAAATGAGATTTATATTTTATTGAAATACCTTGGGGATTGCAGTCATTAGTGGCAATTTCCCTCACTATTGGGTAGTGGGAAGTCATTAATGTCTCCTACTCGATTTATTATTCAATTTTTCGACTTCAAGACCCTTTATTCACACTTGTTAATAATGTACTAGGTACCTTGGGGACCATTTTCATTAATTGTGGTTTTCCTCACGTTTGTTAATGGTTCTCATCAATGACCCATAATCAAATGATTTCCTCCATGTTCGACTTCAGCTCCTTTATTCGCATGGTTAGGATGTGTACCTTTGGATGGTTTGTATTGAATACCTTGGGTCGATAGTAGCATCGTCATATTTTTTTATTTCCCGAGTTGCGCAAGACCTTGTTACACTCCATATGACATTTGTTGAGACATAGGTCCACCTTGTATTCTTGTGGCTATGATCGATTGTTGAGCATGGATCCACCTTGTTCATTTGTGGCCATGACTCCTTTAGATTTGATATGGCACCTTTTTCATATTGAGCGACCATGATAGTTACATCAGTTATACATATGTTGGATCCTATTGTATAATTATGGAGATCATTTGTATACGGACATGTATTTCTGATAGACCAGTTTTGTCTGACATTTATCTCTCTTTCAGTTACCTTCGTTTGAACCTTTTATCTCGTATTCTCCATATATTTTCCTCCATACTCATTTTTTCACTTTTTATAATGTATTTCGATTATCTTATTCCACTCGCATGCTGACACTTCCATGATGGCATTTCATGAAAGTCACTGAAAAAACACCTAGATTGGAGGACCAATATCTCAACTTTTGTAACTCCAATTGACCTCTTCTATATACTTTGAGAAAGGTATCTAAGTAAGGAACAACTTTTCAAAATATTCCAAAGCTTGATAATTACCAGAAGAACCCTAAAATGAGCATATTTTACCTAACCGTGAATTTTCTTAAGCAAACCCCCAACGTTCACCTTTCTATTCACAAATTTTCTTCATATAATCCACGGTTACCTTCTGTAGTGGTCAAAAAATAATAAAAAAATTAAAATGGATGAATTAGGGGTGGTTTGGGAGGTTTTGTAACTGACCCCTATTCGACCGTATCTCTTCATAAATGTATAAAGAGAGAGAGAGAGAGAGAGAGAGGTCCATGAGAAAGCACTTCAACCTTTGCATTGTTATGCTGGAGGAATTGGGACTCTTGTCTTCCCTAAGTTTTCTGTAGATATCATCTCCTTGTGTTGCAGAGCTTGGAGGCTGAGTTCCTTGGAGAAGAGAAGCAGGAGAACCATATCAAGGTTTCGTGAGGTTTCTAGCTTGAGGAGAAGGTAATCTTTGTACTTATTCCATGATTAATAAAAATGTGATGCTCTTTCTTTTCCAAACAATATGGATTGTATATTGAATCTATGATTATTATTATATGATGTTGTCTATCATATTATGGTTTTACATTTCATTGAACATAATCTCCTTTCATATAGTCTATTTGGTGGATGCATGAGGTGAAAAACATAATATAAAACCATGAAGGTATGCAAGCGACATATTTTTTGCGTTAACTTCCAAGTATGCCCTACCTAAAAGGAGGATAGAGGTTCATTTATTTTTCTAAAACACAAGAAAATCCCAATCAAATGAAATCGAACTATTAATTTTCATTCCTAACTCAATCAAACAAATATTTCTAATCCAATTTGAAAATAAAATGAGATCTCTTAATAAGGAAGAAGAAAATATACTAATACTTTTCACACAAAAAACTTGTTAAAGTATTGTAACTTCGGAAGATATTCCATATGTATTGATTGTATTCCTCCATCAGGAGATGAGTTTGGTCATGTAAGATTCATTGAATTAATCAATGTAAACATATGAGTGTAAGTCAAGTCAATACTACCCAAGTGTCACTATAATAAATGTTATTTTTGGTGTCTTGCTAGACAAGCCAGACCTGTTGGGTCCTAGGTCGATTCAAGTGACAAATATAAATAGGGAGGTGCTCCCCTTTTATACACAATCACTCAAGAAAGTTTACAAGAGGGAGAAGAAAAAACGCATCAGAAAGAAGAGAGAAGTAGTTGTTTGGGTTTTACACTGCTCTCGTTGAATTCTATACTGAGGAAGTTTTGTTGGGTTTTCTCCCTTGTGGTTTCCCCGAGGAAAATATTTGTGTTCTTTGTGTTTATGTGCTTGTTGTTATTTCACTGATCCTACTAGTGAAAATTGTTTTAATATACCATCTAAGTGTTATATACTTAAATGAGACACTCTCTTCCTATGACCACTTTCCCATGTTTTCATCGCATGTCGACACTTCCATGACGACATTTCATGAAAGTCACTGAAAAAACACCTAGATTGGAGGAGCCATATCTCAACTTATGTAACTATGTTTGACCTCTTCGTTAAACTGTCTGAAATTTATCTAACAAAGGAAAAAAAATTAGAAGACTCCAAAGCTTGAAAATTCCCAGAAGCACCCTAAAAATCAGAACGTTTTACCTAAATAGAACTTTTCTTAATCAAACCAATGATTTTCACCTTTGTATTCATGAATTTTGTTCATATAACCCGCAATTACCTCCTATAGTGGTCAAAAAATAATAAAATTATTAAAATAATCGAATTAAGGGTGGTTTGAGATGTTTTGGAACTGACTTGGCAGTTGTAATTGACCCCTATTTGACCCTATATATTCATAAATGTATAAAGAGAGGGAGAGAGATCCATGAGAAAGGAATTGAACCTTTTCATCGTTATGATGGAGGAAATGGGACTCTAATCTCCCCTATATTTTCCATAGATGTCATCTCCTTGTGTTACGGAGCTTGGAGGATTAGTTCCTTGGAGAAGAGAAGCAGGAGAACTAGATCAAGGGTTTCGTGAGGTGCCTAGCTTGAGGAGAAGGTAATCTTTGTACTTCTTCCATGATTAATAAATATGTGATGCTATTCCTTTTCCAATCAATGTGTCTTGTATATTTAATCTATTATTATGATTATGTGATGTTTTTTATCAGATTAGGGTTTTATGTTTCATTGAACATAATCTCCTTTCATATTGTCCATTTGGTTTGAGGAAGGTTAAGTTTGGTTTGCAGGTCTCTTGGAGCAAGAGGAGGATTGAAGTGTTTCTTGGATCAACCTTCATTTGGCTAAGGTATGAACCTATCTGATCTCTAAATCTTGTTCATATTTACTTGCAGAACTACATGCATTTGTCTTTCAACCCTAGTATGTTGATGGCCTCTTAACCCCTAGCCATAGGAACACTTTCCTCTACAACAAAATTGGTGACTCATATGTTTGGGGTTTCTCTGTATTTATTCCAGTGTTTTTTAAGGTTTCAGGTCCTTCTTACAACTTAGGAGCATCCTTTGAGTCCGATAGAACACCTCCACTGCCTTCCTAGGGCAGTTTTTGACCCTTTTTTGGGCTTTTTCCCAACCATTTGCAGGTCTTGGACTCAATATTCATTAATTTAGGATGCATTCATGAACTTTTATTCTATAAACCATGAGTCATTTGCAACCTTCCAGTAGAGAAACTCATGAATTCCCTTGAAACAGTGTTTTTCATCATTTTGTGGTTTTTTTTGTTGATTGAGGGTTGTTTGGGAGCTTTTTTAGGGTCCTCTGCAAGTGCATGACTATAGGGAGTTAGTGTAATCTATTTTGATTTATTTTTATCTGTGTTTTAAGTCTTTTTTGGCATAACATTTTTTCTCTTTTCTCTCTCCCCTCACCCCCTTTGCTTGGAATGACTTTTTTGTACATGTTTCTAGCCAGCCTCTGTTAGTGATCTTTGTCTGAATCTAGGAGATTATTGGTCTTTGTTAGGATTCTTTTCTTGTTGGTTAACTTCACTGGGCCAAAGTATTTGACTTGTCTCTTATGCAATCCTCCCTTCCAAGTAGGGTTTATACTAACTTTAGGACAGTCTAGGGTCTGTTTGGTAGGTATATAGTAGGAGTCCTTTTGATATGTTTTTGTTATCTACATACATTAATTTGTAGGCTATTTTTTATTATGTATTCTTAAAAGAAAAGTAAAAATAAAATATGTGTGTTTTATATGCATGTATATTAGGGTTTTTATCTTAAATTCAATGCATATCATTTTTCTTGAACAAATAAAAAGAAGTTTGCTGTCGTGGATTTAAACTTTCAGTTTGAAAAAAGAAAGAGAAGTAGTTTTTTTCTTTTTTCATTTCAATTCTCTTTTGCTTAGTCATTTTTTTTCAACATTTAGTTAAAACTCCATTGGTTTCACCTTCTCCACCCTTTGAGTAATCAATGGCTCTAAAAAGAATGTTTAATAATTGTTGAAAGCTAGGGTTTCAACATCATTCAAGCATATATTAAGTTCATACACAGCTATTAAAGACAACGAAATATGGGAAGGGATGTCCAATCCGTCTTTGCATTATCTTTG
>LPNX010093156.1:0-10415 GCA_001517045.1 Pseudotsuga menziesii
TTTAATGTATACAACATTTGTATCTCTCAGATTAAGCTCCTATACTATTTGTTGAAGGTTTGTTGGAGGAGGAACTCGATGATCTAGCATAGCAGCATAGAGGATGCCCCTGCTCATTGTGATTAAGAATATCAAGTAGGCAACATCAAATAAACTAATGCATAATATGGGCTTCCAATTCCAAGTATGCATTTATTTCTTATTTCCTTTGTAAATAATCTGCCCTTTATTTTTTAAAATTATATCACTACCCTGCTTAGCATAAATAAGTTTCTCACGACCCTACTTATTCTTAATATCTTTATATGAATTTTGTTTATATTTGTTTTGTCACAACTCGGGGTTCTGATATGGGCATGCCTTCCTTTAATGATCTCATTTATATTGCAAGTAGCTCTTAGCGATCGGTTGTCATTGGAATGGGAATGGGTAGTAAGGCTAAGATTGGATAGGATAGGTTGGGAGATCAAAAAAATAAGAAGGAATATGTTCATGCATAACTATAGAGACTACTATACTAAAATTGACTTTAGACGTAGTAAGAAATGGATGTAGCAATTGGCTTCCCAACCACAACATCATGGAATATAATAGATACTTACCCCCATAATATAAGTATGGGTTGGTCATGTTTATTTATGTATGACGTTGTGACCCAAATGTTGCATGGTCAACCTATTTGAACCTCTTCTTAGTACAAAATCCAAATTAGCATTTCAAATCATTTTATCAACAAACTTGTGGTAGAATGGATCTTCCCAAGAGCAATTGGAATTGCTTTTTCAAACCTTATATGCATTGATTCTACCCGGTGCTACTTGGTAAGCTTCTGTATAAATGGACCTGGAGAGGGATAATATGGGTATTCTGTGTGTCCCTCCATCCATATCATCCATAAAAAGAACTACAACCTACCCAAGCAAGGGATAAAGGGAAAAAATGCATGGGTCGGCTTGGAAGGAAAACAATTATGTTCAAGATCCTCATACAAGGATCTTGAATGCTCAGAACAAGAAAATAAACATAGCTCGTTGCCAAGGAAGAAACAGTTATTAGTGTGAGAACTGGTGAAAAGAGGACTACCAAGAAAAATAGGTGCTATGTTTTGTCTAACCTTAATTACAAATAATTACAAATATATGCATTTTCTACTTTCTTGAACTATACATTCTCTGCATTCGGAGTTCAAAGGTGGTTTCCAACTAAATTAGTATGAAAATGAGTTTTCATGGACTTAACCTGGATTATTTACCTCATAATTGCTATAAACAAGGAACTGATTGCCCATTATTCTTTTTTATTTAGTTCATCCCAGTTACAATAATTTTTCTTGACTATGCAAGGTCAAATTGGACGCCTAGCAAAGTCACATGTGGGAATCGAGCAACTTCTTCCATCGTGCCTCCAAGAAACGAAGTGAATGACTGCTTCTTTGTTCTTAGTATGTAGGTGAAAGCAACCGACCAACTCATATTTCTTTGTTCTTCTAATTTGTAGGTAAAAATCAACCACCAACGAAGCTAGTGGAAGAGAAGAAGAAAATGAAGAATGCATGCAAGATAGTTGGTAATATAATAGTTAGTGCTTCATCATCGTGCCACTCACTCTTATACGACCTCGGGTATAGAATGGCCCATTACATAGGAGTTGAAATATTATTTGGAAGCAACTCTCTTTCTCTTTTTTAATCAGGTATATTAATGATGGACCTTCATTGTTCCCAAAGGATCGATCATCATTAAAAACATATTACTCTCCACCATAAACTGCACATTTCTCTGCCATGTGTATTATGGTGCATCTAATAAAATATCAATCCATGCAACCAACAAATGGGTGCCTGCATTCAACATTTGTACACCTATTCTTCTTTCTAATTATGTCTAAACTCTTACGCGACATGTACAATATGGTATTTTTGGGAAGTCTCACACCCTCTTTACAATCCCCATGTTTTATGTCAACATAAGATGTTACTCCCTGACCATTCACATGACACTCAGGAGCAAGAGGTTTCGTTTTCTCTAGATAGGGCATAATCTTCAGCTTCATGCTTGGGTTTGGAATCCAACCAAATAATATTGCGAAGGCCAGCACATTCAAACCAAAGACTATTTCTATCTAATAGCACACTCAAACCAAAGACTGGTGCTATCAACTAGATATGTTATTAAGAAAAAAAGAATTTGCAAACATGGCTCATGATTGAATGATGACCATTGTCAGTATTGAAACATCATCAAACATTCTCCTTGCACGATTTATGGCCAAGATCGGAGTAGCCATTCAATTTTTTGAGCATGTGAAATTTATTCACACTGAGAGGAAATTTAATTAAAAAACAAATGAACTAGCTAAGCAAGGATTGGAATTAGTGGTCGGTTTATTACACATCAGTTTAGCAACGGTCTCCAGTGGAGCAACTCCCATTAAATGTGTTGTAAAAATCGTGATCAATCATCAATTTGCATAGGACTTATGTAATTTTATGAAAATTGGCAGATATAACTTTTAACTTTTAAGTATATGTATCGCCGCTGCTATAGCTATAGATATATATGCTAGAAGAATCAATTAAAAAGAGTGTATAAATGAGTTTTTTTTGTTTTCCTACAAAAGACAAAAAAATAAAAACAACTCTAGGTATGGCAGTTGTAACCGAGTGTGCATGATTCATATGTAATATAAAACTTGTATTATATCTATTAATAGAAAACAAATGTGTAATTCCATTTAGTTTGATCAATGGTATGACAAAGCTGAAGACTAATCATGAAAATTGCATAATTTTATTTCATAGTGTTTTTCAATACCATTACCAAAATTTAATGTTAAAATAGAACCATATGTTACTTTTTTGGGAATTGGTTGTCTTACGTTACAACAAATGTTTGACACATATTAATTACAACAATTTTTTCTATGAGATATTAAAACGATACAAATTTCAATTATGTGGATTTTTATAGTTTAATTATAATAAATAAATTTTCTAAGAATTTTTTATATTTATGTGAGATATTAAAACAAGACAAATTTCAATTTTGTAGGTTTTTTAAGTTTATTTTATAATAAATTATTTTTTAAGAATTATGTTTCAAATTATAAGCAATTTTGAAAAAAATATATTATTTTTTATTTATATTATTTTTATAAGTTTTATTCATGATATTTAGAAGAAAAAAATCAATTAATAAAAATTAAATTTGTCAATACTATGACATTATTTTATTTTATATAAATTATTATATTACAATATTTTTAAACTATTACATTAAAACATATATATGTTGTAAATTAATTTTTGACTAAAAAATAGTAATTTTTTAATTTAGTCTTAATTTTTTTTATAAATAAGATAGTACCTTCTATTGTCTTTCAAGAGATTTACAAAAAGAGTAAAAAAAGAAGACCTCTTTACATAGGGAAAACATGCTCAAAGTTTCAGTTTCAAAAAATACAGTTTGCTTCTAAATGAAACAAGGATGAACCATCTAGTCTAAGAATTCCTTACTACATAACGTTTACAAGTATTCATAGGAAAATAAAAGTAAGCATAACCTAAAAAGAAACTCAGTCGATATCCGACTTAATGTCAGAGTCGAAAGGGGTTGATTCAACTAGTTCGATTCCCAGATGATTGGCAATCTGATGCATATTGCTGGATAATTCATCTAATTTCAGGAGGATAGCTACACGCGCTTCCCCTCTTTCCACCAGTGCACGACGAAGAACATACTTCTACTGTGAAAAATAGTCCATAGTTTTTAGATAGAGGGACGTTCTACCTCTTGAGTAGCCTGGATCAAGGACCATGGCCTCAAATTCATCTCTAACTTCATGAGCAGTTATACAACCTCTAGTTAGTTGAACCTCACTTTTCGTTTCTTCAATATCTTCTTTGACGGGGTCTGGAATAGAATTCCTGTAGAGACGGGCTGAGTGAACAATGTTTCTCATTGCCCTATTAGAGAGCAAAGGAGTTGGGTTGCGGGATGGGGGGGGGTGCTTTTGCGGCGGCATTGTTGGGGGAGTAAGGTTGAGCCGAAGCAGGAGTGAATGGGATCGAAGAGGTGGGAGAAACAAAACAAAAGAGCAGATGGGTTCACACCCATTCTACTGATAAAATTCCACCGGAGATAAATGACTGGAGGGATTAGTGGTTTTAAACAGCTGAAAGGGGACCAACAGGGAAGGAGGAAGGTAGTTGAACAAAAAAAACAAGTTAAGATCGTACCAAAGCTTACCTGAGTGCTTCCTCGAAGAATTGAGAGTCTGATAAATGGCGCCACTAAGCAAGAAACTCTACCACCAATCTGTTTGTCGAGAACCAAGAGCTCCTTCAGAAACCAGAATGAACATACACAAAGTTGACTCTAACTCTCGGGAATTGGCGAGTCGCTGGCTATATAACCCACAGATGAACCGAACCAAAATCCTCAGTAACAGAATTTCTAGAATGCCAAAGGCCCCAAGCCTGAGTAGACCTCTATCTCAGACTACCACTCTTAGGAGAATGCTAGAGGAAAACTTAAATCCTTCTTGTGAGCATATTGAGATACTCCATATCCTTTATCATTTGATTCCACCTGTTGTCAATTCGCAAGCTGATAATTAGCCTCCACCCTCTGCAAACAAAAGCATTCCAAACCATAATGTATCTGGCAAGTAGTTTAATGATGCAACTATATGTCTTGTACGCTATCTCCATTCTCGTCATCTCAAAGTCCGGTCGTGCTCAGGATATCGTACTAAGAGCCTCCAAAACCACCGTCGTGGCAAGATGGTTATTATTCACCATCGAGGGTGATGAAGTGTTGGCACGAGGGGCATGCAATTCCGCCACGTGCCTCTCCTCATCAACCTCAAGGTTTACCTCGTTATTCACCCTATTTGGGGGATTAATTTAATCTGAATATATTTTTATTAAACATTAATAATATACATAAATTTAATTAAAAATTTATTAAGATTTAAAAGATTTCCAAACTTCCTCAAATTTTGCTCCCGTGGTGTGTTTTTTATTATCACATTTAACACTTCATTAATATTATATTTTATTATCTTTATTTATGTTATTTTTTTATTAATAAGATGAGTTACATGTGAAATTGATACCTAAAAATTTATAAAATATTTTTACACTTTGTTTAATATAAATTTTCATAGAATAAAAAAGTTAAATTAAATTAAATTATATTACGTTTTTAATAAAAACATAGAGATTATTATTATTTTTGTTGATGTTTAACTAAATGGAAAGGAGATTATAGATGGATTGGGCTTCTTTTTTTCGCTCCAAGAAGTTTGAATTATGAGCTTCAAGGCCTGGTTCATTGGTGATTCTAGGTAGCTGCAGGATCGTGGAGTTTCTCTGGGTCTGTTCAGCTCCAAGATTGCCTAGCTTTCGACACCGTCATTGTTTGTTATGGTGGTTATATTGGAGCATGGTGTGATGCAAAGGGACCATTAAGTCTCTGCAGGATTGATCAAGAACACTTGTCACAGCTTTTGGCATGCAGTTTGAGGATCGTGGCTTTTTTTAATCTGATTTCTTTGTTATGTTTAGACATTGGATAGTTGTGTTTGGAGCAGTGTTTTGATCCCGCTAGGCTCTATGGTGGCTACTTCAGGTTTGGTGTGCTCCCCTAGCCCATGTTGTGGTCGATCATAGCAGATTTTCGTTGAAATAGTTGAGTCTGAAGGAGGAATTTGTGATACTCTGGTTTTCTTTTGTTTGAGAGTTTCTTGAAGTTTATGTGTTCCTTTGAAGGTCTTTAGCTTTGTGAGTTTCTGCCATGGCTATGGGAGGGGGATCCTCCCCTCCTCCTGAACTCACTGCTTTCAGGAATCTGGTTGCAGCAAGTGGAATCTCATAAGAATGGCTTCTCTAGACGTTCTTCTGCTCCAAGAGACAAAAATTGATGAGGATAGCCTTTTATCCATACGCAATAAGAATTGGAAAACGAATGTAAGGAAGGTTGTGAGTGCTAGAGGTACCACTGGTGGATTGCTACCTTATGGACATAAATGCTTTTTCTTTGGAACATTCTCATACAACGTAGCATTATATTTTATCAGAACTTCAACACACTCCAAGTAAGAAATCACTTGCTCTTTTTAACCTTTACGTGCATGTCAACTTCTAAGAAAAAAGAGATTGTTGGAATTCGCTGGCAGACTTTCTTGCTGCTAACTCTTTCTCCAATATACTCGTGGCTGGTGATTTAAATATCATAATGGATGCTAAAGAGAAAAAAAGGATGTGTATGTGGGAGAGATCCCATGCTTAAATCGGTGGAAAATCTCATTCTTTCTTGGGAACTAATTGATTTTAAGCCAAAAAAGGAAGATATATGTGGACAAACAATAGAACTAGAGCAGCAAACATCTCTACCATATTGGATCAATTTCTGGTTCAGATTTCTCTATTGTTGGACAAAAAAATTATTTCCTCCTGTATCTTTCCTAAGATTACTTCAAATCACAAGTCGATAATGTTGCAGATTGAATATGAAGGGTACCTTGGCCCCATCCCCTTTCAGTTCAGTCCATTGTGGAAAGACCAAGATGTTTTTTGAGCACTGTAACCATGGCATGGGACCTTCCAGTTGTTAGATCGCTGAACTTTGTATGGGAGAGGAAGCTCAAAACACCAAAGCTGCATTAAAGGACTGGGTTAAACTCACTCAAAAAAATCCAATTAGTGAAAGGAAAGAAGCCCTGGAAAAATTGGAGAAAATACAAATGGAAATGGAAGTCTTAGAAATTACCTCTGCCTTGTTGGAAAAAGAGAAAAAAGCTCAGTTCAATTATTTTCGAGTTTTTAGATGAGAAGAAGAATATTGGAGACTGAAGTCACGTAGTACTTGGATGGAAGCTGAAGATTGGAATACCTCTTTTTTCCACAAGCAGTGTAGAGTCAGAGTTTCCCAAAATCATATCTTGAAAATCTCCTCTCTGTCTAGTGAAACTTTTGAGGGAAATTCTCAAATTAAACAAGTGGCTGAAGTTCATTTTTAGAACCTATACAGGGAATATGGATCCTTTGATTAAGATTTAACCTCTGAATTTTTGTCCAACATTGCTTGTATGGTGAGTGAGGAAGAAAATGATGAGTTAATGAAGCCTTTTTTGGAGCAAGAAATTATTGATGTTATTTGGTCAACAGAGCCGAATAAAGCCCCAGGCCTTTATGGTTTTTCCTTTAATTTTTATTGAGTTTGTTGGACAGTAACCAGGAAGGATTTACCTTGGATGATAAAAGCATTCTCTTGAAGTTGGAGCCTCTCTTTTGAGATCTCATCTGTATTTTGATTTAACTCCCTAAAGATACGAACAAAGTGTATTTGAGTGAAATGTCATGTTAGATTCTTTAATAATTCAACAAGTGGACGTAGATTAATATTATGGATGTTTACATTGCCTTTCATCCAATTTATAGCAAGACTTGAATCGCTGTAGACTTGGAGAGATTCTATACCTTGGTCCTAAGCAAATTTTCATAGTAAGAATAATACCATAAATTCACCATAATTGTTCAAACCCCTCCCCACATTTGCTTTATCATAGTAAAATTGAGTATCTGATAGAAATAAAACAAACCTCAAGCCACATAATGACTCACTGCTAGCCCCATCAAAGTAGCTCCAAGGTGTTGATCAATCCACCAAAAATTCATCCACTATCCAAGCATCTTTTGTAGTTATATTTACCTTGTAATGAGGTAGAAGGGAGATAACCTAAGATAAAATTTTGAAAGTAGGAAATAGATTTTCCTCAAAAAAGGCTACATTATGGGCCAACCAGATACCCCTGACTAATAGGAAAGACAATGCTTGAAATGGATTCAAATCTCTCAAATTGAACCAATGAAAAAGATAGGCATTGGGGGACTCTCTCTACCATAATTTGGAATCCTCAACTGAGTATACAATTGTCTCAAGACCTTTTGGGAATATGAGCACCTGAGAAAGAGACGTTCAATGTTATCTTCCTAACTCCTACATATAAGGCATACCTAGACCCTCTTTTTCCCCTTCTGAAGCATCTCCCAAGCTAGAAATGTATAGTTGAGGATTAACCACGTAAATAATTGTGTTTTAGTGGGAGTTGTGACCTCCCAAGTCTTCCTCCACCATCAGACATCTATGTGTGGCCTATGATCTTTAAACAAAGATTCATATCCTTGTTTAGTTGAATAAAATCCTTCAGAAACATTTCTTCCCTGGACTAGTTCATTAACTTCTACTGAGAGTCATATGTGTGCATGATGCAATGATTTTAGGTAGCTTTTCTAGGCAATTTCTTGTTCACCATTCAATCCCAATTCTTTCACATTTAACTAACCTTGATGCTAAAGTGTAGTCTTCATGGCATTGCCATCAAATTGAGACCAACTTTGCCAACAATTTAAAGGTGGTTAATCCATTTCTCTGGAAGAAAAATGTGCATGTCATACCTCATTAATGCAATAACATCCACCTTGACCTAGATCCTGGATTGAACCTTCCATGCCCAAAAATGTATGATATCAGGAAATTCTAGGATAAAGGAATTCCATTGAGTACACATATTGTGAGTGTTTTCCCTTTCCCTCTGGATCCAATCCAAAAGAGGATCAAGGGATATGCGCTTCTCCAGTAATACCCCTGTCCACAAGATATCTTTAGTGAACATGTTCCAAATATATTTTGCTGCAATAGAATGCCTAAATGCATGTTATTTTTCAGCCCCCATCCACCAAAGGATATAGGAACAACCAATTGTTCCTAGGATACCCAATGAGTACCTTTATACTCACATCCTCCTTGCCACAAAAAACACAAACATTCCTAATCTTGTCAAGAATTCCTTTATATTATATAATCTAATTATTTTATATTATAATATTTAAGCATTATTGTTTCATAGTTTAATGATTGTGTTAAGATTTTTTGAATTTTAATGTAAAGTAATTTAGAAAAAAACAAAAAAAATTGTTTTTAATGGACACTCCACACATATTTAAAATCCAAATAAAGCTACACCAAATAAATATATATAAATAATTGATATAATTTATTTACAAACTTAACCTAAAGAACATCCACCAAAATGAAAACAACAATAACAATTATGTGTTATCTCTTTTTCACTATTGCATTGACGACAAAGTGTATTTGCCTAAAGATTTTAGGTGAACATTAGGGGAGGTACTTCTTTATACTAAATTTTCTGCTATTTATGTGATTTGTACTTCCAAAGTTTAGGGTTATTGGAGTTAACCAATAACTAAATAGTTTGATTATGTAAAGAAGAATGATGGCAAACCTATATAATCATCTATGACTATATAATGTTTTAACCCCAACACTCTTTATACTAACGAGTAACGATGAGTGTGTGATTAGAGGGAGGCAAATCAAATCCTCCTTGAAAATAGGGAAAAATTGAATAGAGAAAGTGTACTTATAATTGTATGTAATGCTCTTTGATTCCTTAGATACAAGTTGTTTATCACTGTGATTCAAAATTGGCACCACATTACCCAAAAAAATCAGAAACTTGGATGCATGACTTTTATTAGCAAAGAAAAAATCAACAATCTTGTGCACTTGTTTAACGTCGTCTGCTTGAGGAGCTACGCCATGCTTGAGAATCAACTTTTCGAGATAGAAAAATGTTCTCTTGTGGCTAACATGTTTCCTTAATTGCATAACAACCACATTGTGATCTAGGTTGTATGTAACACCCCGTTTTGACATTTCTACCTGAACTACTATTATATGTTGTATTTGTTTGATTGTGAGACCTCGTCGGTTTGACGACACTGTGGACATATGGTTCTATTATTTTCCCGATATATATATGTGTGTATGAGATGATAGTATTATGGTCGGTAGTCATGTTTAGATATGTATCATGTGTTAATTATATCAAATATATGGAAATTACGGAATGATGGGTACGTAGATACCATTACAGATATATGTTGAAATAATGAATGTTATGCCAGGTGCATGGCGAATGAATGAGTTTATTGTTGTCATGTTATGATGAGATATATGTGTACATATCGAGGATTATGCACGATATCCTGTATTGTATGTCGAGGACTAACTTACAGGTTGAAACGACTAAGTGATAGCTGAATCCTACGAGGTGGGAGGACCTCGGGGACATGGACTTCTAATGATAAAATGGTATGTGAATGATGCATTAATTACTTTCATATGGTTATTATGATGTTTATTATGATGTATGTTATGACATGGGTGGGGTAGAGTTCCAGGAAAACTCAACCGCCCAGATCGGTTATATGATGACAGACCAAGTACAAGTGCCACGCTGTTGTTATGTCGAGTAGACATAGTCCCTTGTTCCATTAGGGGGGTGGAGGCTTTACCCACCGTTTATCCCCAAAACCCAGAGTC
>LPNX010093199.1:0-14964 GCA_001517045.1 Pseudotsuga menziesii
CTAGACTCTAGGGACAAGGATTGAAGCAAGGTTGTGAAGGAATGCACCTGGGTCCTGGCCAATCACTAAGCCTACAGCATTATTACTATCTCCTGTTTGTTTCCTTTTCAAAACAATAAATCTCATAAAGAAAATGGAGATACTAAGAAGGAATTTGATTCATCGTTGAAAGATGGAGAGAACATTGATTGGACTCATTGGAGTCAAGAGTCAAGACTCAATACTAAATAGTAGACTGTATGTGTAATAGTAAATACTCACTTGTGCTAGCAGCTAGAATGTAATACGTTGAACTTGCAGCACCCTATCGGAAGTTGCAGCACACAGGTGACAGTCCACGACTCCAACTCCTTGCTCCAGCGTCCAGCCTCCACGGTTTCAGACTTAGAGTTTCCACTTTCAAGTTTCAACTTCATACACAAAACAAAGGTAATGAATCATGATATCGACTGTAGTCTTATAGTTGTGTAACGTGTTTGGTAGTTAGGTTAGGGAATGGGGTGGGTTAGGACTTAGGGTAGGAATAGGTTAGTTAAATTTTTAAAATTTAAGAAATAAAATAAACATTTACAAAGTTAAAACTAAAAAATGAATAAAAAATAGGCATTCTTCCTAACCGGACCGGTCAGGCTCGGAAACCGGCCGGTTGGACCGGTTAGATACCGAACCGGACCGGTTTGGTACCAAACCGGCCGGTTCGGTATCTAACCGGTCCCCGATCCGGTTAACCAACCGGTTTGACCCGGTTTGGTTCCGAACCGGTGAACCGGCCGGTTCCGGTTCCGGTTTCAACGATTTTTAAAACTATGGTCAAGAGCACTCTCTATCGGAGAGCATTCATAGAACTGCATATCCCTGCATTAGGCATCTTAGATTAGATAAGTCTCTTGAACCACTGTCATAAGACGGGGTCAAGAGCGCTCTCTGTCGGAGAGTCCTAATTAATTAATTTAATAAAATTTGCAACACACACCCGTTTAATTAATTAAATCCTTCCCTCCTTGCCGGAGTATGCTCTGACCGATCTTAGATCGGAGTACCCAGAAACGGCATTGGATCTTTAAACCCTGCAAGAGTAACCTAATAATACTTAACACCCCGTAACCAACGCACCGGCGTTGTAGGGATTCTTCCAAAGTACTTCCTAGTAGAGGCGCCGGAACCTCCCGCTGTCTTAGATTATCGGCTAGCTGGTCACTTGACAATATCAGCCTGGGATATTGGGCGGGCCCGACATGTCTTAAACGGAGGAAACTTAGAAGAGTCTCCCGGCTTTGATAAACCTTCATTGACACCTTAATCAAGAACACATAAAAACCTTAAAACCTACCAAGAGCACTCGCATCACCTAACATTCACTAGCTTGATTTCTAGACTTGTGTTTAATTCTCTGGTGCATTTCAGCTTCATTGACTCCATAAGGCACTGGTCCTTTTTAAATTTTCATAATCATATTATTTGATCAATGGTCTATGGTTTATCATAATTTCTTTCTCTGAATGCACTATTAAAGTCTAGAATTTTTGCTTATCTTTGTAATCTGTTGTTAGCAACGTGGATTGCTTTCGATTTAGTGTCATATTCATAATAAACAAACACTTCAAATCATAATAACTCCTAAGCAACACCCATCCACATCCGCAACTAATCAAAACACTTTAACAACTTAAGAGCCATAGAAACTCTTTTGTAGGGACTACCCCCCTTGGCTTCGTTAAGAGTTAGCCTAAACGGAGGAGCTAGGAGTAGGTGACAGTACCTGGCTCTGTGCTTGCCCCCAAGGTCACACCTCTCCCACTTTCTCAAGTGAGGAGACAGCTTTCGAAAGATTTCTGTTGTTGGTGTGCAATCGGCGGACAACATCTTTTGGCGTCGTTGCCGGGGACAAATATTTTTGTTCCTGGACGACCTTTGTTTCTTTTAGTTTTTTACCTTTTTATCCTTTTTTGGTATTTTTTTAGTCCAATCACTCTCTGAAATTAGACTTAAGTCCACCTGGCGACTCCACTGTCAGTTAACACCTCAAGGTATTCTACTAGAAGAAACTCTGTAGGTTTGGTCGATTTCATCCCTGACCCCGAAAAGGTCTTAAGGAGGAGATTAAACAAACTATCTTCTCGTAGGATCCTTGTAGAACTTGGATCTGAGTCTGTTTCAGACATCCATCTTTTATTTCCAGAAAACTTAGAAAATTTGCAAAATAATAACTGTTTCCTTAATCCAATGGGTGAGTTTTTTACTCAACTCAACTTTGCTCAGATAGCAAGTCATCCTCATGATATCCCTGACAAGGCTATCGACAAGCTTATAACATATAATGGCATCGATGCCTCCCTCTCTGCTGAGCAGCATATCAGGAATTTCACCAGACACTGTGGTGCCCATGTCAGGGGTACTGATAGGCATGAAGATGTTTACATGACCTTGTTTGCCTTGTCTTTGGATGGCAAGGCTGGCAACTGGTACGATAATTTGCCGGACAATTCTTTCGCCACGTTAGGATAAATAATCATCATCATTCATTTGATAAGGAAAAATATCAATATGTTCATTTCTAACTTCCTTATCATCCTCACAAACTTGGTCTTCAACCACAATATGACCACATGATTGCTCCAAAACGGAAATTTCAACCTTTTCTTCTTTTGTAGAGACATAATCAAAGTCTGAATCCGAACTCGGATAGCTTGAATATTGACTCAAATTATCATCCATTAGGCAATGACTATGGAGTTGCTCTTTTAAAGGCTCTAAAATGGGCTCACAAATGGAAGGCTCAACTATAGATGTTTCTTGATGGTGATTGTTAGGTTCCCTTCCACAGATTAAATCCAAGACTTGCTCTGTGATTGCTTCAGGTAATAATAATAGAGTATCTTGTATGATTTGATTGATATCCCTCTTAGTTTCAGCATGAGGTTTTGAAACATTACTCTCAAAGTACTCAGTAACATTCTTATGGATTGCAGGCACGCTCATAATTTGGAACATTTCAGGAGAAGAATGATCCAATTGAGAAAGCAAATTGTCAATATATTGATTATCAACTGCACAATCATTGCTAGATTTACACTGTAAATAATTATCATTGTTCCTACCCCACTTATCTATTAACAGATCTGTGAACATGTCATACCCAATGATGGATTCTGGTGCTAAATGATCAAACCATAGTTGAACATCCCCTCGTAAGGATTCTCCTAAGGCTCACATATAAACATCGTCATTGTCCACACCTCTAATTTCCATGTAATTCTAGAGAGTATCCAAATGACTTTCAATAGATATATCCTTATTTCCATTAAACTGGGGCAGCCTCCTAGTGTAATCGTTTGGCATAGGATGAGGTGCCCCCGGTATTTTAGAAAAGTCAAAAAGGAGACTGTTTAGCCTTTTTCCTAACAGCTCTGGTTATTTGAGTTGGGTACCTAATACAATTACCAGGATCAATCACTCTCGGCTTTGGTTGGGTTTGATACTTGCTCATCAGCTCACTAGAGATGGTTAGGCATTCTTTATAGCGTGGGTAAGAAAATTGGTGGGTATCATAAGGATTGTGATAATTAGACTCATACCCATAATCATGGTCAAGATCGTCCTCATACCAAGAATCTGACCTCCATCTATGCCTTTCGTTTATTTGCCTTCTAGCTTCATTTTTGTTTTCGGTTAATTCCTTCATGAGTAGAGTTGTGTTGGTGAGTCGCCAGGTAAACGAATTGCCATGTTCACCAACAGATGATGTCATAGGAGAGGTAAGTGAAATTCATGTAGTGATTGTAAATATTTAAACATATAAAATGCAATCACTGATATTAGACTGGATGTGATATGAATGATAAAAGATGTAAGTACAATTTATAGACACTGAAGGTAAAATAGATGAACCAAGGTAAGCCTCTACCTCCTCGACAATGGCGCCAAAAATGTTATCACACAACTTGTAGTTGTCCCTAAAGATATCCCATCCAGGACGGTAGAGGAGATGGACAACTAAAGAGGTGACCAAAGAAGTGCAACAGTTCCCAATGCAAGTTGGGAGTCAAGTCAATTGAGGCACTCTTCACTTTAGATTATGAAGAATCACAACCAAGGAGGAGACCCTATAACCAATCACAGAAGATTAGCCAAAGCAAAGGTTCATAGGGGAGTGTGTAAATTGAGTTACAGAAACCAATGCAAGCTTAGGTGAGCCCAAGAGTTTACGTGTGGTTTAAGAGGCTTAAGATATTAGGAATGTTTCAACCAATGTATGAGTTAGGCCACCTAGCAGGACCAAAGAGATAGATCTAACACCATGAAATACACAAGTAGGGCCCACTTCCTTAAAATAGGGAAAAGATTCAAATGGGTTCCACAAGGTCAAATTAGGTGTGATATGGTGCTAAGGGGTGTTTGATGATGTGCATCTATGGATCCAAGGTAAATTAGACACACCCACATATGGGATCTTAGCATATGGCACAATCCCCAAGGAGTGCGAATTAACCCAAAGTGCCTTTAGATGGAGGGGCAAATGGAGTTCAAATTATGCCAAATTGTAGATCAGGGTAGTTAAGGCAATTATCAAGGTGGGTTTTAAGTGGCATGCCCCAAGGTAGGGTAGATCTCCATAGATCTAAGCTTGAAAATGAATCACCCAATGACCCAAGTGGGGCACAACCCTCAAAATAAGGAATGGGGCCCACAAGGAAGAAATCAAAGGAGTGAAGCATTAGGGGTAGGTTATCAAATGAGAGGAGTGTAAATCAAGCAGGATCTCACCTACCCAAGTGAGATGTAACACCCCGATTTTGACCCCGTTGCATTAAATGTACATGATGGATATATTGTAATTAATCATGGTGTGGAGTTAAAGGCAAAAGCCCCACCATCGATTTTGTTGTGTTAAGTTTCGGCGATTGGAACCATTGCCGATGGTATATCGTGATATACGGCACATATTAGTTGGCATCATGTAAATATTCATTTTAATTAAACAAACCCCAACCAGCTATGTCACTGCAACCATAATGAAAAGGGCATTATTTGCCCAAGGATGAGGAGGGGGGGGAATGTTAAACCATGAGCCTATGGGGAAAAACCGTGTGTCAACCACCCATTTAAAACTTTTGTTGTTATTTGGGGGGCAGTTATTGCTGGGAAGTGGTGGGTGGCAGGACTGTCAGTCCTTGCCCACATGCCCACTCCACCAGCAGACTCTCCATCTTCACGTGGGCAAGGAAACCACTACGCCATTCTTCCATCCTTGTCCATCCTCACGCAGAGAATCGTTCTGTTTTTCCAAATGCACCGACTGGAGTTGTTTTTCCTCACGCACAGGATTCTTCATCGTTTCCTCACGCAGAGAGCTGGGGGAGCTGTTTTCTGTCACCCACGAATTCCTATGAAGGGCCATTTGCATGATTTGGGGGTTTGCTATTATTCTCCCCATGAAGGGTGGTCTGTTGTAGGTTCATTCGCGTGTGGCTGATGTTGGTTTCATCCACGATTTGGTTGCTGTGGGATCCATTACGTTTTGGGGGTTGCTGCTGAGTTGTTTTGGCCATGCTAGGGCCATGAACAACTCTGAATCGCTTGTTTAGCCTGAGCTGCATTCACCATTTTGGTTGCCATCCCGTTTCCACAGAGCCGTGAACTGTTTGGTTTTGCTGCGTGTATGCAATGGTTGGTCTTCGGACTGTGTTGGAGTGGGAATGAGGGCTTGGTTTGCTCGATAAACCTGGTGTGTTTGGGAACCACACAGACAGAGCTAGAGGGCTGGCTTTCTTCTCCACAATCCCTGAATAGCATTGGAAGGGAGGTCAGGGCCTAAGGGACTATGTAGCAGAGAAGGGACTGATTTCCTTGTGTTGAGTGTGTGTGGGTGTCCTAGAAGTCAGGCTAGTTCTAGTGTAGGTGTCCTTAGCTCTTCAATGAGCTCACCAGCTTAGCATTTATCCTTTTCCAGCTCCTTGATGGCTTGATAAACCCAACTATGTTGGCTTGGCTGATTTGTTGATGGCCTGATAAACCCAACTGTGTTGGCTTGGCTGATTTGTGTATCCTTGGCTATGTGTAAGCCTGCTTGTTTCTTATTGCTTGGGGGATCATGCCCAGCTCGGGGGTGGTTATCTCAGACGAGGGTATATCTATGGACCCTGAAAAGATTGAAGCCATTATGAATTGGCCTACTCTAAGAAATATGACAGATGTAAGGTCTTTTATGGGACTTGCAGGATACTATAGGAGATTCATTGAGGGATTCTCCAAAGTTGCACATGCCATCACTTCTTTGCAAAAGAAGGGGATAAAGTTTGAATGGACATCGAGGTGTGAAAAAAGCTTCCAGCGTGTTGTGCCCCTACCCAACAGCCTTTAAAAAACATTATTTCATCAAACAAAATTGTATTTTGTTTCGATGAAATGTTTGAATTTCATATAGTATACATAAAGAATTGATAGCTACTGAAATGGTGACATTCCAGAAGCTACTGAAACAATGAAATTAAATGTTTTTAAAGAAAAACCTTTGCGAGCTATGGATTAATTAACAAAATCACTACTTTGAAATTATTATTTTGAGTGGATTTGCATTGAAAATCAAGGGATAAGGGTTAATAATTTGTCATAACCTAATTTTGAAATCTTATCCAAATATTTATAATTTGATTTTATTATGTGATTTTGTTATCGTAAATATTGATAAGGTTTAAGGTTGATTATTTTATTTTTGGCACCTTATCAAAGTTCGTTCGAATTATATTTCCAAGGCTTTTCGTTCAATTTACGAATTACGCATAACACAACCTTATTATTTGATCTTGATCTTTATGGGATTCATATGTCATCTTTATTATTGCATGTAAAGGTCGAGGTTGATACTATGGGTTATGAGATTTGTATTTCGCATAGCATGTCTCCCATTCTTGAAGGTTGAAACTATTCTACAGTAAGGTTGATATGTTGGTCCTTTGTGTATGAAGGTCTTCTCCAAATTATTGATGGTCACATTTTTATAAGCTGGTTTAAATTACTTACGTGAAATTATTCCTTATAATTCAAAGTAATTTTTGTGTTTCATTAATTATTTATGTTTCCAAAAAATTAATTTATTCAAGGAATATATATTCATGATATATGGGGCCAAAGTGTATACATTTTTACGAAAGGAAAATTCCAACTCTTGAAATTGTTTTACCTTCCCGACAATCTCACCATTATCATAATGTAATAATGATTTTTATAAATAAAATTTATGCATTTTTGTTATTGGTTTAAAGGGGACGGTTGATGCTGAAAGGATTATGGGATGATTATCTTGCAATATTTTCTTCTATGAACGTGATCAGCAAGAGAAGCCAGCTCACCGATTTCTATAAACAAGGATACCTATTTTTATAATTTGCCAGCATTACTAAGAGAGAAAATGAATGAAACTGTCGGGATTATTACTATGAGAAATTCAAGCAAAATAACAGATCGAATATTACATTTGTCAGCATTCAGGTTACTAATGTATTCAATCGACGGTTCATTGGAAAAGGGAAGATACTTCATCTTTTAACCTGTCTATTACATATTTACGCAACTTTCATAAACTGCAGTTTAATATATGTTTTCAATGTGCAGGTAAAAGATGAAGCGTATGCACCAGCTTTTCCATAACAAAAATAGAGAAGCAGCTGGCGAGATCAAGGGATTGGTTCGCTATCTAATTCAAGTTTATGGGCCATAAAACCGCCTGAGTTGTCCCTAAAGTGGAGGAGAGAAAGATTTGTTAGTGAAATAGCAATTCGATTGCCCAGCTCATGGATTGATTCATTATCACAACTATTTCTAGAGCATGTGGAGCATTCATGGCTGGATTGGAGGAGATTGTTGTGATTCTGGAATCGTTAGATGAAGAAAAAGCAAGCTATGAATTTCGCTCTCAGCTGTTAACAGAAAACGCGTTCTCAACTGACAGGCGTTTTTCTGGGCCACATTTTGAGCAAATGGAGACAAATCTAAAAAATCCGCCACATGGGTTTTCTCCAGAACGGACCCATTTAGTTTTACTCGGGAAGATTTCGCCATAAAGTGATGGATTCTCGGAGATTTTCGGGATCCTCTGAACGCGATTTTGGCAGTTGAGGCCGGCAAAAATTCGCCTGTGTAAAACTCAATTTGGATTCCATTTTTGTTTATTTAAGCAGACTGGAATTTGATGGTGGGAGGGGGGCAGACTGGGGGCTGCTACAGCTTAAAAGATTTCTCTTTTGAAAGCTCTTAAAACACTGTTGCCAGGGGGGAGCTCTGTTTGAAGAATTATTTCTTCAAGAAGATCTAAATGCCTGATTGTTGAAAGAGTTGGGAGCGCTCAATAGTGCCAGGAGAGATTTTTCTTCCAGATCTGATGAGACGCTGCCAGTGAGGATCGATAGTTTGGGGAACGTGAGGACAAGACTACAGTTTGATCTACCTGTGACTTGAGACAGTTTCCTATCTGTAGCTACAATATTTTGGACTGGTGATATTTAATATATGTTTATAGTTTGTATACTTTGCTAATGGTTATGGTATTTCTTGGTCTTGTCATCATTTTTTCTATATTATTATGTTTGTCTTAATCTCTTTTAAGAACTTTGCAAATATACTGTATTTGATTATCGACTCATGCTGATTCTCGACCTGTTAATGAATGTCATGGTATGAATTTGATGATTGACATCATTATATTGTGATGTATGTGTCTATTGCATGACCTTGTTAATTTCTGAATTTCTTTTGAATCCTTTCAAGATTATCAACGCAGTAGTCCCATTAGCAGATTCGATTTCAGTTTAAATATTTGAATTGTTCCCGATTGGGATAGGACTTAGATTAGTTTAATATATTTCTGTTTCTGTCAATAATATTATTTAAAAATCTATTTGAATCAGATCTGTATATATGTATTACATTCGGATTGTTTCTTGTAATTATTGCACAAGTGTATATAATATATTTCTGTAAAACATCAACCCTGTCAATACTCAGTTTTCTATTTTTGAATTTTGAATTAAATGCTTTAAGTAGATTTAATTTAACAGTTTGCTCTTGTAATATATAACATTAATTAATCTTTGTAATCATAAGTTTGGGTTTGATTAACAATTAGTAGCATTAGTTTTAACAAGTAGACTTTCAGGCTAACAGAGCCTTTAAACCTGTCGGAAACAACTATCCCAAACAGCTTGGAACCTGCTCTAAGGATCCCGGTCTGGGTTGTCTTCCCCGTTACCTGCATAGTCACATATGCCCGTCAACACAGCGGTTGAAGAATATTCTCACCAGTGCACCAGTATTGAAAGTTGCAGATCCAAAAAAAGATTTTGTGGTGTGTACCGATGCATGCGGACAAGGGCTTGGAAGAGTCCTTACGCAAGACAACCACGTGATATGTTATGAGTCGAGAAAGTTGAAGGAGCATGAGAAGAACTATGCCACTCATGATCTAGAGCTTGCAGCCATAGTACATGCCCTCAAGATGTGGAGGCACTACTTGATGGGTAGAAGATTTGAGCTTAGGACAGACCATTGTGGTCTGAAGTATCTATTTGATCAGCCTACTCTGAATGCTAGGCAAGCGAGATGGCTAGAGTTTTTATGTGAGTTTGATTTTGAAATCAAGCACATAAAGAGAAAAGAGAATAAGGTAGTTGATGCACTCAGCAAGAAGATGCAGGACATGCATGTGGCATCTCTTAGTATTTGCCAATCAGATTTGAGGCAGCAGATTGTTAATCGTACTGCTGGAGACGAATTGTATGAGCTAGTGAAAGACAAATTGCAGCAGCAAAGTCTTGAGAAGAGATATGAGGGATATAAGTTGGAAGAAGATGGGCTTCTTACTTATAAAGGCAGACTTTATATTCCAAATGTAGCAGATTTGAGGAGAGTTGTTATGGACGAATTCCATCAAACTCCGTATTCTGGTCACCCAGGATACCAGAAAACGATTGCTACCACCAGAAAACAGTACTTCTAGCCGGGAATGAAAAAGGACATGGCTGAATACATTTCAAAGTGCATGAAATGTCAGCAGGTAAAAGTTGAGCATCAACACTCAGCAGGTTTGTTGCAGCCTTTGCCAGTTCCAGAATGGAAATGGGAAGTTATTTCCATGGATTTCATTACAGAATTGCCGATGACTTGGAGACAACATGATTCCATCATGGTTGTGGTGGACAAGTTGACAAAGGCAGCACATTTTATACCGGTGAAGTCTGCGCATAAGACTGATGACATTGCAAAGATCTTCATGAAGGAGATTTTCAAATTGCCTGGATTGCCGAAGGCAATAGTCTCTGACCGAGATGTCAAGTTCACTTCCAATTTTTGGAAGGGGTTGTTTGTAGATTTGGGTACAAAGCTAAACTTCAGCACTACTTACCATCCTCAGACGGATGGGCAGACAGAGAGAGTTAATCAGGTACTTGAAGATATGCTTCGCATGTACATGATGGACAAACCAACCAAGTGGGAAGATTACTTGCACTTGGTAGAGTCTGCTTATAACAATGGACAGCAGGCATCCTTGGGGATGAGTATGTATGAAGCTTTGTATGGAAGGTGTAGAAAACCGGTGACTTGGGATAATCCAGTGAATAAGGTTGTGCTTGGTCCGGAATTGCTCAAGGAAATGGAGCAAGAGGTTGTAAAGATCAGGCAGAATCTGAAAGCAGCACAGGACAGACAGAAAAGCTATGCAGATAAGCATAGGGTGAACAGGGAGTTCAGTGTTGGGGATCATGTTTACCTCAGAGTGAGGGCATGGAAGAGTTCCTTGAAGCTTGGAAGTTGTGCCAAGCTGTCACCAAGATATTGTGGGTCATTTGAAGTGCTTGAAAGAATAGGGCCAGTTGCATATAGACTTGCATTGCCTGCTAGCACTAGAGCTCATAATGTTTTTCATGTTTCTTTGCTTAAGAGATATGTACATGATCCTAACCATGTGATAAATTGGGATGTGATTCAGGTGGAACCCGAGGGAGAGTTCCAAATCGAGCCAATGCGCATCCTCGACAAGAAGGTCACAATGCTCCGGAACCGGGCCATAGGGCAGGTAAAGGTGCAATGAGAGCACTACGGACCTGAAGAGGCTACGTGGGAGCTGGAGGATGCCATGAGGTTGGCACATCCATTTTTGTTCAATTTTGTGGAACACTGAGGCGGTACCAGTGTAGCATTTTGTTCAAATTTTGTCAAGCACTAAGGATAGTGCTATTGAAGGGCGAGGGGAATGTAACACCCCGATTTTGACCCCGTTGCATTAAATGTACATGATGGATATATTGTAATTAATCATGGTGTGGAGCTAAAGGCAAAAGCCCCACCATCGATTTGGTTGTGTTATGTTTCAGCGATTGGAATCATTGCCGATGGTATATCGTGATATACGGCACATATTAGTTGGCATCATGTAAATATGCATTTTAATTAAACAAACCCCAACCAGCTATGTCACTACAACCTGTTGAAATATTGTAACTTCGAAGAATATTCTATATGTATCTTTTGTGGTCCCCGATGGTCCTACCGGGAGAACCACTTGTATTATCTTGTACCCCGATGCTTCTAATCGGAAGAACTAATAAGAGTCATGAGGTTGGCCCCTCTATTTGTAAAGGTGGGTCATTAGCACCCCAGTGTGGTTACTTGAGCCTACATGTGTAACTCGAGCCTACATGATTAACTCGAGCCTACATGTCGGATGAGTTAATTCAAGTGAACGGATGAATATAAATAGAGGTGCGGTGCTCCTCATTTGGAACACACACTCTCACTTGTGTAGCGCATTAGTGGAGAAGAGAAGTAGCTGGAGAAGGAGGAGGATCAGGCTTTGATCTCCTTGTTGGTTTTATCTTTTATCTTTTGGGGCATCTATATTGAGGAAGCTTTTGCTGGGTTTTTCCCTTTAGGGTTTTCCCAGGATAAATCTTTGCGTTCTCCCTTTGTATGGTTGTGCTTGTCTCTCTTTCAGTGATCCTGTTTATATGCTTTTGTTATGAAATCAAAATGAAATACTAATGATCTAACTTAGCATATGAAAATTTAACATGGTATCAAAGCCACCCTGAAAGAAGACATTGTGCAGCTAAAGAATCTAGGGCTTCTTATTTTTTGGGTCTCTATCCATGATCGATCAGCAAAAGAAGGCTAGACTGACTCTCCATTGAAGGGCGCATCTTTCTGTCGAAGCGGAATTTGATTCCGAGCATTTTCAGTTTTGGTGCGGAAAATTAGGGCTTTCTACAGAAGAAGAATTTTTGAGTGAGCCCAGCATAGAATTGTTCTCCTCATCAAAATCGAAGTTTAGAGACCTGGATCAAGAAATTTGGTTGGGTGAACCTCCGGGAAAGTCAAACCCTAGTTTGACCCCGATTTGGAAAAACCCTAAATACTAAAACTACTAAGTTTTGGTACATTCACTATATCCTGAGATTGGCGAAGGCTCAGGAGTTGAAAATTGCAGAGGCCAAAGATAAAATCCTTATTTACACTGTGTCCAAAATTCAGCGTCAAATTCGCTATATTCTGGGAGATATGATCCCTCCAAGTTAGGGTTCCAGCCTCTTCTAGAATTCATCCCTAAATAGGACACCTGGGGAGAATTGCTGTAGCGTGGGCTATAGAGGTCCAAATGGAATTCCTGAAGATGTTCCAGAAAGAGCACAAACTGTAATTTTTGTAGTCCGAATTTCCAAACCTGAAGATGAACCAGTGACATGTGGCATGCCGTACAACTTCACTGTTCTGAACAGTCCTGTAACAGGTCACCTTGGGCAAATGATCATAAATCCCAATTGGTGAAACCAATTCTGATGAAACCTATGGTGTTGGATCAGGGACATGCGAGGTTACCTCAGTGCGAAATTTCAGACACAGAGGAGCAGTAATTTCGGAGGTATCACAGAAACAGTAACAGGCATTTCTGCAGAAGAAATTGGAAAACTAGGGCTTCTTGTTCTAGGAGCTTCCCTCCACTATTTTCAGAAAAGGAGTACATTGGACAACTCCATTTGAAGAGATCTATCTTTCTATCCAATCAAATCTGAAAGATTTGAAGTTTTGAAAATTAGGGTTTCTCTGACAAACCCTAGATCAGCCAACTTCGGAAGCAGGACGGACACCTCAAATCGGTAAGATCTAATCTTTTGCTATTTACATTTGAGGTTCTCATTTTAAAGTGATCTATCACATCAGCTTGCTGATAAGCTTGGTGAAGTTGAAAACTTCTAAGCATGGAAGTATTTGATCTCTCTGAAAAAAATGAATTGGACACCTACATGAGTAGAGAGGTTCCAATTCTAGAGGGAGATGAGCCTCAAAGCCTTACACAAGAAGAACTTGATCAAGGCCAAGAAGATCATTGTTGATTCAATCACGGATCAACTTGTACCACAAGTGTCTTCCCTAAAGACACCGAAGATGTTTGATTCCTTGATCAAGCTATTTGAAGATAAGAACATAATTCAGAAGATGGATTTGAGAAAACAGTTGAAGAATGTGAAGATCCAGAATGCATAACATCTTGAAGCGATAGAAGAAGAAGCAGAGAATGGCCTCCCATGATCATGGGATTCATTCATGTGAGGAATGTGTGCCAAAAGGAAGTGATTACTTTCAGTTGACTCTGGGAAGAAGAAGAAGCTCGTATCATAAGAAAGAAGAAGAAAGATGGGAGCAAATTGAAGATCAAGCTCTCACCATTCAAAGAAGATCCCTCAAGCGATGAGGAATATGAAGAACTCAATTCTTGACGAACCTCTTATCCATCTTATCATTCGGATAAGAAATGATGATTTCATGGATGAAGAAGATGATGAAGCAGAATGATCAAGAAGGAGTCTACCCACGAAACAAACAAAAGATAAGTATTCAATTGTCATTTAATGATATTGTTATGCATTTGATTATATTCAGTTGATGTGTTGTTTGCATGCATGTGATGGGTAAGTAGCTCATGGTTCTATACAAATCTCCATTGTTACTTATCTAGAATGAAACCTATTTGCTGACATATTGAATTAGTGCACAATCTCAATGATGTCATGGTAGAGATGGAAGGCATATAGAAAGTTTCTGTGAGATATGGATGAATGTTGTATTGGCTAAATAGTTGCATGATGCATAAGAATTTGTCGTTATGCATATGTAGTTCTAACCATGCAACTGGTGCATTTGAATTGTAGGAAAGGTCCTGTACAACCTCCTAAAAGAAAAGAAGGATGAGACTTGTTCCGAAGAACAAGTGATGACAATTCAATAAACATGAATTTGAAGCTCCCAGGGTCAGAGACACCATGACGAAAGAAAGAGCTTCAGAGAGCGGTCGATCCATTTCGAAGGATGAAGACCACCATGGGTATGAGAGATAACTCAAGATGAAGAAAAAAATGCTATGAAAGAAGCTATGATCAAAGAATAACAGTTGATTATGGGGAATGATGTATATGATATGAGTTCGAGACATAAAGGGAAGTACGTAGTATCTTCCATATGGATCTGCAAGAACAAGTGTACAAAGCAAGAATCGTGATTTGCTTCAAAAAGAATGGACTATGACATGACATACTCTATTGACTAGAGTATATCAAGCATAGAATCACCTATACAAAATGGAAGAAGGAAGATAATACTCCACTTCAGGGGGAGTGACTACAGAAGATATCTGAGTTCGACACGGTACGACATGATGGACAGCTTCCTGATGGATCGAGACTTTACCAAGAGTAAAGTGGGTTCCAACCTTCAAATTTGAATGCAGAAGACTAGGATATGTTGATGATCTGACAAGACGAACTCATGGAAGATGTTATGATGATGTTTGGGATATAGTACTCAGACCAGAAAGCAAGCATGTGGTATTTTACAAATGGATTTGCAAGATAAAATATGTCGCTGATAGAAGTAAGGAAAGACTTGTGGCTAGAGGTTTCTATAAGAAAGAGGGAATTA
>LPNX010093199.1:19127-80762 GCA_001517045.1 Pseudotsuga menziesii
CAACCATAATCAAAAGGGCATGATTTGCCCAAGGATGAGGAGGGGGGGAATGTTAAACCATGAGCCTATGGGGAAAAGCCATGTGTCAACCATCCATTTAAAACTTTTGTTGTTAGTTGGGGGGCATTTATTGCTGGGAAGTGGTGGGTGGCAGGATTGTCAGTCCTTTCCCACATGCCCACTCCACCAGCAGACTCTCCATCTTCACGTGGGCAGGGAAACCACTACGCCATTCTTCCATCCTTGTCCATCCTCACGCAAAGAATCGTTCTGTTTTTCCTCACGCACCGACTGGAGTTGTTTTTCCTCACGCACAGGATTCTTCATCGTTTCCTCACGCAGAGAGCTGGGGGAGCTGTTTTCTATCACCCACGAATTCCTGTGAAGGGCCATTTGCACGATTTGGGGGTTTACTGTTATTCTCCCCATGAAGGGTGGTGTTATCCCTAAAGTTGGACCTAGACTACGGGATCCAAGCTTAAGGAAATCTTAGGTTGACAATGACCAAATCAAATGAAAATAAATCAAAGAAGACAAACTGGTATAAAACTTAAGGCTAGTCTCATAGGTTTGTATAGCTTTCAGGAACAAAATCACAATATAACATATGTATATACAGCTGGTATATATCACAGATCATTAGATACAAATATTCACAGAAAAGAGCAAAGTGTATAACAGGTTGGTAAGACAGTGAGGGCTGGAAAGAAAATCATAAAATTCAAATAACATAACATTCAAAACAACATTTCATACAAAGGATTCTATGATCCTGAAATATAAAGTGTAACTGTAGCTGTTTATAAAACATAAAGATAACTATTTCCTTCAATAAGAATTATAACATGGATTATGAATGACCACAGATATAAAAGAATTATCAAGGAAAATAGTTTATAATGCACAGCAACAAAACATCATCATATGACATTCAAAGCTAGAACCTGTGAAGCTGCAAAGATATTATGCTATACAGAATGGTTCATAATACATCCAGCATCATCCCAAAACTGCCAACACCACAGTCCCCTGCGCTCTCCTCAAAGGAAGAACTCAGCCCAGTCGAGACCTCTCCTCACTCCAGACCCGTCATTACATTGAACAATGCTAGCCTTTATATCAATTACATGGACTAACTAAGAAAAGAAATTATTTGGTCCTCTGCCTCTTTGATGAGGTCTGCCGCCTATCAAGTTAGTTGCTGAAATGATGACTCGCTGCCTGGAAATATTGATCAAATCCCTAATAGTCCGGGGATGATTAACACAACTCCTTAACGCCAAGTAGCAATAGATTGCCACGTTTACATGCAACCGACTCATCAGGGTAGTGTAGGCTTTTGAAAATAATAACATAGGCTCCTTCAAATCGCTTCACAACCTCCATAACAACAAAGCATCCTCTAGCTGCAGCGATCTATGTGGTCAATCTAGTACATCTAATAGCCTGTTGCCAACACCAATTTTGGATTTGCGAAGGGAGTATATGTGAAATGCAAACCTCTTGACCTGAACGTTTATCTGCAGACATCACTGCCAAACATTCTGCTGCTTTTTGACTAACAACATCAGAGGGATCTCCAGTTCCTTCCATACGATTATCACTCATTCTAATTATCTTAATTAGCTTTGGAACTATATTAAATCGAAGAGCAAGCTCAACTTTACAGCTTAAGCGAAAAAGGCGTAATAGAAGCCATAAACTCATGGCAGTAATCGTACATCAAGTATTTGCTGTTTACCCACCTGTATGATTCCCTCTGTTTCTTTGTCAGAGTCCACGCTACAGGCTCATCCCACCAGTGTCTTGCAGTTGCATTGTTATTTTTAGCACAGGGCAACAGGGTTGCATTATCATCCTCCCATTTGCAGCCGAGGCCATGGAATTTCTTGTACGAAGATACAAATGGAGCAGCTGCCCAGTTGGTCTTGTCAAGCCCGCCTCTCGTTGCCCAGTTGTCGGCATTCCAAATGCTGGAGATCATGTACATCCCCTGCCTTCGAGGGAACACATGGCTTGTAGCCTTGGTGTGCCTGTGGACTCTCAGTGGAACCTCGTCTATGAAGAATACAATCTGATGACGGTTCCAGAGGATGGAATAAGTGTGAAACTCTGTAATTGGATCGAACCAGAGGATGTGCCTCTGCTCATTATCGTGTTCGAGTTCAACTATAGGAGCATCCCACCGCAATTGGGCAGTGATTGCTCTGGCTTCTTCTATTTTTTGAACTTCATCACGAAGTACAACCCAACCCTCTGGCCTAAGTATCCGATCCATTTCTAAAAACAGATCGAGCATTCCACATTTATATTGATGATTGAATTCTTGTGATAGTAGACCTGCTGCATGAATCATATCATATGTCCTGGGATATGTTGGAAATGCCTCGCACCAGTCATGCAAGACACCCACAAACCCTCGATCAAGTATGAGAGGAAGTGTATTTGAACTGCTCATTGGAATAACATTCATCACCCAAATTGTTTTTCCTGCCTCCAATAAAGCAGCATTCAAACCTCCATACCGAGCATTCATGTCCATCACATTCCTCACCATATTAAATGGCGGTAAAGGATCTTCCTCCCCTGGTCTCTTTGGATGGTCAGAAAAGATCAAAGGTGTAAGAAGGGACCAATAATTTTTCAGTGCTGATCTCCATGCCTGGTTATCTTCAAGAAATTCTTCAGTGCGAACTCCATGGATTGAGAGTAAATTTGATCTTGGCATCATACGAGCAGGCCATCTTGTTTGATTTACAATGGGGATCCATCTGCGACTAAGAGTTCCTCCAATGCATGAGAGGAGTGGCTGATAGTAAGGAGTCTCTACGTCTTGTCCCTTATTGCAAAGAGGGGGTAGTCCTCCAAGATCACGAGATGCATAACAGTTTTCTTTGAATATGGAGCAGCTTCTGCTGCTACAAAAATTATATTGTGTGAAAGTTTGGTGGGTCGACTTCGTCCTGCCATATCATCCCCAGCAACTATTTCTCTATTGGGTAAACTATGCTCCTCCTCTTTATGTGTTTCCTGCATACCTTGTTGGCTATCGACTAAAGAGGAAATAGTCTCTTTAGCAGGTGCTTGAACTCCATCTCTCAGAGCAGCCTCGGCTTTTTCAACCAGAAGATTGTTCGTCCTGAAGCCCATTCCTTCAGTGACTGTGCTCGAATCCTTCAGTCTGCTTCCTGGAGTATACTGTGCTCGTACCCTCTGTTGATGCCAAATACACGAAGAATCAAACTGCTGGCCTCTGCTTAACCTCTTACCCACACTTCCTAAGTGGGATACTGAAGAAGAAAGTGGTATACATCCTGCCTTTGAAATCTTTGAATTCTTTTAAGTAGACTTTGTTTGAGCTTGCAAGGTCAGCGCTTCCTCCAATTAGACCAGGTATAAACATAAAATATGAAACAAAGTAAAATTTAAAAACCATAAAAACCAATCAAAATCAAAAAATTTAAAAATAAGCAGGAGGAACAACCCTAGAGATAACAGGTGGTCTGTTGTAGGTTCATTCGCGTGTGGTTGATGTTGGTTTCATTCACAATTTTGTTGCTGTGGGATCCATTACGTTTTGGGGGTTGCTGCTGAGTTGTTTTGGCCACGCTAGGGCCAAGAACAACTCTGAATCGCTTGTTTATCCTGAGTTGCATTCACCATTTTGGTTGCCATCCTGTTTCCACAGAGTCGTGAACTGTTTGGTTTTGCTGTGTGTATGCAGTGGTTGGTCTTCGGACTGTGTTGGAGTGGAAATGAGGGCTTGGTTTGCTTGATAAACCTGGTGTGTTTGGGAACCACACAGACAGAGCTAGAGGGTTGGCTTTCTTCTCCACAACCCATGAATAGCACTGGAAGGGAGGTCAGGGCCTAAGGGACTGTGTAGCAGAGAAGGGATTGATTTCCTTGTGTTGGGTGTGTGTGGGTGTCCTAGAAATCAGGCTAGTTCTAGTGTAGGTGTCCTTAGCTCTTCAATGAGCTCACCAGCTTAGCATTTAGCCTTTCCCAACTCCTTGATGGCCTAATAAACCCAACTGTGTTGGCTTGGCTTATTTGTTGATGGCCAGATAAACCCAACTGTGTTGGCTTGGCTGTTTTGTGTATCCTTGGCTATGTGTAAGCCTGCTTGTTCCTTATTCCTTGGGGGATCATGCCCAGCTCGGGGGTGGCAGCGTTGCTGAGAGATTAAGGAGCACGCTGGCCTATGGTTGGGTGGAACATTGCAGCGACGTAGCTGGTTGTGGGACGAATTCTTTATAAGATAAGTATTCTTGTCTATTTCACTTCTGCAATCGTATTTACTGTTAATGAATTATTAACATGATGAATGCTTGAATGTATGGTTTTGCTTCCCTTGTATGATAATCATGTATGCATGTTTTTACTCCCAAGCATTTTCTTCAGTTATATGTATGTACGTGTTCATGGGGCTAGTTTCCAGGATGGTTAATGGCATGGTAGCGTTCTCTTCGCCGGTCGGAGGGTCGAGGATGTTACATGAAAGAACTAGCAAAACTCACCCAACATTTTTCCTCCTTCAACCAAATCGATTTTCCTATTCCTGTCAATCAAGGACACAAAGATCAATCAATCAATCAAGAATGGAAAGAGATACACACAAAGAGATGAGAAACATGAATTGTTGGTACAAAGACAAAACAACTACCTGTCACCCAAAACGTCCTCTTGAAGATTGAAGGGTAACCCTCCCCACCAATTTGCACCCCTCCAAAATGTCTTCTTTGCCTACAAAACAATGTTAGTTGAAGATAAAATCAAGATGCCACCAATGTTTGTCAGTGTAGAGGAAGAAGCATTTACAATCACCACAAGCATTCCAATTCCAAGATCCAAGATGCCCAAGAAAGTATTTTTATTCCAATAGCCAAGAGCCAAAAATCTCTAGATCCCTCCACCCTTTACAATGAGAAGCTCTCTCCTTTAAATAGGAATGAGAGATAACAAAATCCTAACCACCTTTCAACTGGATGGCTAAGATTAAAAGATCAAAATGTTCTAATCAATGGTTGAGATGAGCTCAACATAAAGTACATGGATCACTACAATAATATAATATATTAATGGACTAAATCACCCTAGGAGAGGGGATATAAAAATGAATAAAGCTCATGGTGGGTCTAGGGGGTATTAACTAACACCGCTAGTGTGTCCCCATGGCACAATAAAAATAAATATAATTTTTATAAATAGTGCCTCTCTGAGGAAGTTGTGAGCCTCCAAAAGCTCGAGAAAATACTAAAAGATGGCAGAGATATGGATATGGGTCCATCCAAGTGCTGAAACTGTTGGAGGAGTGGAAGACATCACACTCATCATCAAAACTCATCCCATTCCATTTCCTTGCTTCAGTAGCCCAAATCAAATTCTTCAGTAGCCATTTCATTATTTTTAATCTACCTCGGGAATCGTGATCTGGCCCAAACTGCCTCCTAGAGTGCCAACGTTGTCAAACTCAGCCCACTAGGCTCTCTGGGAGCGATTTAATATGGTAAAAACAAGTGGCTGGACCACCCCCTCCTCATATAGCGCCCTAGGGTGAACCAATCCAATCACCTCTCTGCTCTGACAGGCCATTCAGCATGGAAAAACTGCACCAGAATGGTACACTGAGACAAATCATCACTGTAACGGCCCGGAATTGAAAAATAAACTCTTTCATTGGACCCAGGGAGCCCAAATCCATCTAAGGTGCATACTCATACACCCTACATATCTCTGCATGATCAGGTACAATATTCAATACGCCCAGACAGATAGAATAATAATCTGTAATTGATCAAACAATCAATAATATAATCCAGGCTAACATCAATCTGCTGCAAGTGTTTAGAGGTTAAGACATGCTTTACAAATCATTCAAATAACAATATAACAAGTAGCAATCATTTCACTGGCGATCTATCAACCAAATATAGAGTTTCTTTAATTAATTATAACTCAGACCAGACTTTCAAGACCATACTCACTTCATAATTGTAATCAATTTGCTAGTGAAGGGTGCGGGCTAAAAATCAAATGGTTAGGATAAAGGGTGACTACCAACTTGACACTGTGACACTTTGGATATGGACAGGGGATACTCACTCTAGCATATGTCGGGCAAACAACAACACAGGGGATGGCAGTGTCTCACAAATGGATAAGGTACGTTCAGAGGTGCTTATTCACCTTGACAAATGCTCACAATCCAAATCAAATACAAGTGAGGCCAGCAATCTTTAGATATAATGTTTTAAGAACCATTTCTTTTTGGGCCTGTTGCCGCCTAATTCACACTTTAAGATACAGGAAAGTCACAACCTGCTATGTGTGTCCTTGGGGGCAAGTGAGAGCTGGGGACCACTGTCACCACAGTCCACAACTCCTCCGTTTAGGCAAGATCCCAACAGAGCCAAGGGGGGTAGTCCCTATAGGAAAGCTAAGTTCCAGATTTATTAATTAATTATAATTTAACTAAAGGGATCTTTTATTAAGACTAAGGCTAAGGTTCTGAAAGATGACAATCAAACTGATGCAATATGCAAGATTTAAATGACAGTCAACCTTTTACTTTAAACCAGTGCCTAAATAATGGAGTCAAAAGATGGATTACGGCTTTATAAACTTCACAAATAAAATTGAGATTTAATCTATGATTAAACTATAGCTCCGGTGTTTAATAATGAAATAAATGAATAAACGATATAATTATAAACAGTAGGGAAATAAAACATTAAACAATGTACATATTATTTACCAATATGGACAATGAACCAGATTTACAATATGGCTAAAAATGCTGTGAGTGAAGATTATTAAACCAGCAGTAAATTAAAATATGAAAGAGACTTTAAGCAGTTAAACATTCACCACATGACCATTTGCAGCATTTAAAAGTAAATAAATGTAACTGAAAAAGTAAAGTGCTGGAAGTAACAATTATAGTGCAATGTTGGAGTGAAAGAGTGCTTGAAATAGAAGAATGTTGTAGAACCGGTTTTGAAATGTCTCTTGGTTTATTTTAGTTGATTTTATTAAAGTTTTTCTTCTTGGATTTAAGTTTAGAATCGGTGGTGTGACTACCCCGATCTAGTACTTCTCCAGTCAAAGAAGGAATGCTGTTGCGCTCAACAAAGTGAGAACAAAGCCCACCCGTAGCTCACAGGTCAATCCCCAATACCCTGGTGCTCAACAAGGAGGACGTCGAAGCGCCTAGAGACCACCCACGGCCTGCTACCCCTTCTAGCTTCCTGAGGTCACTGTTTTTAGTTGACAGAAAAAGGGCTAGATGGATGCCTATTAAACTAAGACTTCCCTGTCCCCTGGTCGTATCTCGGAGTACCCCGAAGGGTGATAACCGAGTAGAGGAGCAGGATGTGGGAAGTTATTGTTGGTAAGTTTTAGGAGTAAATTTTATCTGGGTGATTAGCATGCAATGTTTATTTTAAAGCGATCAACAAGATCAACCAAGCCGTATCCCTTATGGGAGGTGCCGGTATTTGATCTTGGACTTGGAAAAATAAAATGTTTGATTGTAGTACAAGAAAAGAAAGTTATTTTAATTACCTAAGCCCCCACTTCCCCTGTTTTTCATATCCAGCTTGAAGTCCCTAAAGGGAGATGACAAGCGGATAGAGGATACACAGGTTTAATAGGTTGTGTGATTACTTTTAAACAAAAATGAAATTGCATAAACAGAAATTTGAAACAACTATTATCCTACTTCCTACTCTACTTCCTAATCTATCTACTTATGGATTACAAAAGCTTATAAGCTTTGAAGAATACCCCAAGAGACTCTCGTTGGGGTTTACAATAATCAGAAAAAAAAAAATGAAAGAGAGGTGAGGGTTTGAACCCCTTTTGAACTGGTTGAAGGTTGAGGGAATCCTGGGCCTATTCGGGCAGCAAATCTCCTTCACTTGTGCATAACCTGTCATAAACCAGCAAACTATTCTTCGCTAGAAATCACAGAAAATACTAAAAAATTTGTTATAAAAATTTAGTACAAAAATTTACAAATTTACATAAAAATCTGAATGTGAAATATTGCAGAAATAAGAGATTTAGAGGGCTGGAAAATGAGTTTCCAGCCACCTAAACAATGTCTAAATAGCAGAAATAAAAGCCCTAACTAATATATAATAGGTTGGGGCCCTAAAACAAGGGTTATATTCACTATACAGTGAATAAAACCCTTTTTCAGGAAGGCTGAAAGTAGATGGCCGAATTTAAAATTTGTCGGAATGAGATTTTTGGAGAGATCTCCTTGCTTGAATAACCTGCAAATAAATCTATGTCTGCAAAAATCGTAATCCTAGTGATGAATATCTAACAGTTCCTGCAAAATACTTTGAAAGATGATGTTAGATCATTCACAAAAGAAAGCAAAAGCACTTTTACTATCTAATCTCTCCACAAAACATTTTGTGGAGAGCTAACTAGAATAATACAAATTGCAAACTAGAAAAATACAAGTTACCTTACAAGTAGTAGATCATGAAAGAATTTGCAGCATAGTATCCCTCCAAAGAATTTTTATTAAATGGCCCAACTAGGGCAAAGCTTCCAATACAAAGTGTAGCAAGAAAATATGAGAGTAAGAAGAAATTTTCGGCAGCGTAACAATAGCATGAGAGATCATGATTAATGAGGGAGTGAGACCCTCATTATATAGTTGAGGCAAACCCCCAACCCCTTGAAGCTCAATGGCTGAGATTAGATCTAGATCTAGGGTTTTATCTCCACCACTAGATCTAGGTATTTGACATTCCATTTTTCTCAATTAATCCACACCCTTAGATTAATTTTTAATCAATGGCCAGAGTGCTTAATCCATGTTCTGAGCATCCTCACCATTGGATCTAGTTTTTTGACTTAATTTCACCCTTAGATCTTGCTTTTATGAGAATATATACAAATAAAATAAAAGATAAAATAAAGTGGGCCCAAATAGCATAGGCGCCCCTCTAAGTATAGTGGCTCTCCTCCAAATCTGGCGTTTCCATCTAAGATAGCGCCCCTCTACCAAGATAGCGCCCTTCTAAATCTTTGTAGCGACCCTCTTTATAATAGTGGCGCCTCCCTTAATATGGCGTCCTCTTCAAAAATGGTGGCGCCTCCAAGCTTAGCGCCCCACTAAACAATGTAACGTGCTCCATTTAAATGCATTAGCGCCCCTCTTATTCTAGTGGCGCCTCCATATATGGTGATTTTCTTACCCTAGCGCCGCCTCTATTTTTATTTGGTGGCGCCCTTCTTTGGAAATGGTAGCGCTCCTCTATATTTAGCGCTATCTCCTTTATGGATGCGCCCTCTATCAAACTAGCGCCTCCACCTAAACTTTAGCGTCCTCTATCTTCATGGTAGCGCTCCTCTACATGGTGTGGGTCCCTTTAACTTGGACGTGGGCCCTCTTAACCTTTACGTTCTCCAAATATAGTGGCGCCCTTTAAATAGGTAGCGCCCCCACTAAATTGTGACGCCTCCTCTCAAGATTAGCGCCTTCATCTTTATGTAGCGCCCTCCTCTAATTAGAGTGGGCCCTTCCCTTTATTTCGTAGAGTCTCTACCATGTTGGAGCGCCTCCTTCATTGTGCACTAGCGCCCCACTAAAATGGTGAGGGTTTTAACATGGACGCCTCACTAAAATTAGAGTGGGCCCTTTTATTTACATACACCCCACTAAAATGGATGTTTCCAACTTGGACGTGGCTCCTCTAACTTAGCTTTGACTTGGCCATTTGCTCCATAATAAAATTTTAACCTTTAGACTTAGGCTAAAATAATTTTCCTTAGATTTAATTTTTAAAATTTAATTTTTAAAATTTTTCCAACTTTGACTTAGGAAAAATTAAAAAATAAACTTGAAAAATTAATATCTAGGCCATGGGGGGGTGGAAAACTTTGGAATAAATTTTCCTAGGCTTAGGAACCCCCAAACCCATTTACCATGGCATTATTTGATTTTTTACTTCAAAATCAAATAATATGAATTTTTGACTTAGGGAAATTAATTAATTCCCTAGGAAAATAGACCTTACTTAGACAAAAAGGGTCTATCTCCTCAACCACCTGTCAAAATGGCATGGGACTCGAAGCAGTGGCTTAGGGGGTTTCATAGCAATTAACTTTGCATTCATATCCCCTATTACAAAATGCCAGTGCTTGAGCAATTACATTATTACATGGAAAACTGAGTTAATTAATCACCAAGGGGTGAAATTAATTAACTAGAAAAAATAAATAAAAATACAACAACACAATGAAACTCCGCAAGACTCTATACAAATGTCTAGCATGGTCATGAATCACACTTTGAAGCCTTAGCCACCTCATGGACTTGACTGGTAGAACGCCCGTCACCACTTTGGAGGATTTTGAGTGAAAACCAAACCGATTAAACTCGTTTACACAACAAGATCAATTGGAAAGGGAAAAACACTCGATGAGGGGACTTCCCTAACAACCAGTTCCATGGTGTGGCATCCGTATCAAATGACCCACACTAGCACATAAAATTACATTAATTTTCCCACACAGGGGAGCGGACATTTCGTTTTACAAAAGGGGCAATAGCCCTGCAGAAGTGAAAAATCCTCAGATTTTTCTAAGGTACAATTATGTACATCCTCATGTACATGGAGTTGCCACCTAGTCGAAATGGGTGGGCAACAGGGCCTTCGAATTTCCATAGCCTTGGTCCATGCATTAATTACACGGATTTTATTATTGAGGCTTCATGCATTCATCTATGTTTAAAAACATTACTTTTCATGAATGGTTTTTCACAAGATATTCATTTCAATATACTTCATATCCAATTTCATTAGGCTTGCCTTGCATTCATGTACAAAAACACTACTTTTCATGAATGGCCTTTTTTCATAAGATATTCATTTCATTTCCAAATGCATTGTATTGATAGCAACGCTATTTGTTTTAGGTTTAGCCAACACAACCTAGGCAACTCAAAGCCGAGACACAAATAAACATGGAATCTTATCAAACACAGAGGCTCTAGTGGGGAAAGGTCGTCCATGACACAAGTCAAGTAGTAGGTCAGGCTAAAAACATAACTAGAAGGTAATGGATGGGTGGAGATAGTGAACAATGAAACCAACACTAGCAAGCCAAAGTATGGTGGAAATGATAACCTCTATTCTCTCTAAGGAGGGTAAAACCAATGAGTATGGGTCAAGAAATTCCAGGTCTAGGTAGGGACATACATACATAATATCAATACATCCAAGTCCACATATTTATATGACCGTCAGATCATGACACTAGCTGCTAAGACATGTCACGAGAATGAATATAAAAGCAATGATAACCATAACACAAGATAATATCTGTTGAGTCATATACATGTAAACAATCAATTTGAACCAACATCTGTCCAATGATGAACTACTGATGCAGCTCTGGGCACTATTGCTCAGCAAAATGGCTAAATGACTACATCAGTCTTCAAATCTGAGTGTCCTCAGACTCAGTCATGGCATGAGAAAGTATTATAGTCCATCATCAAATAGTGATCCATCATAGATGCTCATCTCAACATCTCATATGTGAGGGAACTGGCTGAAAAAGTGTACTGGAATCTGAAAAATAGAATATGGTAGCTCGGCTACTGTATATGTGATAACAGGGACACCTGTTCTGAGTGTAAACTGCGGTCCTGTATGCCTCGACCCATAGGAATAGTGGCAGTCCTTGATCAAATAGCATGGCCTTGGCTGCTCCGACCAATGTCCTGTTCTTCCTCTCCGCCACTCCATTCTGCTCCGGGGTATGAGGAACTGTGTGCTCCTTCCTGATCTCCTCCAATGAACAAAACTCCAAGAACTCCTTAGAGATGTACTCACCCTCGTTGTCTGTTGAATTATTGTAACTCTGAAGTGTATTCACTTATTATCCCCAATGTTCCTATCGGGAGAATCATTTGTATTTCATTATACCTCGATGATCCTATCGGGAGAACTACTAAGAGTCATGAGGAAATTCCCTCCGTTGTAAGTCGGGTCATTAGCACCCAAGTCAATATAATATTAAGTTGTTTGTGTCCTCCTAGAGAAGTCGGCCCAGTCAATTTTAGTGGGGCTGACTTGTTGGAGTGAATTGTCAAGTGAACAAAAGAATATAGATAGAAGTGAGGCTCTCCTCATTTCTACACACTCACACTCACTTGTGGAGTGCATAAGAGAGAGATAGTTGTAGCTGCAAGGAGGAGAAGGATCAATCTAGCGTTTTATCTTTTATATTTTGATCATCTATATTGAGGAAGCTTTTGCTGGGTTTTGCCCATTAGGGTTTTCCAAGGGTAAATCTGTGTTGAGCTTGTGATACTGTTTCTTTCAGTGATCCTGTCTATATGCTTTTGTTATGAAATTGAAATTGAATGCTGATAATCTAGCTTAGCATATGGAATCTTAACATGGTATCAAAGCTAACCTGAATAGGACAGTTTTCACAAGGTGAAAAAGCCCTCTCTCTCTCCCTGACAAAAAAATAGGGTTTCGGGAAGAATTTTGAATTTTGGAGAACTGATTGCATGGAAAGTTGTGCCCTCATAGAGTGCATCTTATGAGCCTAGGATTGAAGTTTTTGGAGGAGTAGATCTCCCGGAAAGTCAAACCCTAGTTTGACACTACATCAGAAAATTGCAGAAATCCAGTGAACCAAAAAACTGCTAGAAGCTGCATTGTTGAATTTCGCAAGTCAATTTTGAAGGGTGAAGACTTGAGATCTGCAGAAACCAAGCTCACCAGTCAACTCGCCTCAGTCAAGCACATCTCCTGGTAAGTTCAGTTTCTCATTCCTCAGAATTTCATTTTTCAGTGATCTTTTGTCAAGATGGCCCCAAGCACCAAGCTTGAGGACAAGCTAGAAGGCATATAGAATTTCCGAGCATGGAAGTACAGGATTGATCTCATTCTCAAGGAGAATGATCTTGAAAAATATATCAAGGATGAAATTCCTGAACCTGAAGAGGCTGAAGCTAAGGAGAAGCACAAGAAGGATCTGATGAGGGCACAAAGAATTATTGTTGATTCTATCAAGGATCACTTGATCCCTCAAGTGTCATACAAGAAGACTCCGAAATAAATGCATGATTCCTTATCCAGAATGTATGAAGGAAGAAACATCAACAGAAAGATGAATCTAAGAGCTCAACTGAAGAGCACCAAGATGAGTCATGGAGAATCCATCCAGGACTATTTCACAAGGGTCTCCCAGTTCAAGGAACAACTAAAAGTTATTGGAGACAACCTTGATGAAGATGAGTTAGTTATGACTACTCTCAATGGTTTCACTAGACCCTGGGAGTCATTCATCCAAATGATGTGTGCCAGGAAGAAAAGCATGAAGTTTGATGTTGTATGGGAAGACTGTATTCAAGAGGAGACTAGAGTGGCAAATAGAGAAGCTTTACTATGGTCTCACTAGACCCTGGGAGTCATTCATCCAAATGATGTGTGCCAAGAAGAAAAGCATGAAGTTTGATGTTGTATGGGAAGACTGCATTCAAGAGGAGACTAGAGTGGCAAATAGAGAAGCTTTACTAAAGGAAGATGATCAAGCCCTAGCCACTCACACCAAGAGAAGAAGGACTCAACCTAACTTCAAGAGGGGAAACCACAAGGAGTCTCAACCTCCCAGAAGGTTCCAGAAAACAAGAGAAAGTCTCCCCAATAAGGACTACTCCATCTTTCAATGTTTTCATTGTGACAAGATAGGACACATTGCCAGAAATTGTCCTTTGAAGAGACAAGATTACAAGAAGAGGAACAACAACAACAAAAGATATCATGCACATCTAGCTGAAGATGAGGATGAAGAAGAAGAAGAGGAAGGACCTCCAAGAAAGCAACCAAGAGAAGAAGATGCAGAAGAGTATGTACTATTCTCTGCACTCTCTGGGTCTGTAACACCTGGAGAAGACACTTGGCTTATTGATAGTGGTGCTTCAAAGCACATGATGGGACAAAAGAAAACTCTATCAAAACTTGAAGAAAAGAACTCTCCTCAGAAAGTATCTCTAGGAGATGACTATCAATATCCAATCAAAGGAATTGGTGAAGCAAGCTACAAGCTTGATTCAGGAAATCCCCTGAAGATGAAGGAAGTCTTATATGTACCAGGTCTAAAGAAGAATTTACTTTCTATCTCAGCTTTAGATAAGAAAGGATTCAGAGTTGCATTCATAGATGGCCAAGTACTCATGTGGCCCAAAGGAAAGTTAATTGAAGATGCAGTTGTCATTGGTAAAGAAGGAGGCCTGTATAAACTCAAGGGACATTCAGAAACAACCCTTGTTCATGAGTCCACTAGCCCTAGTGCACTGTGGCATAGAAGGTTTGCCCACATCAATTACAAAGCACTACCTCATGTGAACAAAGTAGTGACGGGATTACCAGACTTGAAGATCAACCATGAAGGCATGTGCAAAGGATGTGCGAAAGGGAAGAATATCAAGAATCCATTTCCGAAGAGTGAAACAAAAACCAAAAGGTACATTGGAATTGATTCATTCAGATGTGTGTGGTCCAATGTACTCCACAACTTTGAGTGGTTTTGAATATTATGTGACATTTATTGATGACTATTCAAGAAAGACTTGGATATACTTCTTGAAAGCAAAGAGCGAGGTGTTTGAGAAATTCAAGGAATTCAAAGCCTTGATAGAGAATCTTTCAAACAAAAGAATCAAGACACTCCGATCAGACAATGGCGGAGAATATACTTCAAAAGAGTTTGAATCTTTTTGTAAAGATGTTGGAATCAAGAGGGAACTAACTACTCCCTACAATCCTCAACAAAATGGTGTTGCGGAAATAAAGAACAAAACCATCATGGAGACAGTGAAGACAATGATATATGATCAAGATCTTCCAATGCATCTATGGGTAGAAGCAGCAAGAACTGTTGTCTATGTACAGAATAGAATATCTCGCAATGCTTTTGGATTCAAGACTCCAGAAAAGATGTTCACTGGAAAGAAGCCTGAGGTTAGTCACCTCAAGATATTTGGTTGTCCAGTATATGTTCATATACCAAAGGAGAAAAGAACCAAGTTGGACCCCTCTGGAAAGAAGGGGATATTTGTTGGATACTGTGAAGTATCCAAGGCATTCAGAATTTACATTCCTGGATTCCATGACATGGAAATCAGTAGAGATGTAACATTTGATGAAGAAGTAGCTCTCAAAAGATCCAGAAAATGTCAACATGAAGAAGTGAATGAGGAAGAGGCACCTCCTCGAAATGTAGAGGCTACATTCCTCCCTGACGATGGAACACCTGAAGATCATGATATGACAGAACCATAAGAACCTCCCAGGATGGAGATATCAGGAAAGAGAAAGCCTGCTTGGGCAAGAGAAATTATACAAGAAGCAGAAAGATATGGAGCTCCTGAAAGCTCCACAAGGATAAGCAAGAAGCCCAAGACATTTTCCAACTATGTAGCTTTGATGTGTGATCTTGTAGATCAAGAACCTACAAACTATGAAGTTGTACAAAAGAAAGAATGGGTAGAAGCAATGACGGAAGAGTACCAGTCAATAATGAAGAACGATGTCTGGGATATAGTTCCCAAACCAGAAAGCAAGAGTGTAGTATCTTCCAAATGGATCTACAAAATAAAACATGCAGCTGACGAAAGTACAGAGAAGTACAAGGCAAGATTTGTGGCTAGAGGTTTCTCTTAGAAAGAGGGAATTGATTATGAAGAAACGTTTGCACCAATAGCACGGTATACTTCGATTAGAGCTATCATGGCACTTGCATCCATGATGAAGTGGGACTTACACCAGATGGATGTGAAGACAACCTTCCTGATTGGCGTGATTGAAGAAGAAGTATTTATAGAACAACCACAAGGATTTGAAGTTGAAGACAGATGGACCCACGTATGCAAGTTGAAGAAGGCCCTATATGGCCTGAAGCAAGCTCCTAGAGCTTGGTATGGAAGGATAGATAGTTTCCTGACGAGCATGGACTTTACCAAGAGTAAAGCCGATTCTAACCTTTATTACAAGGTTATAGAAGATGAACCTGTCATACTATTACTATATGTGGATGACCTATTTCTGACAGGGAATGAGAAACAGATTGTAGAATGCAAGAAGAAGCTCGCTGAAGAATTTGAGATGAAAGACCTTGGGTTAATGCATTATTTCCTAGGTCTGGAAGTATGGCAAAGTTCAGAAGGAATCTTTCTCAATCAGGGAAAGTATGTTGTAGAAATTTTGAAAAGATTTGATATGTTGGAATGTAAAGCCATGGCCACACCCATGGATACCAACCTGAAGTTGTTGGTTGATGAATCATCAGAATTGGTGGATGTGACTCAATACAAACATATTATTGGGTCGTTGGTGTATCTAACAAATACTAAACAAGACATTTGTTTTGCTGTGAACACCCTAAGTCAGTATTTAGTTCAACCTAGACGTGTTCACCTGATAGCTGCAAAACATGTGATGAGATATTTGAAAGGGACTATAGACTTTGGTCTATACTATGATGGAAACCATGATTATAGATTGTATGGCTATACAGATGCAGATTGGGCTGGAAATGTCTCAGACAGAAGAAGCACATCAGGTGGATGTTATAGTCTGGGGTCTGCTATGATTTCATGGTTTAGCAGGAAACAATCCAGTGTTGCTCTTAGCACGGCTGAAGCAAAATATATAGCAGCTTGCTCTGCTAGTTGTGAAGCCATATGGCTTCGGAAGCTGATGTTAGGTTTATTCAACCTGGAGTTAGATACCACCGTGATTCTATGTGATAACCAAAGTTGTATAAAGATGATGGAGAACCCAGTCTTCCACGATAGATCGAAGCACATAGAAATCTGGTATTTCTACATTTGAGATATGATGTAGAAGGGAGCCATAAAGCTGCAGTATGTGAGTACTGATGAACAAGTTGTTGATGTGTTGACAAAGCCTCTGTCTCGAGTAAAGTTCGAATACTTTTGAGACAAGCTTGGTGTTGTTCGAAAAGACCTTCCCCGAAAGGGGGAGCAGTGATGTTGCAGTGGGAGTGTATCATCCCTGGAAATTTGTCCTAAAGTGATCCGTAGACTTATGTCTCCGAGAAAGTAGAAGGATTGTATCATCCCTAAACATTTGTTCTAAAGTGATCCAATGACTTCGGTCCTCGAGAATGTGGTGGGGTTGTATCATCCCTAGACATCTGTCCTAAACTGTATCCGGAGGCTTCGGTCCCCGTGAATGTGGTGGGGTTGTATCATCCAGTGTTACAAGGGGACGCGTCCCGGAGGGTCGGGGACGCATTTCAGCGTTTCTCGCGTCCCGGGGACTCCAAAACTCCATCCGAAACGTTTCGGGACGTCCCCCATTTAACGAAACTTGGCGAAACGCGGACCGAAACGTTTCGATGGGCGGCGAAACTTGGCGAAACTTGGGGGGACTTCCTAGCGTCCCGGCCGAAACTCCGAAACTTATCCAAGACTTGTGGGCGTCCCGCCCCGAAACTCCGAAATTTTTTTTTCTTAATTTAAAAAAAATTTAAAAAAATTAAATAAATCATTAAAAAAAATTAAAACCATTTAATAAAACTTAAAATTTTATTATTATAAAGTTATAAACTTATATATTAAAATTTTAAATTTAAAACATAAAAAATATTAAAAACTAAATAATAATAACTTTTAAATTTAAAACATAAACAAAAATAACAAAAACTAAATCTAATTTACAATGTCTAACCTAAAGTATATTATATAATTCTAAACTATCAATGGCCGTGAAACAAATACAGTGTCATACTATCTAGTATCATTGATTCATTTTTTCAATCACTTAAATGTCAAATCTGAAGATTATCAAATATGATGTGCATGTTAATCATAGATTCATATTGATATATAATATATTTATAAATTATTATTAATATAATGATAATCTTGATGAATCATGTTTTGTGTTTGAACTTTGAATTTTGCATTTACATTGCATGATTGCAGATTCTAGAATGATGAATGTTTGTTATTGTTGGGATTTATATTTTTCATATTTTTAATATTTTTAATATCTTTAAAAATTTTATGACTATCGCGTCCCGCCATCCCCACTGAATTTCTCTAAAATTTGGGGGTGGTCTCCACACGTCCCGAAAGTGCACCTCCCTAAACCCACGTCCCGCCGTCCTGGAACCTTGGGGGAACATTGGTATCATCCCTAGACATCTGTCCTAAACTGTATTTGGAGGCTTCGGTCCTCGTGAATGTGGTGGGGTTGTATCATCCTTCGACATCTGTCCTAAACTGTATCCAGAGGCTTCGGTCCCCGTGAATGTGGTGGGGTTGTATCATCCCTGGACATCTGTCCTAAACTATATCGGGAGGTTTCGGTCCCCGTGAATGTGGTAGGATTGCATCATCCTTGGACTTAGTCCTAAAGTGATAGCGAGTGATTATCCCGTAATTGTATCCTGTGACTTCGGTCGTTGAGAATGTGGTGGGATTGTATCATCCTTGGATGTAAGTTCTAAAAGTGATCCGTAGACTTTTATCTTCATACTGTGGATTGCAGGTTGTTGTTGATGATGATGATGTTACTGATCGAAAGATCAGAGTATGATGACAATGATGATGTTGCTGATCCAAAGATCAGAGTATGATGATGATGATGTTACTGATCGAAAGATCAGAGTATGATGATGATGATGTTGCTGATCGAAAGATCAGAGTATGATGATGACGATGATGTTGCTGATCGAAAGATCAGAGTATGATGGCGATGATGATGTTGTTGATCGAAAGATCAGAGTGTGATGATGATGCTCAGAGAATCATGATGATGATGATCGAAAGGTCAATGTATTTTTGATGATGATGCTGCTGATTGATGAAGACTAAAATGATGACGATGATGTTGTTGCCGCTGAATTTGAAGATGAAGACTATATGTCAAAGATGTTGAAAAAGCTTCCAATGATCTATAGATGTATCACCCTGATGATGTTGAAGATGATCTCTCTCCTTCTCCTGCCGCTGTTGTTGATGTTGTTGTAGAATACCCTTCTCGTTAAGGGGGAGTGTTGAATTATTGTAACTTTGAAGTGTATTCACTTAGTATCCCCGATGTTCCTATTGGGAGAATCATTTGTATTTCATTATACCTCGATGATCATATCGGGAGAACTACTAAGAGTCATGAGGAAATTCCCTCCGTTGTAAGTCGGGTCATTAGCACCCTAGTCAATATAATATTAAGTTGTGTGTGTCCTCCTAGAGCAGTTGGCCCAGTCAGTTTTAGTGGGGCCGACTTGTTGGAGTGAATTGTCAAGTGAATAGAAGAATATAAATAGAAGTGAGGCTCTCCTCATTTCTACACACTCACACTCACTTGTGTAGCGCATAAGAGAGAGAGATAGCTGTAGCTGCAAGGAGGAGAAAGATCAGTCTGGGGTTTTATCTTTTATCTTTTGATCATCTATATTGAGGAAGCTTTTGATGGGTTTTTCCCATTAGGGTTTTCCCAGGGTAAATCTGTGTTGATCTTGTGATATTGTTTCTTCCAGTGATCCTGTCTATATGCTTTTGTTATGAAATTGAAATTGAATGTTGATAATCTAGCTTAGCATATGGAATCTTAACATTGTCCGTCCTCAATACCCGAATCATCCTCTCGATCTGGTTTTCCACAAGAGTCTTGAACTCCCAAAACTGCTCGAAGACTTTTGACTTGCGTTGGAATACTGAGAGGGGTGAATCGATATTTGAACAATTATAAAAATTTTAATCAAGAGAAAGTTGCTAATCACCAATCATAGCATATCAAGTTCATCAAAGTGTAGTGTGCATCATCATGGCATACATCACCATCGAATAGATACAACTTCACACTTCATTGTACACTAGTACATATTTTTGTAAATACCATTGTATTCACTTACATTCACTGTATATACTTGTACATACCACTGTATACACTTAATTCAGTAGTACACTACTGTACATACACTTGTACTCTAATGTACATACACTTGTACACAACTGTACATATATATGCTTGTATTCTTCACATACTTGCACACATACCTTGTCAATGCAGAGGATCCCAAGCAAGATTGTTTATACTGAAGAAACTTGGTCTGTATATTAGCTGAGAGAAAGACCCTATCACCATTAATTCGGGATTGGTGTGCTGCTCTGCTAAAAACCCCAAAACTGGACTGTCACAAGCTTGCAAAAACCAGACTGTATGAGTTGAGGAATTCAGACTGAACTTGAGGTTTTATCCCCCAAAAAATATATGACTGATCTAGCTCAAACTTAAAATTTACACTTCAACCTTGGACTGTATTCGGATGTTGGTTGACTTAGTTCACCACCAGAAGGTGACATTCATCTGTGAAGATAGTCATCAAAACATTCACTGATTTAAACCCAAAAAAAAAGAACAAGTCTCTGTGGAAAATCGGGTCTGCAATTTATTCCTGTTGCTGCCCACGAAACTTCTTCCTCAGAGCAGCGAAATCTCAGTCCAAACTCTTTACCAAATGTTACATTTGTTTGTATATATTGTTATGGCAAAAGATTTGGTGTATAAATACACGTTGAGGAAGAGGAAAAGGAGGATAGGGCTGACTTCTTTGGATTTTTAAAATTAATTTAATAATTTTTATATGGGGTTGACTTCTAGGAGGGTAAACATTTGAATGTTTTATTAATTTTTATTAGTTTAACACATGTCACTTAATGGGGCCGACTTCATTAAGGGTTAAACATCAATTTATTAAATTTTAAAATGTTTTAACACTTAAACATTTAATAGGCTTGACCTAAACAAGGCAGGTCTAGTGTGGTTGCATGCTTCCAAAAGGGGGGTCACTTATTAAGTTTAGTACTTGATTTATTTGTTAATGGTATTTCCTCTTGTCATTAGGGTTTTAGTTAGTTTATCAACATTACCACAAGTGAGGGTGTGCTTCACCAAGAACCCCATCATCATGACTCAGGATGTGTGGGTTCCAGGACTTCCTTAAACAATTTGACCATCTTACTTACCTTACAAGACTTAGATGACCCTCAACACTTCACCAAACCATTAAATCATCAGGTGTGGGGGTGCCTAGACTTCTCCTAGGGTACTATGACCTCTTTAAAACACAAATGACCACTGAATGGGTCATTTGTCTTATTGCAACTTCTTCAACCCACCAAGGACACTTTCTAGGGTACTAGGAAAAGGTTTTGGTACTGGGGAACGAAAGAAACAACTGGGGGAGAATAGAAATACTTTAGGGGTATTTAAACACTCTAATGGGTGTTCAGGTCTTTTTCCTTTGTCCAAAGGGCTCCAAGGGCTTCAGAATTTGGCTTGGACAAGGTCAAAAGGTCTCCTCTGACATTGACAACTACTTAACCCTCAGGGTCTCCTCAAGGGGTACCAGGACACACCGACACACTTGTTGGCATCAATGACAATTTATTCAGCAATATCCCCCTTTGTCATTGATGACAACTTCAAAGCTCCCCCTTGGAATGAGCTTCCTTTGTTCACAAATCTCCCCCTTAGAGCAGCCTTCCTTTTCCTTCCTTGTTCAACTTTTTCTCCCCCTTTGACATCAATGGCAAAGGATTCTTCTTGTAGTATTACTTCTCCCCCTATCATGCTGATGTGTTGTTGAAGTTGGATCAATTCAATTAGGAGATAGTATGACTCCCAATTTTTCTCAGAGGTACTCAAAAGTCTCTCTTGGGAGAGGCTTAGTGAAGATGTTTGCAATCTGTTCTTTTGTCCCAATATATTCCAACTTGATATTCTTATCTGTGACTTGCTCCCAAAGAAAGTGAAACTTGATAGGAATGTGCTTGGTCTTGGAGTGCATGACTGGATTCTTGGAGATACTGATGGCACTCGTATTGTCACATAGAATTGGAATTGGCTCATCACATGTCACGTGTATGTCTTGCAGAGTTTGTTTCATCCAAAGTATTTGAGTACAACAGGTTGTTGCTGCTATATATTCTGCTTCGGCGGTTGATAAGGACATTGAAGACTGATTTTTACTCGACCAAGATACTAGACAATTGCCTAGGAAGAATGTTGTTCCACTAGTACTTCTTCTGTCTGTTATCACATATATAGTAGTCGGGCTACCATACTCTATTTTTCAGGTTCTAGTACATTTTTCAGCCAATTTCCCTACATATGAGATGTTGAGATGAGCATCTATGATGGATCATGATTTGATTGATGGACTATAGTACTCTCCCATGCCATGACTGAGTCTCAGGACACTTAGATTTGAGGACTGATGTAGTCATTTTAGCCATTTGCAAAGCAGTTATTGATGCCCAGAGTTGTATCAGTGTTTTCTCATTGGACTGATGTTGATTCAGATGGATTATTTGCATGTTTATGACTCAGCTTATATATCTTGTGTTATGGTTATCATTGCTCTTATACTCATTCTTGTGACATGTAATAGCATTTAGTGTCATGATATGGTGGTCATATAAATATGTGGACTTGGATGTATTGTTATTATGTATTGATGTCCTTACTCAGACCTAGAATCTCTTGATCTATACTCATTGGTTTTACCCTCCTTAGGGAGAATAGAGGTAGTCATTCCCACCATAATTTGGCTTGCTAGTGTTGGTTTCATTATTCACTATCTCCACCCATCCATTACCTTCCAGTTATCTTTTCAACCCGACCTACTACTTGACTTGTGGCATAAAGGACCTTTCCCCACTAGAGCCTTTGTTGGACAAGCCTCCCTGTTTACTTGTGTCTCGGATCTGAGTTTCCTAGGTTGTGTTGGCTAACCTGAAACAAGTAATGCTGCCATCAATACAATGTATTTGGAAATGAAATGAATATCTTATGAAGAAAGCCCATTCATGAAAAGTAGTGTTTTTCAACATACGTGAATGAAAGGCTAGCCTAATGAAATTGGCTTTAAAAATGAAATATCTTAAACATTCATGAAAAGTAGTGTTTTTAAACATACATGAATGCACAAAGCCTAAATTACACGTGGACCAAGGCTATGGAAAATCAAAGGCCCAAAAAGCAATGGTTTAAGTTCTATCTGAAGATTGTTGGCCTTACTTGTATTGAGTTGGATTGTGAGCACTTGTCAGGGTGAATAAGCACCTCTGAAGTAATTCACCCATTTATGAGGCATTGCCGTCCCCTTTGTTGTTGCTTATCCGGCATATGGCTAGAGTCGGTATCCCCTTTCCATATCCAAAGTGTCACAATTTCAAGTTGGTGGTCATCCTTTGTCCTAGCCTTGTAAATTTTAGCCTTCACCCTGCACTAACAAATTGACTACAACTATGAAGTGAGTATGGTCTTGAAAGTCTGGTATGAGTTATGATTAATAAATGAAACCCTATATATATATATATATATATATTTGGTTGATGTACCGCCAGTGAGGTGATTGCTACTTGTTATGATTGTTACTTAAATGATTTGTAGAGCATATCTTAGCCTTTGAACACTTGCAGTAGATGGATGTCAACTTGAGTTATATTATTGGCTATCTGGTCATTTACAGGTTATTATTTTGTCTATTGGATATTGTAGATGATCATGCAGAGACATGGAAGGGGTATGAGTATATACCTTAGATGGATTTGGACTCTCTGAGTCTAATGAGACAGCTTGTTTTCAGTTTCGGGCACTTGCAGAGATGATCAGGCTCATTTTTCCCTTCTGGTGTAGTTTTGCTTCACCGGATGATATGTCTGAGCAGGGAGATGATTTTGTTGGATCTCCTAGGGCGCTGTATGGGGCGAGGGGGTCCAGCCACTGGTTTGTACCATATTACCCCCCTCCCAGAGAGTCTGGTGGGCTCAGTTGGATAATGCAGGCACCCTAGGAGGCAGTTTTGGGCATATCACGTTTCCCAAGGCAGATTAAAAAATAATTAAATGGCTGCTGCAGAATTCGATTTGGGTTACTGAGGCAAGGAAATGGCATGGGATGAGTTCTAATGATGAGAGTGATGTCTTCCATCCCTTCTCCAGCAGTTGCAACACCTGGATGGACCCACATCTATGTTTCGGGCATTTTATATTATTTTCTGGAGCTTTTGGAGGGTCACGATTTCCTCAAGGAAGCACAATTTCACATTTAAAAATTTATGTTATTTTTATTGTGCCATGGAGACACCCAAAGGGAGTTAGTTAACACTCCCTTGACCCACCATGTGCTTCATTTATTTTTTGTTGAGTGGGATCCCCTCTCCTAGGGTGATTTAGTCCATTTTTATATTATATTATGGCATTGATCCATGTATAGTATGTTGAACTCATTTCAACCATTGATTAGAACATTTGTATCTTTTAATCTTAGCCACCCATTTGAAAAGTGGTTAGGATTTTGGTTCTCTCATTCCTATACAAAGGAGAGAGCTTCTCATTTGTAAAGGGGTCTTTGGCTCTTGGATTTGGATAATAGAAAAACTTTTCTTATGGATATTTTTGGATCTCCTTTGCATCTGGTGTTCTTCAATGGTGATTGGAAAATATTTTGCTTCCTAGCATTTGGGTATTTGTTTTGGGATCTATATATTTTTCGAGAAACATTGTCTTGTCTACAGGAGGGCAACTTCAACTTGGGCATTTTTGCAGGGCTGCCTCAACTCGCTTGGCTTGGATGCGTTTTGTATCAGGGGTTTTTCAATAGCATCAATGCGATCTATGATTTCATCTTGCTATTTTTCTATAGCTTTTGCCTTTTCTCACGATACAACAAATCTGATATGGTTGACATTTGTTGTGCAGGAGAGAGGGTGCAATGGCTTCTTGGGGCAAAACGTTGAGCATAGAACTCACTCAAATCTTCTCAAATTGATCGGGATAGCAAGGATCATCATCATCAAGGCATCTACAAGGTTTTCCAGGTAAGATCTATAGGTTAGTTCTTCTCTTCCAAGATCTCAATCCATTGGCATTTGTATTTCCATTTTTACCTAAAAAACCCTAAATAATAAAAAACCAAAAATATTAAAGATCAAACCGCTTGATCTCGGGACAAACCTTTTTTGGTTTTCATAGATCGGGTCATGCCCTAAGAGAATCTTCCTCAACGCTGAGCTAGAAGTGACCTGGCTGCCCTAGATTTGAAAAACTAGCTTCCAAACGCTAGCGCTATCCTCCATGCTGCCAATTTTTCCCGTGATTTGATTTTTCTGGCAAAACACCTTCTTGGGTTTATAGATCGGGTTAAATCCCAAGTGGGTCTCCTCCAACGCTGGGCAGAAAGTGACTCCATTGCCCTAGATCTGACAGGCACTGATCTCAAACCCTAGCGCTACCCCCTCTTTTGCCTCTTTTTCCTGTGTTTTGACCTTTTCCTAGTGGCTCTGGTGCTTTAACATTGTCATATCTTCCTTTGAGTCTATCCATCGGTACTAGATAGCCCCTATCCCGTTCTCACCTATTCTACATTGGTCACATTTCCCAAGGCAGTGGATATCTTCACCTCTTGCTCATACCTTAACCCCAGATCTAGTATTTACCTCATAGGTCATCTGTGTCCCAACTTGGATCAAATATCATATATCCTAAACCTTGATCCAAAGCCTTGGTTCACCTGGTGACGTCATCCATAGATCTAGGTTTTTCGTCACCTTACACCTTACGTACCTCAAGTCCATTTGATTTGATCTGGTGTCTAGGTTTTATCTCTCCTATCGAAAATAGATCTGGGTCTCCCCCATTGTCGTCTTGGGCTAAGACAACATAAAGTGAAGACTGCCTCAATTGGCGTGACAACCATCCATTTGGGAGTCGAGGCAGTCTTGGTTCCACCTCCATAGTTGCTTGTCCCTCTACCATCCATCCTGGATCCATCTCACATAGGCAACTACAAGGTTGATGATAACACTATCGTCAACACATCCTTCCCAATCTGTGTCTGAATAAGCTATCAATGTTAGCTCATTTCCTTTTGGATACCAAAGTTCAAATTCCATAGTTCCTTTGGGATATCTGAAGATCCTTTTAACTGCTATAATGTGAGTTACCTTTGGAGCAGCTTGGAATCTTGCAACTTGTCCGACGACTTGCATCACATCTGGCCTTGATATTTTTACATATAGAAGACTACCAATCATTGATCTATAAAGCCTTTGAATAACTTCTTCAGATTCATCTTCCTTGCTTAGCTTAGAACCAGTGATCATAGGAGTACTCACTAGTCTATAATCTTCCATCTTGAATTTATTTAACATTTCCTTGATATATTTTGTCTGAGCAATAAAGATTCCTTTTGTTTGTTGAGATATCTGAAGTCCCAAGAAGAAGGTCAATTCACCAAGCAAAGACATTTCAAACTCTTTCTGCATGTCCTTAGCAAACTGTTGACTTAGTGAATAATCATCACTTCGAAAGATGACATCATCAACATACACTTCAATGATGCGTATGATGGTGTCGTCCTGTTTTGATGTACAAATTGTTGTATGCACTTCCGCTCTTAAAGTTTTGTTGTTGTAAGTACTTGTCCAATCTGGAGTACCAAGCTCTAGGAGCTTGCTTTAGGCCATATAAATCCCTTTTGAGTCTGTATACCTAGTCCTTGTTTTCTGAAAGTTGAAACCCTTCTGGTTGTTCGATGTAGACTTCTTCTTCTAATTCCCTATTCAGAAAAGTTGATTTTACGTCCATTTGATACACTTTGATGTCTTTGGAGCAAGCATAAACCAATATCATCCTAATAGCTTCCATTCTGGCCACTAGTGCAAATGTTTCTTCAAAGTCTATTCCTTCGATCTAAGCATAGCCTTTACAAACGAACCGGGATTTGTTTCTAATTACCTGTCCATCTTCATTCATTTTGTTTTTGAAAACCCATTTTGTGTCAATCACATTCTTGCTATTTGGTCTAGGAACAAGTTCTCATGTATCATTCTTCTCAATTTGATCTAATTCTTCTTCCATTGCTTTGACCCAATACTCATTTGTATTGGCCTCTACAAAAGTTCTTGGTTCAATTGTAGACATTAGAGAAAAGTTTACCTGCTCATTTCTTCCAGATTGTCTTCTTCTTCTAGTTCCTATTTTGGCATTCTTATCACCAATAATTTGATCTGATGGATGGTTCTTCTAGTACCATTTATTAGGAACCTGTTGATCCCCTTGTTCTTCTTGTCCTCAGTTGATTGATTTTGTTCTTCATCTTCTGTGAGTTGTTCTTCATTCTCATCTAGCTGTTTTTCCATTTTAATTTCCTTCATTTCTTTATGATCAGAAACTTCCTCTTCTTCATCGTCTGATTCTTTTGAGTCTTTTCTGGATGATGTTAGTCTACCCTCATTTTTTTTCACATTGATAATTTCGATTACCTTGTTTGATCTCAAATTGTAGCATTTTAAGCTTTCCTTTTGGATGAATATCCAACGAATATGCCCTTGTCTACTCGAGAATCAAATTTTCCAATCTTCTTATCTTCTCTTTTGATGTAACACTTGCTTCCAAATATTCTGAAGTGCCGTACATTTGATGCTCTTCTTGTCCATAGCTTGTAAGGAGTTTTATCAGTTTTGCTTCTCAGTAATCCTCTATTCATGATGTGTACTGCTATATGAACTACTTGTCCCCAAAATTTGTCATTCAACTTAGATTCATTGAACATGGTTCTAGCTATCTCCATTACTGATCTATTCTTTCTTTCAACAACTCCATTTTGTTGAGGTGTTCTGGCTACTGAAAACTGTCTTTTTATTCCATACTCTTCACAGTAGTTGTTGAATTCATCTGAAGTGAATTCTCCACCGTTGTTGGATCTGAGGCACTTGATTCGTGATCCTATTTCATTCTCGACCAGTTCCTTGAAAGTTTTGAAACATCCAAAAGCTTCTGAATTCCTGTTGAGAAGACATACCCATGTCATCCTGGTATAGTCATCAATAAGTAGCATAAAATATTGTTCACTATTTAGTCCTTTGCTCTTTGTTGGTCCACATAGGTCAGTGTGAATGAGCTCCAAAGGTTTTGTAGAAGAATGCTCTTTTGTCTTGAAATGTACTCTTGTTTGTTTTCCATGTTGAAATTGTTCACATACAGAGTTAGCGGGCTTTGTAACTTTCGGCATATTCCGAACTGCTTGGTTTTTGTAGATTTTGATGAAATTGTCAAAATCTATATGCCCCATTCTTCTGTGCCAGAGCCAACTTTCATCTTCTTTTCCCAAGTGACATTTCTTGGACTCAATCTTATCCAACACGTATATGTTGTTGGGAGTCCTAGTGGCTATGGCTACTAACTTTCATTTCTTGGACTCAATTTTATCCAACACGTATATGTTGTTGGGAGTCCTAGTGGTTGTGGCTACTAACTTTCCTGATCCTTGTTTCCTTATTTTGCATCCTTTTGAGTTGAAGAGGAGTTCATGTCCTTAATCACACATCTGACTAGCGCTCAACAAATTATGCTTCATGTTGTCTACAAGCAAGACATTTTTAGCCGAGTTTTTACTTGCAAGTTTTAATGTGCCTTTCCCCAATACTTTTGCTGAATTGTTGTTTCTGAAGGAAATAGATCCTTTGTCCTTTTCAATATTAACAAAAACACTTTTGTTACCTGTCATATGCTTGGAGCAGCCTCTATCAACATACCATTCACCAAAGATGTTATTCTGAGCTTGAAGAGCAATTCCACATGCATAGTTATTTGAGTTGTCATTGCGTTTGATCCATACCTTGTGATGTTCCCCCTGTTGATTGTTGGACATTTCCTCATTTCTTACTATTGGTATCTTCATTCTGCAATCTCTGGCTATATGTCCAAACTTGTTACACTTGTAACATTCTATTTCTAATCTCAAGGGACCAAATTTGTTACTGTATTGTGGCCATCTGAGGCTTGTAGGGTAAAATTCTATTTCTAATCTCAAGGGACCAAATTTGTTACTATATTGTGGCCATCTGAGGCTTGTAGGGCTATTCCTTGTTTCAAAATTTCTTCTTTGAAAACAGTTTACAGCTTCGTGTCCAAATCTTCCACATGTAAACCAATACCCATACAAGAAATGTCCATACCTAGGAACATATGAAGGAGTTGTTCTTTTCAGATCTTGTCTTTTTGCTGGCCCTTCTTTTGGTATGGATTGTTCTGGTTGGCATTCAATCTCTTCTTCATTAGGGGAGTCCTTGACAACTTCTGCATAGCTTCTTGGCTTCTCTTCATTACCTGTCATCATTGAGCTTGAGGCCTCATCGGTATTTTGCTTGTATCCTATACCGGTCTTGTCAAAGAATGGCTTCTAATTGCTGATGATTTGTTCTAGAATCTTGGAGTTGTTTTCATAACTCTTGTCGATATCTTTCATTTGTAATTTTGTCTTCAAAGATACTATCTCAGCCTCACGATTTTCCTTTTCCTTCATACTTGCCATTAGATGTTCAGTAAGAAAGTCTTTGATTCTTTTGCCTTCTTCCAGTTTGGTCTTCATTTCAACAATAATTTGCTCAAACCCTTGTGCCTCTTCCTTGAGCACCATGTTCTCCTTTCTGGCTTTCTTTAGATCCTTCAAGGCGCTTATAGGTTCTGCTTCAAGATCTACCTCACCTTCAGTTTCGGATTCTTCATCACTATCAAGAGCCTCATTTGATTTTGTTTTCATAAAGAGTACCTTCTGTGGTTCACTCTCATTGTCAGAGTCATTTCCACTGTCATTGTCGGAGTCCTCACTGGATGAGTTGTTGTCTCTTTTAGTAAGGAGAATTTTCTTCTTTGCGAACTTACCTCTTTTTTATCCTTGTAATTATTGTACTTCTTGTATGGTTTGAAGCTTCCATCTTCATCACTATCTGAGTTCTTTGCATACGAACATTTAGAAGCAAAATGACCTATGTTTCCAAATGAAAAACATTTAAGAGGTAACTTACCTTTGTATTTCCCAATGCCTCTCTTCAACTTCCGTTTTAAGTTAGTTATTTCCTCATCATCAGAATCATCACTTGTTGGCATGCCTTTTGTTGATTTGTTCTTCCCAGCTTGTTTGGAGGAGACCTTGAATGTTTCTTCCTTTCTTGACGTGTCTTCATATTCAATTCTCATTTCATAAGCCACAAGAGTCCCATGTAGCTGATCTACTGTCATAGTCTTCAAATCTGTTCTTTCTTCTAGGGCAGAGATCTTAGGGTTAAACCTTTTGGGAAGAGTCCTTAGAATTTTCCGAACAACTATGGCCTCATCATCTTCTTCACCCAAACCTCTAATGGTATTCACAAGTTGATCCACTCAAAGAATATCGGTTGCGATGTCTTCGTCCTCATTCATCCTCAAGTGTTCAAATTGTCCTCTGTACATTTGAAGCTTGGCTTCCTTGACTTTACTATCTCCTTCATATGTGGTTTGGAGTTTCTCCCACATTTCCTTTGCAGAGGGGCAACTCATCACTTTGTTAAAGATGAATTCATCTATAACACCCAGAAGGTGATTCTTGGCTTTTGAGTTGTTGTTGTATTGAGCTAGCTCATTTGCATCTGTTGGTACGGTCGTTGGTACCTTGTACCCATTTTCGATACTTTGCCATATTTCTATTCCTTGAGTTTCTATGTTGGCTCTCATCCTTATGCTCCATAATGCATAGTTGGACCCATCAAACAAGGGTGATCCATTTTTTCTTTGTTTAGCAAACTTGCCCATGACTGCCTTCCAGCCATTAGACTATTATTGAAGGAACCCGCTCTGATACCAATTGTTGGAATACTGAGAGGGGGGGGTGAATCAATATTTGCACAATTATAAAAATTTTAATCAAGAGCAAGTTGCTAATCACTAATCATAGCATATCAAGTTCATCAAAGTGTCGTGTGCATCATCATGGCATAAATCACCATGGAATAGATCACAACTTCACACTTTATTGTACACTAGTACATATATTTGTACATACCATTGTATTCACTTACATTCACTGTATATACTTGTACATACTACTGTATACACTTACATTCACTAGTACACCACTGTACATACACTTGTACTCTACTGTACATATACTTGTACACAACTGTACATATCACTGTACATACACACTTATACATTCACTGTATATATATATACTTGTATTCTTCACATACTTGCACACATACCTTGTCAATGCATAGGATCCCAAGCAAGACTGTTTATACTGAAGAAACTTGGTTTGTATATTAGCTGAGAGGAAGACCCTATCACCATAAATTCGGGTCTGGTGTACTGCTCTGCTAAAACACCCCAAAATTGGACTGTCACAAGCTTGCAAAAATTAGACTGTATGAGCTGAGGAATTCAGACTGTACTTGAGTTTTTATCCCCCAAAACATATATGACTGATCTAGCTCAAACTCAGAATTTACACTTCAACCTTGGACTGTATTCGGATGCCAGTTGCCTCAGTTCACCACCAGAAGGTGACATTCATTTGTGAAGATAGTCATCAAAACAGGTGTTTCGGTGTGTCTTGGTCACCTTGTGTCGGTGTGTCTTGGGTTTAAGACATTCATCTGACACACCATCAAATGAAGATAGTCACCACCAGAAGGTGACATTCATCTGTGAAGATAGCCTGATACCGCGCATCATCTCCCAACTCAATGTGGAGATTTACTCCACCTTCCTGCAAGCTTCTGAAGAACCTTTTCTGTCCTGTCATGTGACAGGATGCTTTAATGTCAATGTACCAGATGTTGTTGCCTGTGGTGCTTGCCATGAAAGCTATCAACCAAAAATCCTCATCAAAGCTTTTGCTGAACACTTCCACCTCTGTAGAGCCTGCCATCTGTGTATTTTTCTTCTTCTTCTTGTTTGGGCACTAGGAAGGAAAATGTCCTAGCTTGTGGCAGATAAAACATTTGACCTTTGACATGTTAGTGTTCTTCTTACCACCCTTCTTTTTCTTCACTTTCCCCTCGCCCTTGCTCGCTAAGGCTAGAGCCTCTTCATCCACAATCTGTTATACGGATCTCTTCCTTCACAAATCATCCCACAATCTCTGCCAATCAATGAGCTTCTCCCTAGCCACCACGCCTTTGAAAAAGACACCCCATGGCTTAAAAAATCCATTGAGGGCTATCCGAACTAGCTCCTCATCCTCGGTCTTAGAGCCCACTGCTCCAAGTTCGTCCCTGATCTGTGTGAGCCTTGTGAGATAAGGAACCACTCCTTCACCCTTGGCCATCTTAGTGCTTCACAGTCTCTCCTGTAGCACCATCTTACGGTTCTCGTTCTTACTCTGGTAAAGGCTTTCTAGAGTCATCCACATTTCTAATGTGGTCTTCTTCCTAGATAAGTGATGGACTATGTGATCCTTCACCCCATCCAAGATAATCAACATGGCCCTAGAATCCACCTTCTTCCACTTAGCCAAGTTTGTCAGATCTACGGGCCCATCCTTCTTAGAGTCAATGTACTCCTCTGCGTCACTAACATCTAGGATCCACATGATCCTCTCTTTCCATGTAGGAAAGTTTTGAGCCCCTTGGAGTCTATCCTCGACTCTCAACTTTACAACCATAATGAAGTGTACCTGCCAAACCCTAAATATGAAACTCTAGGTTTGTGTCTTCAATAGATTTTCCCTCGATCTATCCAATAAGGCTACTTTTTCTCAGATCTTCTCAAAAGAGCTTTGATACCATGTAAATTTCCTTAAAACCCAATATTGAGCTACACAATATATATATTTTTATTACTACTGCTAACCACAAATGAGTTTCTTCACAAATAATACAGAGGAAAATAAATACTGAGAAACATAAAACAACAATCACACCAATAGAGACACCACTATTTTGGGTATGGAAACCCCCAGAAAAACCCAAGATGGGAAAACCAGTGCAGCAGCCTAAGAAGATATTTTATTAGCAAGATATAGAACAATACAATCCAAAAATCGATTTTACCCAACCTGGCAAAATCATACAACTAGAACTCACTGAGGAAACCCCCATAAAGATAGCACGATCCCCTGCGTCACTACCTGTGTCACCCTCATGCCTCTGCGTCAGCCGTACAGCCTCTGCGTCATTCTACGGACATTGATGTCACTCGTACGGCTGCCTGCGTCACCCGTACGACCGCGCCTAGTCTGTTGACGTCACGCGGGTTGCTCCTGCATCACGTCCTGTGTCACTGTACAACCTCCCTGCGTCACTGTACGACCTCCTACGATTTTCCTGTGTTGCTTTTGCCGATCTCTAAGGAAAGTTCTTCTGTCTCACTCTCTGAAAATTCTTTTACAAACTTCTCTCTCACTCTCTGGCTGAAAAGCTATGAGAAAAAAATCTCTCTCTGGCAATGTGTGTGCCAAAGCAACTGTGTGTGTGTCCTCTCCACCAAATCAATCTCCTTTTAACTCAATGACCAAGCAAAAACTCTAACCCTCACTATGGATCAATGGATGGGATCCTCCAGTGAGATCAATGGCCAAGATTAGATTAGCGCTCACTTAAATTATATTTCACTTGAACTTTATAAAAGTGCATCCATTAAGTCAAATTAAAATTAGATCACACAATGCACTTTTCGTAATTCTAAACTTTGGATAAAGGCAATGATGAATTTGGCTTCCTGTTTAATATCTTCCATCAAGCAAGGACATGCCAATGATAAAAGACCTTCCTTGTTGCCACTTTCTAACTCATGGAAGAGGAGGAACAACCTGGAAATCCAGTCTCCAACAACATTATTTATTTGGAGCATACTTTCGACGGGCAGGACAGATACAAGAAAAAAGAAACAATGAAGCTCGAAGATTACATATTACAAAAGATGTTGGTTGTACCGTTGTAGGCATCATTGCACAAAAAGACATTCATCATGGTGTTCAAATTTGGTGGTTGTGAGAAAGAAGAATGGTCAACTAAGGTTATGCATTGACTTCAGGAATCTGAATATTTAATGCATAGAAGACTACTATCCCTTGCATGACATGGTGACATTTCTGCAAAGAGTGATCGGATCGGGTATGATCATAGTTATCAGAACCAGACCGGTGGTCGAACCGGTTGACCCCAAGAACCAGAACCAGACTAAAACTGGAAAAAAAACCGAATCACAAAACCAGTCCACCAAAAATACATTAAATATTCAATTTTTGAAAAATTATATCTATATTCATTTGCATCCATGTGAAATCAAACCGTTATACACAAATATGCGAAGTTTCTCATGTATATACCAAATAAGAGTGCATAGAACCAAAATAACATCAAGTGCAATCCATGTCTAAATCAAAATACATCAACAAAAAGGCTTTAAATGGCTTATAGAGTCCAGATCTACCAAAAAAAGGGCTCCTGTATGTATTTTGTTAGGTGCCATACTGAACATATTTCTAAGTTGCAGGAAACTCCATCGGGAAGGGCGTACCAGTACTGGAAACTCCCCGAAACGTGGGTACTGGTACGAAACGTCATCGAAACGCCGCCAGTCGTACCATACGGTGTTGCATGATTTGGAAACGTCGTACGGTACGAATGGCAGAGTTTCGGGTACTTTTCATGCTGTACGTCGCGTTTCCAATTTTTTTTTGGTCGTGGGGTTCAAAAAACAATGGTTTTTCTTAAAATTAATTTTTAGTTTACCTAATTAACACCTAGAAACATCTAAAACCCTATTCTAAAATCTTTATAAGCACATGTTTGTCATAAACTATTCACAATGTTTTGAGAAGAGCATCCTTCGAAAGTGACTGAGCAGTGAGATTCCATCAACTTTTTTTTTTTGTCATTTTCTTGCAGCCGTTCATCAGGGGCAGTCGTTGACAAGTTATAAGCAAAGTTCAAACTATGTTATTAAAATATTGACCAATGTTTTGATTAAAATATTGATCAATGTTTTGTTTTTTTTGTTTGTGCAACATCTTTTTCTTATAAAGGCTAAGTTTGTGCAGCACATAAAGCCTCAAGTGTAAACTTATAAAGGCTAATTTTGGATGTAAAGTCTCATCTATAAAGGCTATTGTTGGATGTAAAGCGTCATCTGATAAATGATCAGTTAATAAAGATGTGATTTTATTCTCAATTATTGTTTATTTGTCTCATTCTAATTTTTTTACAAAACAATGAGGTATTTTTAAATTATATATATATATATATATATATATATATATATATATATATACGACGTTTCCCCCGGCGTACCCATTTTTGGGGTGTCATGTTTCTAGGCGTCCCTGTTTCGGAAACTCGGAAATTTTTCCACGTTTCGTGCAACTTAGACATATTTGATATTTCACTTTAAACATATGTCTAATAGGTCGAGGAAACTGTTGTTGCTGAAAGGGTTGTTTCAAGGCTGCTATAACAAATTGTCACCTTGGAATATGCCCACAAAAGTTTCCTTTAACTACATAGTTAACTCAAAAAAAAATTAGGGTTGTTCAAAGCCTTTGTACTGCTGTAGATCACTGTTGTTAGGTGTATTTTATTGTTGTTTTGATGATAATAAATATAACCAAGATTGTTGTAGGTACTCAACATACTCATTCAAGGCTGCTACACTACCCAAGAATGTCAAGAATGATTCTTAACTCAAAATACTCAAATGAATAGTGTGAGAGAAATAGAGGCAGTGGGGTTGTTTTTAAAGCTTTCTTAGGGGTTTAGGGTCATCTAGAACCTTCCCCATTCAACCAACTTTTTGAATTTTTTTTTCAATTTGGAAAAACGCATTATTCAGTGTTGATGTACCGCTTCGTACAAAAGTGGTCAAAACCGGTCGGTTCTGTATGGAACCGGCCGAAACCGGTCATTTCCGGTTTGAACAACCAATTTGACCCGGTGTGGCCCCGGAACCGGTCGAACCGACCGATTTTGTCGATTCCGGTCCGGTTTTTATAACACTTGTATGATGTCTATGTTGGATGGATTCTCAAGATACAACCAAGTGCTAGTAAAGAAGGAGGACCAACATAAGACCACCTTCACTTCACTTTGGGGCACATTTGAGTACCTAAGAATGCCTTTTGTTTTGTTGAATGCAGGTGCAACTTTTCAAAGAGCCATGGATTATGCTTTCAATGAATTAATTGGAAAGATAATTGAAATCTACCAAGATGACCTAACAGTGTTTTGCAAAGAAAGATTTGACCACATAGGCCATCTTAGGAATGTTTTCGAAAGGTGTCGAAAATATGGCATTTCTCTAAATCCTACTAAATCAGTTTGGGGGTGGATTAAGGTAAGTTGTTGGGACACATCATTTCAAAACATGGGGTTAAGATAGATCCTGAAAGAGTAGAAGCCATCAAGAAAGTCCCATTACCTCATAATAAGAAATCCTTGCAATCTTTCAATGGTCAAATCAATTTCATCAAGAGATTTATTCCTAACTTAGCTGAGTTAATGAAACCAATGAAAAGATCACTTAAAAAGGATACTAAGTTTGAGTGGAATAATGAAGGAAGGGAAGCCTTTAGAAACATTAAAGATTGTATCTCAAGGTCACCAGTCTTAATGAGTACAGTGTTGACACTGAGAGGGGGGGTGAATCAGTGTGAAGCCAATTTAAAACTTTTCTTAGCTTATCACAGTTAGATACCAGTTCATCAATCAACCAATCACTTAAACATTTCATAAACACATTATTCACATATCATAGCATCAAGAACCATAACACAGAAGAACACTGCACCATATAGATTTGTAATCTTTTTATATTATTTTGGTCCGGCTACAACTGTTAGGCAAAATCAGCACCTACTGATATATAGAGCACCTACTCTGCATCCAGGACCCTGCCTGGTTTTCTTAGACCCTGCTAAGAAGGGTTTGAGGTATCCTAACCTCAAAAGCAAGTCAAGCTTGCATTTACAATTAAAGTTCACTGTCATATCAACATCATCTGTTTCTTCAATCTATTCTGCTGCTGGTCAATACTGCTAATCATCTGCTCAACTCTCTCATCAATACTGCTGCAACACACTTCTCAATCTTCGTTGTTCATCAACATCAGCTCTTCAGTCATCTTGTTCATTTGCTCACTGCTGCTCAACAACCTCTGTACTCTAGTCACTGTCAAATCATCAAGGTCTGCTCAACAATTTCTGCTTTGCTCATCAACCATGTCAACACTGCTGGTCGAGTTGATCAGTATCCACTCATCAACCATGTCAAAACTGCCCATCAATACTGCTGCCCAATTTCTGTCAATCTGCTCATCATTCTCTGCTGCTAATCGATACAGCTGATCGTCTACTCATCAGGGGTACGAGTCATCATCATACATTTCATCATCAAAGCATCTCATGTCAATGACCTTTGACTTTCTACTGTAAGAGTTGTTCTATATTCTCTTACTGTTGCTGCCTTAAGCACAGTATGCTCATGCCCAAATGCTTCACTACTGCTGTAACCTTTGGAATACTGGATCTTTTCAATACTTCGAATTCTGCTTCAAGCCTTTCTCTTCCAAGCTTGAGATAGCTGGAGTATGATGTAACAGGATCAACACTTACAAGGAGAACTTGGACTGTTTAGTCATAGTTGAAAGCGGAAACAATACAACAGTCAAACACAAAGTCGGCTCAGTCAAAGTTTTATTAAAAATAATAATAAAATTTTTTATAGTATGTCGGCCCCATTAAAAATAAATTAAATAGGTATGTCGGCCCTAAAATTATGGAAGAAAAACTAGTATAAATACCCCACGCAACTCTTCATTTTTTACATGGAAATTTCGGCCATCTCTGAGGCAGCCGCAAGAGCAGTGGAAATTTTTTTGTTGGGAGCAGCTCGTTTTGTGTGGAAATTGTCTGTGGAGCAGCAGAGATTTAGGGCTGGTCATTTTCTACAGCAGTCTTTGTCCTCAGGCTGCTACAGCAGCTCTTAAAGGTCTGAGATTTTTCAAGTTTTGCTACAGACGTTAAGGGTGGAAATTTTTTTTGGAACAGCTTGTTTTGTGTGGAAATTTTCTGTGGTAACAGTAGGGTGAAGGAGAAGTCTAAATTTTCGCAGCAGCACTAAGGTGATTTCAGTGGTATGTGCTTGTGAAGACGGTATTGATACATGCACAGCCACCTTGACAGTAGCATAGATGATGATAGTGGCATGTTTCATTTAACAGTAGTGAAACAATGACAGTGATGTGGTATGCATACAATATTCAGTATACAGTAATGTAATACTACTGTATGATGCGGGCAAACAGTGATGGTATGATACGCAACCAAGTGAGTATAAAGAGTGGTAAATATGCAGTGGTTCAGTTCACTAATATGATCATTTGATGCATGATATGACTATGTATGAGGATGATGTCTTGTACACCATGATGCATACCCTATGCTATGCAATACAACTTGATGATTGATCATTCCAATTTTGAGCTTCCTATCTACTGCTGCAAAGTTGCTTGTGTGGGTAAGAAATCAAGAAAGTCCCATTACCTCATAATAAGAAATCCTTGCAATCTTTCAATGGTCAAATCAATTTCATCAAGAGATTTATTCCTAACTTAGCTGAGTTAAGGAAACCAATGAAAAGATCACTTAAAAAGGATACTAAGTTTGAGTGGAATAATGAAGGAAGGGAAGCCTTTAGAAACATTAAAGATTGTATCTCAAGGTCACCAGTCTTAATGAGTACAGACTATTCTAAAGATTTCCAAATATTCTCATTTGCCTCGGAGGACACGATTGTGGGGATCTTGTTACAAAAGAACAATGAAGGGAAAGAAAAACCCATTGCTTTCATGATTAAGGCCTTGCAGAATTCAGAATTGAAGTATACTATTATGGAAAAGCAGGCTTATGCTCTAGTGAAATCCCTCAAGCATTTCAAAACTTATATTGGCTATTCAAAGGTGAAGATTCTAAAGTAACTTATAATGCATTTAGGTTAAAATATATTATATATTTTAATTTTAGTCATATATAATATGTATTGTATATATACTTTCGGATAATATATATTGTAAATGATATTTTGTATCTAATGCTTTGGAAATTTGGAATCAAGGATCAGAATCTTTAAAATACCATTTTTCTTTAAAATTTAAATATTTTATGTATTTTTTAATAAACCGAGTCATTAAATTCAAATCGGCCAAGTCATTACCAATTCATTACCGATTCCGAGTCCGAGTTTTAAAACATTGATTCCAACAATTATCCAAGAGAGCTTGACTGGGTACATCCCATGGTTAGTCTGTGTCTACTTCAATGGACCCAGGAAACCTAAATAGAGGGGGGACCTTGCCTGTGTGACACTTTGGGGCAGTATGCTGAGGTTCCACTGGTCTAATGATCATTTATTCCTTGTGAACCCTTGATTGTCAAATCGTGTGACAACAAGATCTTTAGAGGATGCATCATGGTTTTTGAGGATGAGTTGGCACGTCTTGTGTTGCCAGATTCCAACCAAATGAGCAAGATGATCATGTTTTTCTAACCCAAAATGCCTCATGCTGGAGCATCTAAGGATTTCCTCCAATCCTGCATCAATTTTTTTTGCTTTTGATTTTCATCTCTGTTGTTTTGTAGGTTGTATAAAATCCACCTGAATAATAAGTTCTCATGGAATTCGGATCTTAATTGGGTCAACTCTAATGAAATAGATTAATTAGCTTGCAAGTGGACAAGGGAAACACTGCAGCAAATTATTGTTTGACACTTGGTACCTTTGCAAAAGACTGCAACATGTTAACGTTTGGCACTCGACACATTTGTAACAAGCTGTGTGGGAGTACAGTCACTGCTACATTGTTTGAAGGCCATCATAACATGTACAGGACAACATCCAGCCTCTTGACTATGTCATTGAATTTCAGAATGCTTGTGAAGTTAAAAATTGGTTGTTCTATGACATGAAATAGAAAGTTGAGACCATTGATTAAACTGTTCTGCATTTGATAAATTAGATAGCATTAATGTAGACATGCTACAATTTGAACCTTTCCTGGTCATATTTTGCCGATCATTTTTGTCTGAAATCCAGTCAAAAATTCATGAGTTGCTGGGATTGCAAATATCAGTTGAGATTGCACAATCCAGGTGCAATAGGGGTATATATGGGGCATGAATCCATTTATGCACTTTACGAAATGAAAATTTGCAATTTAACCAATGATTTTATAGCTGGATTCTGGTGATGATGGTGAGAAAAGGTCCAAATTGTATAACGTTTAGACCACTCCGGTTAAATATCGTTTATTTGAATTTAATGGTGCCAGACTTGAAGAGTTTCGAAGGAACATAGATGCAAATTGTAATATGAATCTCTTGCTCCGTATTTAGTTTAATATTGCCTCTATTGGAATGCAACGGGTCTGCAATTCTTGGCCATGAGTTTTAATCAAATATTATACTTGACTGCAAAAATGAAAATAAAAAAAGATATATACCTTCCATTTCTCAGTATGTTGTTAAATGCATTATATGGTCTTTTACTCTGGTAGGAGTCTCTGTGTTGTTAATTGAGTTGCTATGTTTACTCTGGTAGGCAGACTTTGTCTGCATTAATATTTTTGTTCCATTTCTGCTATTGTGCTCATATCAACATAGCTGGTTACATTCTTATAGAGGTATTCGTAATCATACATTTCATCGATATATTTCCCTCATATGGCAACTATATGGAATTGCTTGTCATTTTCTTCATGGCATCTCTTGTATTTATTCTGGCATGCTTGGTTGCCATGTATACAAAAGTCATATAGGGATCAATATCCGATTCACACTAAGAGATATTTTTTCTTGGTACCTCCAAACAATAGTTTGGCATTGGAGAATAACCAAGTTCTTATCCATGATAAGTTTTAGGTACATCACCTAATATGGACATCATAAATTTGAAATATGCAGAATTACTTGAAGAGTGGATAAATTGCTACTTTCAAGTGAAGAAAGGAACAGATATGCTGGAGCCAAGAAATTGCCTTTATACTATATACATAGACCGGATAACAGGCGAACTAGCAAAACAGCTGAACAAAATTGCGTCTTTAAAAGAGCAACACAACAGGAATTTGCATAAATGTATTGACATCTGGCACTCATTGTTCACCTAGAGGACCTCTACAAGTCAGTGTTAAATACAGATATGCTATATAATAGACCATATAGACCATATCATAGTATGTTTAGGTTAAATTGTTGAGCATGGCATGTCTTTCTGTATTCTATTCAAAAGGTTGTTTAGGCCATATGGCACTGGTTTGAGATTTCTAGAGGTTCACAAATAGAAAACTATTTTGGTGGCCAAGCATATATGATATCTGAGGTACTTCTTCCTCAAATGATGGACAATACTTTTTGGTGATAAGATCTCCCTTGCAATGTTGTAAGTATGTGGAATCCCTTTTTTCATCAATTGCCGTGGTTCTAAGAGTATCTGTAATAATATCAATGGTGTAGTGGAACAAACTGCTTCAACGGTTCAGACAAAACCCTTTCCTTCTTTATATAAAAAATGGTTTTCATTTTACATGTTCAACTAGCACTTCCCTTCTGCCATTAGTGTTTACAAGTTTCCTTTTTTGTGGACAAGACATAACAGAAAATCAAAATCAAAACAGAATAAAAGCTTAATATTTCCAGAATTTGGAAACAAGTTTGATCGATCTGTATTTTTCCTGTCTATGTTGAGAAGATAGACCTAAGAATATCTGGCAGAAAGTTATTAAATTTGTATTTATTTATTTATTGTTATTATTTTTTTAGTCCAAGCCCTTGTAGATCATCTTAGTCAGGTCAGGTTATCTGGACTTACCTGAGATCGTTTCAGTCAAGTCAGGTTATCTGCACTTACCTGAGCTAGAAATATATTCTAACCCAGAAAGGTCAGTGCAGGACCTTACCTTTTTTAATTTTGGTCTTTCCTTTTGTTCATTAGAAATATATTTGATAATATTCTACTCTCTTTGTGGTCTCATCCTTTTTGCATCACTCATAAAAGTATATCTACTGCTGTATTCATATTTCTAATCTATATTTAATTGCTCGAATGTAGCAGCAAACAAATATGTAACTAGCAACTGTTTTGAGACATCACTGTTTTAAGAAATTCTACTTGTGAGTACACTGTGGAGCCCACCGAAATGCAGTTTTATTTTATTAACTATTTGAATGCATTCAGTTCATTGGATAACCAGCAAGGTTGACGGACAGCTGTAACTATACAGTTCTAGATTTGACAGGCGGTGTTTCTCTATAGAAAGGCTATTCTCTGTGAAAAGCTTTTCTATACCAAACGATTTCTGGGTTTGTAGTTTCTATTCATCTTGCATTCTTCCTGTTCCGTGCTAAGATTTTTTTTTCTGACATGTTAGCATTATTGGTGAAATCTGATTTGACAACGAATTGTAGTATTCAGACAGAATTGTATATACAGATCTTCTCTATATTATTGAAAACAAGAAGATTGTGAGTTGCTATGTTGTAGTGAATTCATCACAAGAAAAAATGTATGCAATAGTTGAACATGTCATTGAGAAAATTGATGGAAAAAATTTTGGCCTCTGGTAACACAAGATGAAAATGCTTGGGATTGAGAAGGCTTGTGGAATGTTGTGTGGCTAGAACATCAAACTAGAGGAAAGCTCACTGAATATAGGGATTACATAAAACAAGACACAATAGTCTCTTGTTAGCCTCGTTGAATCATAAACAGATCAAGTTCTCCATATGCCTCTTGCAAAGTTTGCCAAAGAGCTTGGTAAATCTTGCAAGGTTTGCCAAAGAAGCTTGTGAAAAATTTTGCACAGCACATTTGAGACAATAAATGTGGCAAACCAAGTTATATCTATTCTAAAAGTTCTTCAATGTGAAGAATAAAGAAAGAGACAATGTATCGGTCCATATAAATATAGTCATATCATGAATAGATCAACTGGCGAAAAATGGCTTGAAGATATTTACTGAAGGCACAACAATGACAATGCTTGAAGAGCAACCTGATTTGTATGAGAACAGGATTGTTTCTCTTGGAAGCTAGGTTGACCTTATGAGTTCTCACAATGTGTATGATGAGTGGACTACTTCAAGAAGAAACAATGCATAAAGATGTGGGAAATTAAGTAATGATAGAAGGCATGAAGATTTGGGAAATTAAGTGATGATAGAAGGCATGAAGATTTGGGAAATTAAGTGATCTGGCAATGTCGATTTTGGGGAAGAAAGATACATAACACTTATAAAGAAATCAATTATTCCGAACTGGAATAGGTAAGTGATATTATTAAAAAAACATGCTTATTATATAAATGAAAGTAGAAAGAAGTGTCTTTGATATTGATTTTGAGTTGGTGAAACCCGATGGTGTGTTAAAGGATTGGGAAACTCTTGGGCACACCTCATTCAAGGATGGTACTTAGTGTAAAGTGGACAATGTAGATTCAATGTGTTTGAATTTGTGGGAATCAAACTAAGAACCTATACATTCTGTTGGATTATGGGCAACGTTGTAGCAGCAATGATACCAACTAATTGAACTAACTATTGAGACTAAAGGATATATATATATATATATATACACTAGTAAATGACTTAAAGCAATATGTAGGGTGGGATGAGCTATCAAGTGGTCAACTTGCTTTCTCATTGAGTTGTTAGTATAAATATATATCATGTATGAACATGATCCTGGATATCTTATCCTTCTATGCAGTTTCATCGTTATTCATGCATTTACTTTTGTCTTATCATGTGTATGTGAATGGTTCTCCATTATATTACTAATTTATAAATGCATTAATTGTGTTAACTGAGCGTTGTAATACTTGGCATATTGACTTTGGTGCTTCCCACCCCATTGTGTATTGCCACAGATTGGTTAGTGGGTCAATATAGTTCATATTAGACTTATTAAAGAGACATAGAGGAAGAAAATATAATGTACGTGTTACCTCTTAGACCTGCACTCAAAGATATTCAAGTCTCTAAACAATGTAAAACCTTAGAGGCACTTAGAAAGGTTGTTCATTGTCACCACTACAACCCTCTACCACTAAACTCTAAAATTTTGTTGTGTTTGTGAGAAAATAAATCCCCAAGAAAATGTGAAATGAACCATGCATTTTGATTATGAAAGATTGTTGAATGACCTAATGCAGTATTTAAGAGTAAGCATAAATATTATAACCTGGAATTCTTAATGAATATGACTTGTTAGTCATGAACTTACAATAATATACAATGATTATAATTTTGTATACTTTAGCTACGTGACACACCCCATAGAAAATGTGTTCCTTGTGAAAATCTAGGTGCTTGAATAAAATATTTATAGGGAATAACCACCAATCATTATGTATGGGAAAAGATGCTTTTCCTATTTTCTTGCATAGTAGAGTTTGAAAGACCATACATGATGTGTTGCATGTAGTAGGTGTTGAAATTTCATTTTTATCGGATAATTAATGCAAATCTAAAAATTCACCTTCTTTGAGGATGTTTCATCAAATATTAACTCTAGAATTTTCATCCTTTAAAAATGTTGTAAATTAATGTGTGAAGCAGCGATGGAACAATCACAATAATTCACTTCTTGTAGCCCCAAAATTTATAGAAATTCAAGGAGAAAAATCACCAATCATTTCAATGAGTTTCCAGCTCTAAGGGCAACTTCACATGCATAAACCAAATCTAAAAACTATTCTTATGTGACAAATATAACAACAAACATTTTTCTTTTCTTTTAAGTGTGTCAAATCAACAAGGCAACTAAGTGTTTTCTTCTTAACTCCATTAACATTTTTCCAATCTTAGTGTTAACTCCCTTAACATTTTTCTCTTAAGTGTGTCAAATAAAAAAAGGAAACTAAGAGTTGCAAATAACCATCCCAAGAAGATAAAATGTTGGAATCAAATTTGCGATTTACACAATATGTGGATAGTTGGAAATATGATATATATTCTCAATGTTTGAAGTGCATATATACCATAGCCTCCTCTCAAGGCTAGGACAAAATCCAACCACCCAAGATGCCCTACCTAGGGTTAGTCAACAAACCCTTGCTCCTGCAAGTGCAAGTAATCCTCCAACACAATCTCCAATGACGTCATCCTATTCTTCCCCAAATACATCTTAAGGGTTTCCAAAGCCTAATCTTTAGCATCCAAGGGATGAAACCCAAACCCTAGAATGTAAGATGCTCTAAGAGAACAAGAAACCCTAGCACATAAGATAAAGAGATCAAATGTACAAAGAAGTATCTCAAGAGAGAAATTTTTCACCTCATCTCGATGTGTTCCACTTGGGGTTTCCTCATGAACCCTAGTACATCACTAAGAGAGCACTCCAAAGAAGAGACACAAATCAATGTGTGATGTGTTGTGTTGTTTGGAAAGACTCTCGCCTTCCTCTATTTATAAGAGAGGTAAGGGAGGCCAAAATATAACATTGGTCAGCCTAAGCATTTGTAAAAACCATTAATTTCACTAGGCTAAGAAATCTAGAAGTTTGTAAAAGGAATTACAATCAGACAATTAATACAAAACTAAAATTCCACCTTATTCCTAGAAAGTTTCTTGAATGTCATCCTTATAATTTTCAGCCTTGTGATTGTTGTAAAATTAAAGTATAAAACTACTGTCATCCAAAGCACAAACTCCATCTATCCTCCAAAGCAAAGTACTCCACTGGGTCAACTATCCCTTGCAATAACACTGTCAAATCTCCAAGCATCCTCGGGGCATCACCAATCCTTCAAACAAGAAACCAAGTTACTAAACGCGGACTAGAAATTGAAGCCCCCCTCCATGATGCAAAATCCTCCACATCCCATGAAGGGTGATCTACAAGTAAGTGGATCCTCCATGAGACCTCAATGAAGGGTATCCACCAAACTACCAAAATATTTCCAATGCCTAAGAGAAGAAGTTCAAGCCAACACCATCTTGACGTCAAGAATATATTTAGAAAGCTTTCTCAATTGTCCATATCCATCACGTAGCATCTCTCACGCTATAGTCCATATCAAACCATCTAACGACTAATCATAAAACATATTCAAATCTCATTGAACAAGCCCAAACATGGTGTAAACACTTTCAGAGTAACCTAAACATCTAACATATACACCAGGAAGAAGTGGTACTCATCTCTACTTAATAGTTAGTGTTCTTAATATTGTTCTATTTAAAAAGAATAGGAAGTGCTAGCAAAATAAACCCACACAAGTTTAGCAAAAAGTATTGAACAACTATATTTTCTTATTAAATCAATATTATGTTTGATATGTGGACTAGGTGACTAAGCAATTAAAACAATCACAAATTAGATGGGAAGGAAAAAGGCTAAAATAAAGTATTTTCACAACCCCAAACTAATGAACCACCACCATATATAAATACAAAGATTAACTCAAAGGAATGCATTCAAATTGGAAAGCACAAAAAGAACACACTTCTAATGGAAAGATTTAAATAATTTATCATTGATATCATGAAAATGCAAATGATCATGTACTCAAATTTTCAAATTCTTAGTAAAACGTCTAGAAATGATAAAAAATATAGCATAACCACTATAGATTTCCATATAGATTTTAAAAAAAACAGGGGATCCTAGAGATATTGTTTATAGTCAATAACGATGTTTTCCATGAAGCCGATTACAAAATTCTAAGACCTAGATAAACAAAGAAATTAATTTGTTCACCCTTGAGGGCATGGAATGTGGATCCTGCGAACCTTGTAAATGTAAATCATTGAGAAAGAGATAAAAGAAAATAGGTCACAAGTCAATCTGGGTAGGGAAACTAAACAAATACTAAATGAACATATGATCATAAGAAAAATGAAAGTAAAGGAAAATGTTTAGGTCCTGTAACTTACAAAATTGTGGGGAAAGACTCACTAGGGGTCTCCTATTTTGTTTGTTCACTATTATTTAAAGCATTTTTGTCGAACCATCGAATACCCTAACTACATCAATTTCTTTCAATATACTTTAGAGATTTATTCAACCACTTTGTTGACCTAAACTATGGTATAGTCCCTAAAGGGAGTGATAGTAATTTCTTTCTTAACTTCCGCTTTTTCTTGAACCAAAGAATTATTTTCCATATTTTCAACAACGAGATCATTAATCCTATTTTCTTTTCAAAGTAAATTGTTAATCCGTCAAATTCTACAGTTGAAGAAGACTTAACAACTTTCAATTTCTCTTCAAATTTTTCCCTATTAAGTACTGTGCCTTCATATAAAATAGGTGTTCCTTTAAACTCTTTAATGGAATAAAAAACCCTAAAGAAATCCTTGCTTCTTCTTTCCCCAATCACATCACAGGTGTCAATTAGTTGATGGGGGGTGCCAATGCAACTATCCTAACTGGCTCGTATTTGTTTCAATCTTCTATTTCAAGGGAGGTTTTCCTTCTAATGTTTATGCTCATTTATGTCAATTGGCATTTTAATATAGGTCAACATATTTTTTACAAAATCATGGTCATTTTGCAACCCAATCCAAAAATATTCACTAAGAGACATAATCCTTGCGGCAAGATAAGAAGATTTATTTTCCAGTTCCCTTAGGTCATACTACGCATTCACTCTTTCTTCAATAATAGTCACAATTTTATTCGTATTGCCTTGCAACAACTCTTGATCATTTCTCATATTAGATATTTTCTCAACAATATCTTCTAAATGTTCTTCAAGTGCTTGAATAGTCCAGGGTTGTGTAAATAAGGGCTTGTGGTACAAAACCTCTTCAAGTTATCGTGTTCTCTTATTCAAGTTAATATTCTTTGATTTTTTCTCAGATGCTAAATACAACAACATATATCCCATGGACATGCATTTTCATTTCTCCATAAATCCTAAGGCCTTTAAATCCAACATAATATTGATCTTCTATACTATCTTCTTTCCTCTTACTCTAACCTTGCAACATAGAGTTTCTTGGTCCTATGATCAAAATCCATGTGATGCAAGGTAACTTAATTATATTCAATGGTGGGTAGGCCAAATTGAAAGTCATCCTTTAAAATCAAGCTATCATTTCCCAATTGTGTAGTGGCCCAAGAAGAAAATACAACTACTTGGTAATTATTTCTATCTCATTCACATTCATTTGAGGGATTTCGAGCTAGTCTATCTTTAGATACCTTTTTCATTTTTGGGATGGATGGGACAATGAGTCTCTTCATTGTCTTGGGCCTTAATGGGTTTCTATCCTCACCATCGCCACTAGTACTAACTATGTTCTTGTGTTTTCCTCCAGGGGAAGTGATTGAAGCAACTTTCTCAAAGGAAAAAAAAAATTACATTGTTTTTTGGTGCCACAAACCACCCCTTTCATTTACTACCAATCTTCATATCTTCTCCATATGAATGTCACCCCAAAAAATACATTTTGGACTTGTTTCCCTCACATAACCTTCTTATTGGTTCTTGTTTTTTAATTGACTAAAGTATGCAAATCATCCTAGGATATTGTTAAGCTCTTTGGTGTATTCATTTCCTTAACCCCCATATGGACATCTCCATAGTTACCGGTTTCTTCAACATGATGATCGGGCTATCAAAAACATGTGTTATACTTGGATTCTACATATAAGTCATAAATATCCCTTTGGGGTCATATCCTTGGAATGGCCTCATCTTCCTTTAATTCAAGTTCTTAGAATCCTCATGTAATCTTAGTTAAATGAGTTATAATTCTTATGGTAACCCTTGTGCGTTTAAAAGGAGTTGAAATGAATTGTTTCCTCTTATTTCCATCAAGCAAGACAAACCACTTATGATATCGCTGATAAAAATCAATAAGAAAGAATCGATCACGCACATTAAACCTTGACAACATGTAATGCTTCCTTTTAAGTCCATAAAGGTAATATAGGTATGTTGGTGACTAATCCTCGATGTGAGGAATATGAACGTGCTAGGGAGATTAAGAGTCACTTAGGAGTCCAAGAGTCCTCTTGGGAAGTTGTACGGCATTCTCTTGTTGCGCCGAGAGGCGCTCTACAACCCAGTATGGGGGAGATCTTGTAACGTTCCTCTTGTAAATGTCGGCTATAAATAATATTGCCTATTATGATGGACATGTTGTAACGTTCCTTTGATAAATGTCGGCTATAAGTAATATTGTCGATTATGATGGAGATGTTGTAACGTTACTTTTTACTTGTCGATTATGATGTAGATGTTGTAACCTTACTTTTTACTTCTAAAAAGTAAAAAGTAAAAAGTAATAAATATATTTTGTGGGCCATTAATAAATATATTTTGTAAAACTACATAAAAATTTATAAAACACTAATATATTTTAAGATTAGGGGTGAGACGTCCTACTATTTTGATTGGGTGTGAGGAGTGGTTGAAGGTTTAGGAGGTGTTAAGTATGCAAACATTGGTATCTTTTTAACTCGGGAACAACTAGAGCATCCTATATGCGCAAGCCACACCTTTCACCATTCATGGGTGGAGCGAAAATATGCATCCCAAGCGTGCAACATAACACACATCCCAAACGTGCGGCATAACTCACAGTCCGAGTCATGAAACATAAAAAAACAATTCACAACTTACAAGAAGTGGTTCTTGAAAAATCAAGCAAAACGTTAATGACTTGCCAAATCTTTAAACCAATCAAAAGACACATCTAAATCCCTTGCAAAAGCGTTCTTTAAAATAACCACAAGAAATATTTATGGATTCCCAAAACCGTATTTATGGATTCCCAAAACCGTTTTTGAGTTATCAGCCTTTTAAAATAATGAGAAAAGACAAAAAAATATTTTACTGCTGTGCAAAAATCAAGGAAAACGTTTTTGGAGCTACTGGCTCTTCAAAACAATCATAAGAAACATTTACTGTTGTCGTTTTATTTCTTGCGCGCATGACAAACTTCTCATACGAGTTTAGGGCACACCAGAAAATACAGTAATATAACGTTGAGAATCTATAAAATATCGCTCAGTCTTTACAGACGACAACTGATGTTGACCATAAAAGTATTTCGATGCAGTGCTGACTTCAGATCCATGGACCAAATCTGAAGTGTTCAGGGTGCATTACTTAAAGAGTTTTGTTAGTGTCGAGGTTAATCATGCATCTAGCTGTGTGGTGCAGTTAATGTTGCTTCTAAGTTGTTGAATGTGTCCATTCTTCACATTCAATGGTTGACAAGAGAAGTATTAAATGCGTTGCTGCAATAACGTTAAATAAATTTAAATTAAAAAATATGTTTTTAAAAATAATAATTGAAATATATTGTTAAAAATGAAAGTTTAAAAATTCAGATAAATAGTTTTCTTAATAATAAGAATATATTATTATTATTAAAATACATATTATTTAAAATATAAAAAAATAAACTCTTAATGAAATCTTACAATAATTCCTTTTCCAGTCAACGAATACACTTCAACAGGAGGAATAAAGATTCCAGGTCAAGTCTACGAATACTCTTCAAGAGGAGGAATAAAGATTCTAGGCCAGGCTCTAGTGAGCAGGGCGCGGAGCTATCTAAAATGTAATAGTAAAGGTTGAGTATAAAGACTATGCATAAGAAGCTGCTCGTAGAGAAGATTCTGATCCATCTGAAATAGGCACAAGGTTGGGGGCTGCCTGGCTGGCACCAAGTTAGTTGGTAAGGGTGGGGTATGGTACTCCCCGAACATGAATGTGATGGGCTGGGCTAAAACTATCAGGATAGGGCCTCGATCTTTTCAGCATCTACCTAGATTACTTATTATAAGATAACGTGACCCAAATACTAAATCTTCCTTTGGTAAAAAAAATTAGATAAATAGTTTTCTTAATAATAAGAATATATTATTATTATTAAAAAACATATTATTTAAAATAAAAATAAAAATTAAACTCTTAATGAAATCTTACTAATTGTAAGGACGAGAACATATTAATAATTTTATAAAAATTAAATTAAATTAAATTATATATACTTTTCAATTTAAAAATATCTAAACATTATCAAAAGAATAAACATATATTACAATAAAAAAATTTAAGATTACATGAAAATGATCATCATTAAATATACTTACATAATAATTTTTAAAATTCATAAACTATTAAAATTACATAATAAAAAGTTTTTATTAAATCTGTTTTCATATAGATATAGTTTTAGAGAGTTTCATTTCATATTTATATTATATTGGTTTGGTTAAAAAACATTCTATAGTATTTATCTCAAATCATTATAATATACATTGAATTATGTTTCAATATTAACAACAGATATGTTCATAATATCATTATTACGGATGTTCTATTTTCTTTACAAATGGAATGAAAAAATATGTTAATGGAAGTGTTATTTAGGTAATAACTCTTTAACACAAAATATATGACGCTGCATTCAAATTTTATCATTTGATCCATGATCAGAGCATAATTTGCTATTTCATAAATGAATAGCAAGAACTCTACATTATTGAAATTTGAAAGGCTAAGATTCTTCTATATGTGCTTTGCACAAAGGCAATTTTTTCACATACAAGTTAAACATATATGAATTACTTAAAAGCTGCTTTGATACAGATCCACACAATGTATACGACACTTCAAATAAGCAGCGAAATACTACATTATAGTAGAAATTTATAATCCCAATATGCATTATTATGTTACATGATAAATGGAATAATAGAACAATTACCTAGATTCCTCAAATATCATGCCATTGGATCCAAATAAGCAGTGGCATACTACATTACACTAGAAATTTATAATCCCAATATACATTATTCTGTTACATGGATTAATAGAATAATATAACAATTACCTAGATTCCTCAAATATCATGCCATTCGATCCCTATCAAACTAGTCATTAATTTTCTTGAATAATATTAGCATAGCATTATTTCGCTACCATGCATATTATTTCACATTCAAGGGATCTGTAAAACCATTTTTTTAAATAACCACAAGAAATATGTATGGATCCCCAAAACCTTTTTTGAGTTACTAGCCTTTCTGCAAAAGTCAAACAAAACGTTTTTTGGAGCTACTTGCTCTTCAAAAGAATCAATCATAAGAAACATTTACAGCCCTGTAAAAACTTTTTTTAAATAACCACAAAAAATATTTATGGATCACCAAAAATGTTTTTGACTTACTAGCTTTTTAAAATAATCAGACAAAATAATATTTTATTGCTCTACAAAAACTAAGCAAAACATTTTTAGAGCTACTCGCTCTTCAAAAGAATCATGAGAAACATTTATGACTGTGAAAACTTTTTTTAAATAACCACAAGAAATATTTATGGATCACCAAAATAGTTTTTGAATTACTGGCCTTTTAAAATAATCAAAAGACAAAAAAATATTTTACTGCTGTGCAAAAACCAACCAAAATATTTTAGTTATAATTAAATTAAAATATAATTATAATTATAATTTATATTTTATTTTAAATTTAAATTTAAATTAATATTTAAATTAAATTTAAATTTAATATTAATATTAAATTTCTTTCTTTTTATCCTAAATTTAAAATATTCAATGTCATAGTTAATTAAATCTCTTATAAATATAAATTTAAAGATATAAATTTAATATATATATTTAAATATAAACTATTATAATTTAGTAACAACAAATTTATGGTGTATCCCATTGGTAACAGATTGTGGTGGTTAGAGATAGGTCATGGGGTCAATAAATTTAAATTAAATTTAAAGACATAAATTTAATATATATATATATAAAAACAAACTATTATAAGTTAGTAACAACAAGTTTAGGGTGTATCTCATTGGTAACACATTGTGGTGGTCAAAGGTAGGTCACGTGGTCAAATCTTGTTGATCCACCCTTCCCCCATTTTCACCAAATATAAATTTAATATATATTTAAATATAAACTATTATAAGTTAATAACAACAAATTTAGGGTGTATCCCATTGGTAACACATTGTAGTGGTCAGAGGGTCAAATCTTGTTGATCCACCCTTTTTTCATTTTCGCCAAATGCAATATTATTCAAGTTTATATATAAGTTCTTCACTATTAATAATAAGAACTTTGTGGTATAGTGGCAAGGGTGTTGGGATGATGGCTGTGAGGTTCAAGGTTTGATCCTCCCAACTCACCTAATTCTTTTGAAAATATATTGAATTTTTAACTTGCATAGATTTTAGTGTATGGTTTTTTTATAATTTCATAGATTTCAGTGTATAGTGTTTAATCATTGCAGAAATTTCAGTGTATAGTGATTAATCATTGCATAAATTTCAGTGTAGTTGTTATTCCTTGGATGCATTGATTTCAGTGTAGATTCCATTGATGCAAAAATTCCAACATATATGTTAATGATTGGCATTTTTTATATAGAGTTTAACCTAGAAATGGAAAATGTGCATGCGGAAGATGCTATGAGACCAAAAAATGAATCTGCGGCAACGAGAAGAGAAGGGCAATCTGAGCATCGAATAGGTAATCTATTTTAAATTTTTAATTTTAATTTCAAGTAACTCCCCGTAATCACGTCCTCCATGCAGCTCCTAGTATCCATGCATCTCCCATCCTCTATCGCTTGCACCATCCTCCGCCTGCAACCTCCTCCCTCCTCTCAACGCAACCTCCTCCCGCCAGTAGCCTCCTCCCGTCGCCGTTGCCGCCTGCAGCCTCCTCCTGCCTGCAACCACCTCCTCTCTCCTGTGACCTCCTCCCCTCCTCGACATTTACAACGATATCTCGATTTAAAGATTTGGCAGGTCTACAATTTCAACCTCTATTCTCATATGATCGATATGAGAAGATGTCAAAACTACTAGGTGTGAAGATAAGAAAATATGAAGAAGATAAATTGAGAATGATCACGACGTGAACCATATTTTCATTTATTTAATCCTTACAAGATTATTGTCTCTATTTTCTAGTTTAACAATTTATTCAATCCTTAATATTTATTACTTACATTGAGATAATCCTCATAAGTCCTTAACCTGCTCCTTACAATATTGATCATTCTCTAGTTTTGTGTCACCGCCCATGACTGAAACCAGCCTAGATTCAAATCCTAGGCTCCATCAAGTGCTGAGAGGGATCAAATCTCCCGAGGTGCAACCCTCTTCTCAGGTATTGCACTCAAGGAGGTTTGCACCTTGGGAGGTTTGATCGCTCTCGGCACTTGATAGATTCTAGGATTTGGATCTAGGCCGATATATATTGAACATTTGATAATGAGAAAGTGTGTGCTTAACACTTATATTTTTCTATCTTTGTGTGTGCATTTGCCTATTTTCCCAATAGGACATCTAATAGTGGTATTAGAGCTAGGTTGTTAATTTTGTACCTGTGTTATTTTGAGACATGAGATTTTATCCTACCTTTTGACAGACTTCCTTTATGAGCCTGTAGCCTATGCAGAGATTCCTCTAAATCTGACAGCCTTCCCACTACAAGTTTGCCATAGTTTTTCCTACCAGAAAGCATTTTCTTCTCAGATCTGCAACTCTAATGGGCTACGACCTCTCCATTTTCATCGTAAACCCTGATTTTGGCATTCTCCATTGTCATTTGTGGGGACTTCTCAGTGTATTGTTGCATTTCATCTTTCAAAATAATCGACGTTTCAGGAAACCCTAATATATGCTTGGATGAATATAACTGCGTGAAGCCCCCAACGAGGTATTGTGCACATAACTTGTGTGTGTCCCTCTCAAAGATGTAGGTAGAGAATATAAGAAGAAAACTAAAAAACAAGAATTGAAAATGAAATAATCTATAAAATATGAGCAAACATGAGTTGTTGCTCAGAATTTTATTAAGAAAAAGAGGAAACTACAAGTTTTTCTTATGCAACTTTGAAATGATCTATTGATAACAGATTTTACAAGCATGTTTTTACTACTCATTTGGTTGTTGGACGGTGAAGTTTAATTACTAGATGGTTGTGTGGTTGGAAGTTGATTGGATGGTTGTTGAATGACTACTTGGACAAATTCTAGACGACTGGGTAGTTGGGGTGACGGCTACTTGTCGACTCAATTAAGCTTACGTTTTCAACACTCCCTCCTAACCTTGATTTCTTGATGATGCCCAAAAATTTCCTAAGGTGTTCAGATATTTCTTTTGCCAGTGGCTTTGTGAAAATATCTACAAATTGATCTTTAGATTTGCAAAATTCAAGATATATTTCACCATTGTTGATAAGTGTTGGACACACTCAGGGGTGGGGGGGGGTGAATCAGTGTGCACATCTTTTATTATTTTTTCAATTTCAACAATCAACAACTTATTCAATATTATGCATTATCACATTATCATTATATCATCATCAACATTATTATCATCATCATATATCATCATCACATAAGAAGCATAGAAGGATACACAGTACACCATATTTTATGTGGAAACCCAAGTCCCGGGGAAAAACCACAAAAGCCTTATAATAGTAGTTTTCCAACAACAACTGGAAGGAGGAAACAACCCCCTTATTACAATAACTTCAATTCTCCAACTATAATTGGAAGGAAGCTACAACCGCTTGATTTATAGGCTACAACCTAAAGGAAGATCCAACTCCCTAGTTCTTCGGCTATAACCGGAAGGAGGCTACAACCCCCTTTCATTGCCCCATCCTACCACCCTGATATGAAGATAGAAATTGTTGAACCACGACCACACGGATACTGCGGACCTGCTAATAAACACATGTACTACACTACACAATCTGTACCACACTCCACAACCACTTCCACTACTAACCACTTCTCATCATCTGATCACTACTCATAATTTGACCATTGTTCACTGCACCACAACTATACCACACTGCTCATCAACTTGTACAATCAAGATGTCCAATCAAGCTATACTAATCAATATGCTACTCACATCAACTGAATTAATCAATATGCGTCTGCACACCAAACTCAGTGCACTTGGGTCAAACCAACTGCTCATACAAGTCATCCAATCTGAGTCAAACCAACTGCACATAAGGAAACTTGCGCCAATCTTTCTCAACTGAACCAACATGCACCAAGATGCTTGTGTATCTATGCCAAATCAATCATATACTTGTGTTAATCTAATCAAGTTCTTTGACAGTCAACCAACCCTTCTTACTTGGCCTAGTTCATCAAGAGACACATTTGAGCAACCAAGGGACTTCACATATGGTCAACCAAACTTTGTCTAATCACACTCAACTCAATGACACCACAACCAACCTCAATCATAGTCAAGGAATACTTGACAATTGAACATGATATACCTCAACCAAATAACCTCATCTAAGAAGATAAAAGACTTAACTAACTATGTCAAACTCAGTCAATCTCATAAACTCTTAGACACAAAAGGATTTTTCGCTCTACTCAAATTAGGTCAACAAATCAAACAAATATCAAGCAAATAGTCACTTACAATATTGTCAAAGGTTGTCATTAACAGTCCAACTCCACTTATGTCAAAGACACAATAATCAACACGTGTCAAACTATTTTTCAAAGAAAACACTTAAGTTGATCAAATAAATCACTCACAATATCTATTACTTACATTTCAACTTCTCATTCAATACTACACTATACAACAATTAAGATAAACACTAAGATCTATGCCAACAATATCCAAGATAATCATCAATATCTATATCAATATCACATCAAGATAACCATCACCATAGCCTACAAACATATTCAATGACTTCAAAGAGATATACCAATATAGATGCTCACATACTAAGATCAAAGATGAACTCTATCCATGAGAGCCATGTGTCATCACAAAAGAAACTCATAAGCGTGAACCATACATTTTTATAGATCACAAGATAAATAAATAATAGACCAACCAAAAGAAACTCTATATCATGTCATCACATAGCCCTTGTAACAATATTTTCAACGAGCCAAGAATTTTGTAATTCTGATTCCGTATGAGAAAGTTATGCCTATTTTAGTGAAGATGCCCAAAAATTTCTCTTTCGCAAAGTTTCACACTTTTCTCCAAGAGTTGCGAAATAACAAAGAGAGACTTGATTCATGAACAAATGAAATGTTTGATATTCTATTTACATAGGCCATGGAGGAAAGTTAGTACCTCAAACTAGGCCAACATGCAATTCAAAATTACAAATAATTAAATTATCTTTTGTTTGGTCGGCTGACCCAAAAAGGTGGGATACAACAACTTCAAAAAGTCATATCTCTTCAACTGTAAGGAGTTAAAAGATGCTTGACATATCAACAGAAATGCATTGATGAGGACTATCTCCCTGTGATGGGTTTATTTTCAAATTCTTGGTCCAATATTCTTAAATTATTCAATTTGTACAGGACATCAAGAATCCACACATAAAGATGCCAAAGACCATGTTACCTTATGCATAAGTTCCAAAGTCAAAGGCTTCAATAGAAATCATCAAAGTCACGAGGGATTCGATGGTATTCACATCAACAAGGATGAGGGCTCCCCCATATACTCATCATATCAAGGGTATCAAGGACCCCAACACCACCAATCAAGTGGGAACAAAGTCTTTTCTGGGAATATCATCATTATTATACACGATGGATTTAAGGACTTCAAGGGCTTCAACATCATCATGTTCAAGGTATCCATATCATTAAAAACATATCCAACGGTTCCAATATATATATTCATCACCATAAGAGTACTGAAACCCAAAATAGGGGTACAAAGACCTCACCACTAGTTTACAACACCTTATGGGCTTCATATCCATGATCACAAGGCTACAACATTCCAATGACCATATAACATCCAAGGGCCATCAACCCACCATATGTGTGGGTTCAAGACCCAAAATTCCAAGGAAACCATGGACCTCATAAGAAGGGGCTACAAGATACCACCATAAGAATGGATTCCAAGACCCAAGTCTCCACATGGAAGAGGATCAAGATCTAAGCTTGTGGACTCAAGGACCCCACAAGAAATCAACAACCTAAATACCATCCAATGCAAGCAATGGGCTTCAGCATCAACACGTCAAGGGAATTACACACACGAGCCACATCATCCATCCAACAACCAATCAAGAGACTAAAACAAGTACAAGCATAACAAGTAACACAAAGACCAATAATCAAATATAAACCGGGAGCAAGGAACTCGACAATGGACTCAAACGAAACCATGATACAACTTAGGGGCACTTGACCAAGTCAATCGGTAACCAGGTCTTTTTCCATTGTTCCAAGGCCTCCAAGGGATTCAATCTTGGGCTTGGACAAGGTCAAAAGGGCTCCTCTGACACAGACAACCACAAACTAAACACTAACCCTCAGGGGATCCACAAGGGGCACCAAGGACTCAACAGTTAGCATCAATTATTAGATACTATTGGCATCAATGAAAACGTAATCAACAATCTCCCCCTTTGTCATTGATGACAACACCATAACTCCTCTTCAAAAATTCTCTCCCCCTATTAACAAAACTTCTCTCCCCCTTTAGCATCAATGGAAAAGGGAACATCCTTTGACAATACTGCTCCCTCTCAGGGTATGTTCCCCCTGACATCAACTTCTCTTCCTTTTTCAACTTTTCTTATTGTTAACATTAATGACAATAAGAACTTATTTTGGAAATATTGCTCCCCCTATCATTAGACATAGTCGATATTTTGATGAACTTTTATTCTGTCACAAGGATACTGTTGGAACCAACTACTATACGATATTGAAAAGAGTGTGATCGTTGATCTCAAATTTGATAATCAGGTACATAGCTTGTTTTATACATTATTTGTACACTTCATATCACCGGTCGATAGTCTTGAAAATGGTATTGGGTTTTTCCCAAGATTTTCATCATTTATGTTTTGATCAATGGTGCAATCTACTAAATTTATTATCCATATCTTTATTCTCCATACTTTATTCGATTGAACTTACTTTCTTCTCCAAACTTTAACTTGTCCATGCATCCTGTAATGTTTTGCGAAATGATCATAATGATAGCAATTGTAACACTTAACGAAAACCCACCTTGATTTCTTCTAGGAGTGATTTTTTCATGATCTTTGCAATCGATAGCTTTGTGACTGTAGTTATTGCACTTGTAACAGTATCCATTGAACATCATAGGGTATATTTGAGAAAATAATATTCTTTGTGATGTACCTTCTCTTGATTCTTGTTGATCATGGGATCTTCTGAGAATACATGTATAACTATTAGTATTTTCTTCCTTTTCCATAGAGATTTTACTTTCTTCAATGTTCTTCTCGATCTTTGAATTTGTCTTTAATTGAGTAGTTTTTTTGTCCAGATCTTCCTTTAGAGAGAGGATCTCCAGTTCTTGCTTTTGACAAATTTTTATCTTTTCTTGGAGTTGTTTCATTAGATATTCTTCTATTTGCTTGACTTCTTATACATGCATGTTTAGATCAATGATATTGTCTTGCATCTGTCCATTTGAATTCTGATCATCGTCATGGGATTTTTGCAGTTGACCTTTTAGTACATGATTCTCCTTTCTGAGTTTCAAGAGCTCATTTTCAAATTCAAAGTTTGTCAGACACATCTTCTATAACTCTACCTTCAAGGGTTTGATTTCAAGTTCTTGTTTTCTTAATTTCTCTTCCAATATTTATTTAGCCTTGTAGGTACTTATCTTGTTATATTTTCCTTATAGCTTGCAGTTCAATTCTTTCTCCTTATATTCTTGTTGTCTTTTGAGCTTGACTATTTCTTCTGATTGCTTTTCATTTTATGTAGCTAAGTTCTCAAGTTTATCTTTCAAAGAGTTGGATATGGATTCTTTGATTTTGGTAGCTTCTTCAACTTAGAGTTTTATATCAATTATAGTCTGTGTGGCCTTCTCAGATTCTTCTTGATTTTTTTTCTTAGATTTGTCCAATTGCTCTTGCAATACCTAGTTTTGTTCACAAAGATTATTCACTTCTTGCGAAAAAATAGTAATTTCATTGTCTATCATAGAGAAAGGATTTCATTACAATATGAAGTATTGCATTCTATGAATTCAAAGTGGCTCTTATCTTCTATACCTGATAAACATATATATTTAAAAGCATTGCAAATAGAGTGTCTAGGGGACCTACTGTAATATCCTTGATCTGATATTCAGATCATAATATTAACTTTCTGCAAATTAGCTTATAATGTTTTAAAATAAAACTTGCAAACAACCAGTCGACTTTTGGAAGCTAAGCGGATAAGGGAAAAAAGACAGATACTTTTGGTCACAGGGAAGCGGGAATAGTGAAGAAATCAAGGAAAGAATAGGACTGATATATTGTCTTCCCTAACACATTTATATCAGGGACCATTAAGGTTTCGGAGTCCTCTCCACGGAAACCTACTTCCATGCAGCTGGGTCACCTAACTGTGAAACTAGGAACCACTTTTCTCATATCCACAACCATAGGATTTGGAGAAATGATTTAGATTGGTAATAAATTTATCATACATGTAGATAAAGGTATATTCAGGTTTTAAACAATTCATAGTCACAAGGCAGATTAAGGGTTACTCAACATATACAGACTAGTATGGGTGAGGTAATTAAATGGAGAATAAATATGGGTGTTTCTGAGATTATAGAGGTTAAATATAATTTAATAATATTCATTCAACAATAATATATAATTCCAGAAAGTTACAAAGAGATATGAGCAAGTATTATAGAATAACTAGTAAAATGACAATTCAAGACTGCTCAGCTAGCTCGACGTTTGGACACCCAAACAATACTCAAATGCAGTAGAATTTATGAAAAAGAGGTTGGATCATTTCATGTGATATATTATCTAACTCTAGGAACTAGAATGACTTCATTTGGACTTTTACACATTGACTTATGAATCATTCATTGAAAGCTAGTCAAATTATAGCTAAATCTAGAAGAGGTGCATAAAATGGAGAAGAAATCAGAGTTCCACAAATTGTATTGAAGTGAATGATATTATAACATTACATAATATATTATTACATCATAAATAGGCCAATATTCCTCTCATAGGATGATGGAAGAATCTCTCCTCTTGCATATAGGAAACTAGTTGTAGAATAGAAGGAGGGAGGATTTGATCTCTGAACTTGGTGATGATGATTCTGAAATTTCTCTTTGACCTGATCAGCTTCAGTAATATTTTATTACATCAGTAATAAGCCGAAATACCTCTCAAAGCATCATGGAAAAATCTATCTTCTTATACACTAAAAACTAGCTCTAGAAATCCACAGGAAACTTGGAGATTCGATCTCTAGAATGGATGGTGATTTTTATGATCTTCAAATTCAACTTTATCAGATACATGACCTAAAAATAAAATCAATGACAATGGCTGAATGCCATTATCCTCTCACAGAAAGTTGGGGCGCATCTCCCATGCTTGACTAGGGGCACATCTCCCAATTCTCAAATTCACAAATGCATTCATAAAATTTCTCAAAACTAGCAAAAGATGTGAAAGGGAGTTGGAATAATTCTTTTATAGAATTAATGTTGACATGTTGAGAAAGTTACTTGGATTGGTGACCTGTGAAAATAGGTCACCCATGAGTGGACATACTTTCCTTGCTTTGCTTTGCTTTGGATTTCCTTATTTTTCCTTATTTTTTGACTTTCCTTATTTTTTGAACTTTCCTGCTTTTCCTGTTTTATCTTGTTTTCTGGATTTATGCTGCTTTTCCTGAAATATTCATCTTTTCTCATTTTTGGCATCATTTTTGGACTCTAGTGCTTACTTGACTTCTACTCCAAGTAATTC
>LPNX010093199.1:80967-278812 GCA_001517045.1 Pseudotsuga menziesii
TATCTATTACCAATATTTACTATTACTTACCAACATGTGGGATTCAGATTACCTGTGGGCATTTTAGATAATTTACGTGCGTTAAAAAAGCTTTTACTGCTTCAAGTGGTATCAGAGTGAAGTTACCATTCTGGCTTCTAGGGTTTCCCTAAAAAATAGGACCGTGTCCTTAAAAAATAAAAATAAAAAATAAATAAAATAAATAAAAGGGTAAAAGTAAACTCCCCCCCAAAAAAGGTAAAATTTAAAAAAAAAGGTAAAAATGAAACCACACATGGTTTCTTAATAAGTGGGCTTGGGTTTGAATATAAAAGTGCATAAAAATTACTACTAAGAAGCTAGTGAGATTTGAACTTAGGTGGGGAAGGTAACACTCATTCTTCCCAACCACCCAATCAACTAGCATTTTACAAAACTTAAGGGAACAAAAAAAATCTAAAAGTGCATGATAATTGCTACTAAGAAGCAAGTGAGATTTGAACTTAGGTGGGAAAGGTAACAATCATTCCTCCCAACCACCCAATCTACAAGAAGTATTTAGGGGAAGAAAATTATTTATTTCAACCTTAAAAAAAATATTATTATTATTATTATTATTATTATTATTATTATTATTACTTAATAATTCTATTAAGTACAATTATTAAATTACAAGAGTAAAGAAAAACAAGAAAAAATCGAAGAAGACAAGAAGTCATTCAAAAGGAAAACCAAATATCGTTAAAGAACACCAGAAGTCAGGAATTATGGCAAAGTCTATATCAGAATTGCTGTCCCAACTACAAGTAGCAATTCACAAAGTATTTGACATGACGAAGCTGGATATTTCTAAGGAATTAATGAGTAAAAAATATGCCAATCAGAATCTACAAAACCAAAAAATCATGAAAGATGTAGTTGAGAATAAAGAAGAAATAAAACGATTAAACAAAATCATCAAGGAAAAAGATGACAAAATCATGCAAATTCAGACAAAAGTAAAATGCCAAGAAGCAGAGAATTTTCGCCTTCAACAACAGATTGAGGAACTCCAGCAGAAAGAGGACGACTCAAAAAAAGAGCACAAGTTGGAAATTACGAAAGTCAAAAACACATTAACATGTAATACTGAATAAATATATAGATTAAGAAATCATAATAAAATATTAATTACGGAGATTAAAAAGCTGAAACATAGTCGCAAGAAGGAACAGTCCAATCAAGACCTCGAAGGAAGAATTCTAGAAAATCAAGAAGAAAACTAGCGCCTAAAGAATCTTAACCAAGAACTAGAGAAACATATCGAGAAGTTAAAAGAGGAGGGAAATTTGCAAGACGAAAGGTTCAAGAAGATTCAGAGTAAAAACAATCTACTGGAGAACAAAATAGCGCGAATCCAAAAAGAAGCATCCAGACTCTCTGAAAAAAAAATTCAAGTGAAGGAAGTGAAGGAAGTCCTCGCCGCAGTTCAAAAGGAAGAAAAAACAACAACACATACGCCTTACAGACATCCCAATTATAATCGTTATTTTGACCAACGACAGGGTCAAAATGAGCATTCACAAAAGAGTTATGTTGATAAGCAAATAGTTCGACATACTAAGCAACAATTGAGACAACCCGTTTCCCAAAAAAAACTCAGAGTTTTGATCAAAATAGATCTGGGATGGACCACAACAGATACGATGCGACAATTCTTCTGGGGAATCCGTAGCTCGTATTGTCTTATCTCATCAAGTGTCACAAAGGATCCAGAGATGACAATTCATTCCAAATCAGGCGTTGCTGCCAATGAAGCTTTGAGGAAAAATCGTCCCTTAAGGGGAAGGCAATGTAACAAACTTAAATAATAACAACAAACAATAATAAAATAATAATAATAATAATAATAAACATAAACATATATATGTATATATATATATATAAAATAAATAATATAAATAATAATAATTAAGAATGTCTTTACGAAAAGACATGACTATTAATGAAAGGGTATTCCACCAAAATATAAATAACGGACTCTCAATTGTAATTCATCATATTATCTATTACCAATATTTACTATTACTTACCAACATGTGGGATTCAGATTACCTGTGGGTATTTTAGAGAATTTACGTGTGTTAAAGAAGCTTTTACTGCTTCAGGGTCTGATCTACTTCATGGTGCTGTCAAAATGGGAACATGATAGTCCTCCCTTCCCAAGATTGCTTGTCCTCAAGCAAATTATCCCAAAAGGTCCATCATGTTTTTTCTGCACTACTATTATCATAATCCTCTCTCCAAGAAAATATTCACTACATCTGTAACTGAAGATTCCTACTTCTATCCAATTGAAGCAAGTAGAAAGTGTGCCAAGATCCCATAATAATATCAGAAATGCAAATATACCACTCCTATGTAAACTATAAGTCCATCCAAGGAGGTCTTCCCTATGTGGGAAACTGAAAGCAAGTGCAACACATATGAACTGGTGCAAAAGAGGGTTGGCTTGCTCCATCATGCCAACATGCAAACAACTTCTCCAAGGACAAACAATGCTAGGATCCCATTGCTTGTATGGCACCCCCATGGATCAGAATACTATCCAACAAAATATGTTAAGCAAAAGAGTGCCTGGATCCCACTTTTCATGCTGCATCTCCCCAAAGATTAGTAACAAGAAAAAATATGTATCATATGAAATGTTGGGAAAGATGAAAACATCATACCACCATATTGGGAAATCATCTTTTCCAATGCAAACCTCAAGCTTTGAGGGCCACTCAATTAAGATATGCAACTCTCCAATGTAGGGATGAATCAAAGAAAGACTATACATCCCCAAATATTCCTCCAAAAAGTGAGGCCACAATTCCACTAGTCCTTCCATTCCAACTGAAAAGTTCTCATGTTACCAATGCACACAATGAACAAATGTGTTATCCATGAAACTCAAGTGACAAGGGTGAGGATCCCATGTCCTAAAATGTTGCTCCAAAAGAGAGTAAGTTGTATCAAAATCAGTAATGTTCATGTTTCCCTCAAAAAACGAGGTATCATGGTCTCTTTGGAACTCAACAGGTGATCCCCTCTTCATCCAATGTCTCAACTCTCTGTCATTGATCCAAGGGTGCAAAACTCCATCAATTGACCCACACATTGAAAGTAAGTGTAGATCTGATGCCTTCTTGTCAAAAGTGGCTGCACACACATGCCTTCTCTTCTTCTTGTAAATCATAGAAAAATCAGCAATATTAAAAACAATTTTCTTGCAACAAGACATAAATTTTTTACCTTCCATATTTTCCTCTTCAGTGAATCCTCTATCCAACCATCCAGTGGATGAATCAGAGATATTGCTTGTTGATTTATATGATCTATAATCAGACATCTCTTCTACAATAGGATCTATCTCCCATGGGGACAAATCACGATCCCCTTGTTGTACACATGACACAAACTAGAAAAATTTCTTCACCCATTTTTCATTCCCCATTGGTGTTACTGAATCTAGGACATGTGGGAAAGAAATGTGAACCTTCTTTACATATCTGCAACCTTCAGTACTTAGACTTATGGCTGCAAATTTTTCATTATTTTCTGGCCCAAATTGGGTGCTCTCATCCCAAGAATGTGTGTCAGACAACCCTTCACCGATGCAAGCAATTCTAGTGCATCTTTTATCCTCTATTTATCTTATGTTTTTATCTACCCAATCCATGCATAGATGATCATATTTGCTTGTTGATTCACTTGGAATTTCCTCAACCATATTTCCCATAGCTAAGAACTCCTCTATGCCATTATGAATACCAATAGGTGCTTGGACAAAACAATCTTCATCAGGGATCTTCACAAACACCTGCAAATATGCTCCTCCCTCATGGTTGTCCTCCACATGAAGTCCCTCCATTATACCCAAAACATTTTGTTCCATGCAACATGAAAGGTGTGACACCTTCAAATCCTTTTGAAGTTGACATATCTGCAACTTTGACTCTTGAAGGGAACTTTGTGTGTTCTTCAATAAGTCATTAGTGATATCCAACTTATTAGTGAGCCTTTCTAATTCTCCTTATTCCTCCTTGACTGCACAATTATACATTTCAGCCATTATGAGGAGATGATCTATGTCAGATATTAGGTTCATATAGTTCTCCTTCATCTTGGCCATGCCTTCTTTCAGTGCTATGCACTCCTCCAGAAAGGATTCTGCTTCCATCTCTCCTCCAGAAGCTTCCCAACAACATCTGGCCACCAAGGCATTGATGTCAACAAGGTTTTTCAGGGCTACCATAAGATTCTCTTTGTCCTCCTTTAGTGATCCACTCAAATGATGTGGCTCATAAAGAATATACTCCATGAAGGTTTCTTCTTCTAATAGATGACATATAGAACCATTTTTCTTGTGGCATGGATCCACAACATAAAACTCATTCTCAACATACAAGTCAACCTTTGGATTTTCTGCAAAATCACTTCCATGATGTGAAGTGGAGGGTATCTCTAAAGGATGGAATGACATGCGATATTTACAAAAGTCAGAAAGAATCTCATGCCTTGGAATTTCAGCTTCATCATGCTGCAAGAGAGTCCAAAATTCTGAATAGTGTCTGTTGTCGCCCGAAACTGGCACGCGGGTGCCGAAAGCCCAAACTGCGGGCGCGCCAGCCCGGCGACAACCTCTAGAGAGAGAGGCCAATGTCACCACACCTTCTCTCTCCTCGCTTCAGGCTGGCTCTTCTCCAGCTCTAGGGGGGTTTCCCTAAGTTCGGATCTCTAAGGCAGGTGCAGTTGAGGGCAGGGTGATCTGAAGAGGCTGCCTTAGAGAAACTTGGGTAGCAGAAAGGAAAATAAGTCGGATTGATGGGAAGGAAGGGAAGGGAGGATCAGTCCTCGAGGGAAAGGCCAGTGCCAGTATCAGAAGGGCGAATGGAGTCAAAAGGGGAATCAGAATGGCTTTGCGTTTTGCAGAAGGGAGATGAGGCTGGTCCGTTCCATAATCAGAGGCCAGGAGAATGGTAGTATAACTGACTAATTTCCATTACTCCCAGACCTCGGAGAACATGACGGCGACAAGCAACTTGGCAGCCGCAAATGCTTTCCCAACGTGCTAGATTGTTAGCCTTCTATGCCGGCTTAGTCTACAACTTAAGAAAACACAAGATTACCACTGAAAAACCCAACATGTCCAAAAAGCTCAACAATGAATTTCTTTATTAACTCTGGGGAAAAAATCCTCCCAGCCCAAAAAATTTTCCATCTTACAAAAGAAAGAGGCTAACCTCTTTATAGGCCCAAAGGCTTTTTCATCAAATAATAATAAAAAAGAAAAAATCAAATAAAGTGGAGACAAGATCCACTTATTAATGTAACTCCTATATTAACTAAAGTATAACACAACTTTAGATAACATACTAACCAAAAAGATCTACCAACATAATCAAAACCCTACTAATTAGAAAAATTCTCCCACTTAAACTATTTGTTCTTAACCCAAAGCCGGCAAACCAAAAAGGAATTAGGTTATAAGATCAGAGTGGCTTTCCACGTGGGTTTACATGAAGCTACCCACCGTAAAAAAGATTCATGACAGAGCATGATTCACCTGAATCCTCATCATCGGCTTCTCTTGATCCTCGTTTCCTCAACGCTGTCCTTTTCATCACGCTTTCCATCAATCGCTGAAGACAAGGGATTATCCAACGAAAAACACCCAAATGCTCGGAGTCATGACAGATTGTTGAAATGTTGTTTCCAAACTAGGTGTGCTCTGTCAGCAAAGAAAAAAACGCCAAACATTCAACCCAAACTGTAACATTTCTTCCACTTGGCGGCCACGATGGGTGGTATACAAATCGTTTCAGTCTTCTATCAGATCGTGGTGACTTCATACGAATCGTGATTTTGCAACCTGCTGCTTTAGAACCTCACAGGCATCCAATCAAGCTTCACGAATCTCCTCTTAACAAAGCATTGGGCTGCCTAATATTGAGAATCATGCCACGTGACCGCATAATTTAATGACTGGGACCTCCGATTTAACACAGCGTCCACCACATTCGATTTTCAGATAAAAACGAGTAGTCAGCTGTGAATTGCTTGCTGAATGAAACCCTAAGGCTGACACCGTGACTAGCCTAGATGCTCAACAATCCTCGACTCGGATGCATGGAAGAAAATTGTGTCACCAGCTGCCATTCAATGCGTGACTGCTCCAATGCTCTAAGGTTCTGTGGCAAATCCATCCCGGTTGATAACTGCAATGACTGTTGCTCGCATCTATAAATATAGCGTCCAAAATGGATAGTCGGGGCCAGCCACTGGTTGACCTTGGTCTTCATCATCAGCCAAGTAATTTTCGAAGATATTCACTGCTAAATTATATATGTCAGTGTTTTCACGGGTTTGCAAGTCCTCAATTTTGTCCAAGCCGTCGGTATCTTCGATCAACGCCTTGTCTTCATTCTTTTCACAATCTCTAGCCTCCAATATATTTTGCCAAACTCTCAAGGAACACTGCTAAAATTTTTGGATCTGGACATGTTAGAAGATCACATAACGCCTTTATGCAACCCTGCCTGACAAGAATTTTAATCTGCTTAGGAGTAGCATTTGAGATGGCCCAAGCTTCCTCTTTCTTATTTTCAAAATCAGCAGTTGACACAAGCGGAGCAATAATATTTGCATGAATAATTGCCTGAATTTTCCCTTTGTTCCCAGCGGTAGTGTTGGGCAATGTCTAGCATGCCTCCCCTTTCACATTTTCACTGTTATTGCCAATAAGAATTTAAAAATGTGTGGCAGAGCCTCATGGTCGAGGGCACACTAAGTCTGATATTATCACCAGTAACATCATTTCCAACAGATCTCGAAGCAGGCGTTACAACAAGAGGCGAAGGGTGTTCCAAAAGCTGCACAAGATTTTCACAAACACCGGGTTCAAGTATAGCATAGATGTTGTCATTAATACCATCAAAAAGATACGATGGAGACCGGCATGTATCAACCAATATTTCCACATCAGAAATCTATCAGAGATATCTTTAAATGCTGCAAATTATTGCTCATTGCCATAGAAAACACCCAAGCACTGCTCTCTTCTGCTACACTCTCCCTGAAACCGTCATGTCTGAGTCATAATTCTCGAAACAGCTGCAGGCAACTTCCAATATCTTCGATAAGGGGACCAAAATTTTAGCTGGGTTTAGTCTCTTTCCCGTAGCTGCTGGTTACCTGTTTGGTCATCAATAATGCAAGTAAAACTGATTTCGGTCTTCTGATACTGATTGCTAACGCTTGCTGGTAAACCCCTGATATGAAAAAGGGGTAACATCTGGCTCCATGGGGGACGTGTGCTCTTGAAGAGAGCGCACGAGAAGCTCAGATGTCTCTGGGTATCAGCAGACCAATTTGAAAGAAAAATGTGCGTGGTGGGATGGCTTGATTCACATCCCACACTTTATTACAAACAAAGAACATGCTGAAAATTTAAATGCTCATGCAAGAGCTTATTTTTCTTCCTACCTACCTAACTTAACATGAATCTAGCACACGTTAGGTGTAGGCATACAAGTAATGGAGCCATCTCAGCTCCTTGTCAAGAGTAGAACATCTCCCCCTGTGTTTGGTCATTAACCAAAACAAGGTCTCATCAAAAAGGTTGTAGATCTGACCTGAAAACGCCACCAAAGTATGGCTGCCATAGAAGTGCTTATGCTGCAACCACAAGTCATCTTTCGAATCTCCAATCATATAGCACATTGGAGTGCATGCTTCATCAAGATAACACTAAAGAGGGCTTAGATAAGCATTGGGCAGCCCTTCATCAAACTGGATTTTGTTATCCATAAGACTTTCATGAGACATATCTGCAACACAAATGTTATTAGTTTCAAAATATACCTGAGGCAGCTTCTCATCTACATCATGAGGTTGTTCATAAGCTTGGGGCAGCTTCACATCTTCTATTATAGCTCTATCATGGATCTCTTCAGCAATGTATTCAATCAAGGTTTCTTGTAATGCTTCCCCGATTGGATCTTCAATGGTCTGTTATTTAAGCTCAAGATGCAGCCTAGGGATGAGGGCATCATATTCTTTAGCAAGCTGCTCAATCTCATCTACTGTCCCATCGTGCCAGCGGAGGAGAAACCTCTCGAAAAAATTTGGCACTGAATCTATGGATTCATCCAAAAGGCCATAGAACCAGATCATTGCATCCCTTTCCAAAGTTATAGCAAAAATGACCATAATATCATCCTCATGATGAACATTAAAATCAGCCATCAGTTTGCAGAGAGAGGCAATATGATGGATGGATGAAACACCAACATTTCCATAAAATTTGGGAAGAATGTCATGCACCTTCCCACGGTCATAGCATTGATTAGGAAATCTGTGGATTTTTGAGAAATCCAGCGGGCTGTAAGCCTCGTGCCAAATATCATGCGGTTCTCCCATAATCAAACAATGAGGTACTTAATTTGAAAAATGCATATAACCATACCTCATACCAAGCTGTGGAGTCGCCAAGGTGAGCTTGAATGCCTTCTGATGAGTGTGCTCACCTCTACACCCAATCGGATCTTTTAAATTTGCAAAAGGACAAGGGCTCTGTCCCTTCGTGGAGTCGCCATGTGAGAGGAAGAATCTGCAATGTAATCTCCCACAGATTTCAATGAAGCATAGTCTTCAAAATTCAGGAACTGGACTTCGATCCCCGACAACGGCGCCAAAATGTTGTCGCCCGAAACTGGCACGCGGGTGCCGAAATCCCAAACCGCGGGCACACCGGCCCGGCGACAACCTCTCGAGAGAGAGGCCAATGTCACCACACCTTCTCTCTCCTCGCTTCAGGCTGGCTCTTCTCCAGCTCTAGGGGGGTTTCCCTAAGTTCGGATCTCTAAGGCAGGTGCAGTTGAGGGCAGGGTGATCTGAAGAGGCTGCCTTAGAGAAACTTGGGTAGCAGAAAGGAAAATAAGTCGGATTGATGGGCAGGAAGGGAAGGGAGGATCAGTCCTCGAGGGAAAGGCCAGTGCCAGTATCAGAAGGGCGAATGGAGTCAAAAGGGGAATCAGAATGGCTTTGTGTTTTGTAGAAGGGAGATCAGGCTGGTCCGCTCCATAATCAGAGGCCAGGAGAATGGTAGTATAACTAACTACTTTCCATTACTCCCAGACCTCCGAGAACATGACGACGACAAGCAACTTGGAAGCCGCAAATGCTTGCCCAACGTGCTAGATTGTTAGCCTTCTATGCCGGCTTAGTCTACAACTTAAGAAAACACAAGATTACCACTGAAAAACCCAACATGTCCAAAAAGCTCAACAATGAATTTCTTTATTAACTCTGGGGAAAAAATCCTCCCAGCCCAAAAAATTTTCCATCTTACAAAAGAAATAGGCTAACCTCTTTATAGGCCCAAAGGCTTTTTCATCAAATAATAATAAAAAAGAAAAAATCAAATAAAGTGGAGACAAGATCCACTTATTAATGTAACTCCTATATTAACTAAAGTATAACACAACTTTAGATAACATACTAACCAAAAATATCTACCAACATAATCAAAACCCTACTAATTAGAAAAATTCTCCCACTTAAACTATTTGTTCTTAACCCAAAGCTGGCAAACCAAAAAGGAATTAGGTTATAAGATCAGAGTGGCTTTCCACGTGGGTTTACATGAAGCTACCCACCGTAAAAAAGATTCATGACAGAGCATGATTCACCCAAATCCTCATCATCGGCTGCTCTTGCTCCTCGTTTCCTCAACGCTGGCCTTTTCATCACGCTTTCCATCAATCGCTGAAGACAAGGGATTATCCAACGAAAAACACCCAAATGCTCGGAGTCATGACAGATTGTTGAAATGTTGTTTCCAAACTAGGTGTGCTCTGTCAGCAAAGAAGAAAACGCCAAACATTTAAACCAAACTATAACATTTCTTCCACTTGGCGGCCACTATGGGTGGTATACAAATCGTTTCAGCCTTCTATCAGATCGTGGTGACTTCATACGAATCGTGATTTTGCAACCTGCTGCTTTAGAACCTCACGGGCATCCAATCAAGCTTCACGAATCTCCTCTTGACAAATTATTGGGCTGCCTGAGATTGAGAATCATGCCACGTGACCGCATAATTTAATGACTAGGACCTCCGATTTAACACAGCGTCCACCACATTCGATTTTCAGATAAAAACGAGTAGTCAGCTGTGAATTGCTTGCTGAATGAAACCCTAAGGCTGACACCGTGACTAGCCTAGATGCTCAACAATCCTCAACTAGGCTGCATGGAAGAAAATTGTGTCACCAGCTGCCATTCAATGCGTGACTGCTCCAATGCTCTAAGGTTCTGTGGCAAATCCATCCCGGTTGATAACTGCAATGACTGTTGCTCGCATCTATAAATATAGCATCCAAAATGGATAGTCGGGGCCAGCCACTGGTTGACCTTGGTCTTCATCATCAGCCAAGTAATTTTCGAAGATATTCACTGCTAAATTATATATGTCAGTGTTTTCACGGGTTTTCAAGTCCTCAATTTTGTCCAAGCCATCGGTATCTTCGATCAACACCTTGTCTTCATTCTTTTCACAATCTCCAGCCTCCAATATATTTTGCCAAACTCTCAAGGCACACCGCTAAATTTTTTGGATCTGGACATGTTAGAAGATCACATAACGCCTTTATGCAACCCTGCCTGACAAGAATTTTAATCTGCTTAGGAGTAGCATTTGAGATGGCCCAAGATTCCTCTTTCTTATTTTCAAAATCAGCAGTTGACACAAGCGGAGCAATAATATTTGCATGAATAATTGCCTGAATTTGCCCTTTGTTCCCAGCGGTAGTGTTGGGCAATGTCTAGCATGCCTCCCCTTTCACATTTTCACTGTTATTGCCAATAAGAATTTAAAAATGTGTGGCAGAGCCTCATGGTCGAGGGCACACTAAGTCTGAATATTATCACCAGTAACATCATTTCCAACAGATCTCGAAGCAGGCGTTACAACAAGAGGCGAAGGGTGTTCCAAAAGCTGCACAAGATTTTCACAAACACCGAGTTCAAGTATAGCATGGATGTTGTCATTAATATGATAAAAAAGATACGATGGAGACCGGCATGTATCAACCAATATTTCCACATCAGAAATCTATCAGAGATATCTTTAAATGCTGCAAATTATTGCTCATTGCCATAGAAAACACCCAAGCACTGCTCTCTTTTGCTACACTCTCCCTGAAACCGTCATGTCTGAGTCATCATTCTCGAAACAGCTGCAGGCAACTTCCAATATCTTCGATAAGGGGACCAAAATTTTAGCTGGGTTTAGTCTCTTTCCCGTAGCTGCTGGTTACCTGTTTGGTCATCAATAATGCAAGTAAAACTGATTCTGGTCTTCTGATACTGATTGCTAACGCTTGCTGGTAAACCCCTGATATGAAAAAGGGGTAACAGTGTCCATCCCTTTCAATCATATTTTTCTCCTTCAAATTCCCTAGTTCACATCCAGGTGGTGGGGGTTTATCTTCCACTTCCTTAGGGAATTCAGATAATGACTTCAGATCTGATATTTGTTCTTCTTTTGGATATGATACAAAAGATCCCTTATCACCATTGACAGCATTGCATTGCTTTGCACCGATTTGTTTTTCACCAACAGGTAGACTAGGAGTAAATTCATCTCTCTCACAATTTTCCTTCATCTTGCAGTCCTCAAATGCAAGTAAAGTATTTCCATCCTCCCATGGATCACATGGTTGCAGGTGTACATGGATGCTGCAAAAATCAGAACTTTTATCATTCATGTTATTCACCTTGTCCTCTTTCTGTACAGATACTTTGGTGGCCTGCTCCTCCACCAAATTTTCTGGTTCACACCTGGGTGGTGTGGCCTTGTTTTCTTCTTCATTATGTGGCTCGGGAGGTGACTGTAAATCTGATTTGTGTACCTCTTTTGGATATGATCCAAAATATGTATCACCACCCATACATGAGCCAAAAACTTGAGCAGTGATCCGGAGATCACCCACCAAGAAACTTGAAGTGCATTCCTCTTCAACTTCTTCTCTTATGCAACCACATTGTGGTGATTTGCACTTCACTTCATGGATATCTGCCTCTTCCTCATTTATATCTCCTCCAAGCAAGTTGAGACTTTTTCATCTTTAGTGGTACTCATGTCACAATATTCAGAAGCTCTGTTTGAATAAAAACCAAACAAACTCTTAAATCTTGAATATGAAGATGGATTTGAGGAATCTTCACCTTGGGTTCCTTCTTCTTCTTTTCTCAGAGAGGTGGAACAACTCGGTTCCTCTCTGGATGTCTTTCTGATCTTGAAATAATGCTCATAATCATGCTTGGGACATAATCCATACTTGAAATAAATATAATCTCCAAAAAAAAGGTTTGCGCAAATATTCCTACCCAAAGCTAGATAGTCCTCGTAGCAGTGAGGCATGTTCTCACATGCTTCAATGATCTCTGTCAAGTTTTTCTTAACCATTGGAGAATCAGATCTAATATCTTCCCCATATGATGTCCAATAGTATTCATCATATTCATGTTTTAGTATGCCTCCATCAACATAGAAGATTTCTTCTTCTTCTTCATATCTTCTACAGTATTCTTCATACTGCTCATCATAGTCATCCTCATAGTATGACATGGTTGCAAATATCTTCATTGAGAGATTTATTTCCACAGGATGATCCAACGAAAGAGCTTTGATACCACTGTAATATCCCTGATTTGATATTCAGATCATAATATTAACTTTCTGCAAATTAGCTTAATGTTTTAAAATAAAAATTGCAAACAACCAGTCGACTTCTGGAAGCTAAGCGAATAAGGGAAAAAAGACTGACACTTTTGGTTACAGGGCAGTGGGTAGAGGGAAGAAATAAAGCAAATAATAGGACTGATAGAGTTTCTTCCCTCACACATTTAGATCAGGGAACATTGAGGTTTCGGAGTCCTCTTCGCGGAAACCTACTTCCATGTTGCTGGGTCACCTAACCGTGAAACTAGGAAGCACTTTTCTCATATCCAAAACTAGAGGCTTTGGAGAAATGATTTGGATTGGTAATAAAGTTATCATACATGTATATAATGGTATATTCAGGTTTTAAACAAGTCTGTACAGTCACAAGGAAGATTAAGGGTTACTCAACGTATACAGACTAGTATGGGTGAGGTAATTAAATGGAGAATCGATATGGGTGTTTCTAATATTATAGAGGTTAAATATAATTTAATAAAATTCATTCAACAATAATATATCATTCCAAAAAGTTACAAAGAGGTATGATCAAGTATTATAGCATAACTAGTAAAATGACAATTCATGACTGCTCAGCTAGCTCAACTTTTGGACTCCCAAACAATACTCAAATGCAATATAATTTATGAAACAAAGGTTTTATCATGTCATGTGATATATTATCTAACTCCAGGAACTAGAATGAATTCATTTGGACTTTTACACATTGACTTATGAATCATTCATTGAAAGTTAGTCAAATTCTAGCTAAATCTAGAAGGGGTGCATAAATTGGAGAAGAAATCAGAGTTATGTAATTTGTATTGAAGTTAATGATATTAGAAAATTACATACTCTGTTATTACATCAGAAATGGGCAAATATTCCTCTTAGAGGATGATGGAAGAATCTCTCCTCTTGCATATAGGAAACTAGTTGTAGAATAGAAGGAGGGAGGAATTGATCTATGAACTTGGTGATGATGATTATGAAATTTCTATTTGACCTGATCAGCTTCAATAATATGTTATTACATAATAAATATGCCTAAATAACTCTCAAATCATCATGGAAAACTCTATCTTCTTCTACACCAAAAACTAGCTCTAGAAATCCACAAGAATCTTGGAGATTCAATCTCTGGAATGGATGATGTTTTTTCTGATATTCAAATTCGACTCTATCAGCTACAAGACCTGCAAATAAAATAAATGACAATTCCTGAATTCCATTATCCTCTCATAGAAATATGGGGCACATCTCCCATGCTTGACTAGGCGTACATCTCCCAATTCTCAAATGCACAAATGCATTCATAAAATTTCTCAAAACTAGAAAAAGATGTGAAAGGGAGTTGGAATACTTCTTTTATAGAATTAATGTTGACCTATTGAGAAAGTTACTTGGCTTGGTGACCTGTGAGAACAAGCCACCCATGAGTGGACATACTTTCCTTGCTTTGCTTTGCTTTGACTTTCCTTATTTTTCCTCTTTTTCTGAACTTTCCTGCTTTTCATACTTTCCTGTTTTATCCTGCTTTCTGGATTTATGTTGTTTTTCCTGAAATATTCCTCTTTTCTCATTTTTGGCATCATTTTTGGACTCTAGTGCTTACTTGACTTCTACTACAAGTAAGTACTCCAACCTTATCCACTAATTTGAATTGGTGGGCCAATTTCTCCATTTATTTAGCATAACAAATAAAAATATTAATTGCACAATAATATTTAATGCTCCATAATTATTTATTCCAAGTGGGTAGCAACTATGGATCAATTTAAATGCACACTCCAAATTAATTAATTGCCTCATCTTAACCCCTCATTAATTGTTTAATTCAATCTGTCACTAGGATCCATGGGGTTCGATCTGCTTCATGGTGCTGTCAAAATGGGAACATGAAACTTACCTTCATACTTACCTAGATCTTGTACTGACCTTTTCATGGGAATGTCTTATGCTTCTTGTTCTTTATCTAAGCTTAGTTGATTTATTTTGAATGACAATTCTTCAATTGAGTTGCACTTTCATATTTTCTCCTTTTGGAGATATGTTAGATATTCAAGCATAAATTCCAGAACCTCTGCTTCTTGTTCTTTATTGGAGTAGTGTTGTTCTAATCTAAGCCATAGTTCCTTAGTTGAGCTACACTTCCTTATCTTTTTCTTTTGGATATATGTTAGGCATTCAAGCATAGCTTCCATATCCATAGAATTATTTGTCTTTTCTTCCTTCTGAGCTGTTGTTTTCACTTTCTTTGGGGGTGTATATCCAGTAACAACTGATTTCCATACACTAATTCCTTCTGCCTCAATATAAGCCTATATTCTCATTTTCCAGATCAAGTAATAATATGACTCACAGGACAATGGTACTCCATTCATTGAGAACCCCATGGTGTGTCAAATATATCCTTCAAGCTGATAAGGCTTATGTGAAGGACCCTCTCTAATACCAATTGTTGGACACACCAGGTACACTGAGAGGGGGGGTGAATCAGTGTGCACATATTTTATTACTTTTTCAATTTTAACAATCAACAAATTATTCAATATTATGCATTCTCACATTATCATTATATCATCATCATATCATCATCACATAAGAAGCATAACATGATAAATAGTACACCCGATTTTATGTGTAAACCCAATTCCTGGGGGAAAAACCACTAAAGCTTTATAATAGTAGTTTTCCAGCAACAACTAGAAGGAGGCAATAACCCCCTTATTACAATGACTTCAATTCTCCAACTATAACTCGAAGGAGGCTACAACCCCCTGATTTACAGGTTACAACCTGGAGGAAGCTCTAACTCCCTAGTTCTTTGTCTACAACCCTCTTTCCTTTCCCTGTCCTGCCACCTTGATATGAAGATAGAAGCTGCTGAACTATGACTGCACTAATCCCGTGGACCTGCTAATTGACACCTATACTACACTACACAATCTGTACCACACTACAAAACCACTGCCACTACTAACCACTTCTCATCATCTGATCACTACCCATCAACTGACCACTGTTCAATGCACCACAATTGTACCACACTGCTCATCAACCTGTACAATCAAGATGTCCAATCAAGATATACCAATCAATCTGTTACTCACATCAATTGACTCAGTCAATCTGTGTCTACACACCAGAATCAGTTCACCTAGTTCAAACCAACTACTCATACAACTCATCCAATCTGAGTCAAACCAACTGCACATAAGGAAACGTGTGCTAATCTTTCTCAACTGATATCAACATGTACCAAGATGCTTGTGTACATGTGCCAAATCAATCATATACTTGTAATTATCTAATCAAGTGATCTGACAGTCAACCAAACGTTCTTACTTGGCTTAGTTTATCAAGAGACACATTCGAGCAACCAAGGGACTTCACATATGGTCAACCAAACTTTGTCTAATCACACTCAGTTCAATGACACCACAACCAACCCCAATCACAGTCAAGGAATACTTGGCAATTAAACATGATATACCTCAACCAAATAACCTCGGCCAAGAAGATAAAAGACTTAACTAACAATGTCAAACTTAGTCAATCTCATAAAGTCTTAGACACAAACGGATTTTTCACTCCACTCAAATCAGGTCAACAAATCATACAAATATCAAGCAAATAGTCACTTACAATATTGTCAAAGGTTGTCATTAACAGTTAATAACAGTCCAACTCCACTTAGGTCAAAGACACAATGATCAACACTTGTCAAACTAGTTTTCAAAGAAAACACTTAGGTTGATCAAAGAAATTACTCACAAGATCTATTACTTACATGTCAACTTCTCATTCAATACTACACTATACAACAGCCAAGATAAACACCAAGATCTATGCTAACAATATCCAAGATAATCATCAATATCTATATCAAGATCGATCAAGATATATGTTAAGATAACCATGACCATAGCCTACAAACATATTCAATGAATTCAAATAGATATACCAATATAGATGCTCACATACTAAGGTCAACGATGAACTCTATCCATGAGAGACATGTGTCATCATAAGAGAAACTCATAAGCATGAACCATACATTTTTGAATATCACAAGATAAAGAAAGAATAGAAAAACCAAAAGAAACTCTATATCATTTCATCACATATCCCTCATAGAATGTTTTCCAACGAGCCAAGAATTTTGTAATTTTGATTCCGTATGAGAAGTTATGCCAGTTTTAGTGAAGATGCCCAAAAATTCTCCTCCACAAAGTTTTTCATTTTTCTACAAGAGTTTCGAAATACCAAAGATATACTTGAATCATGAACAAATGAAATGTTTGATATTCTATTTATATAGGTCATGGAGGAAAGTTAGTGCCTCAAACTGGGCGACATGCAATTCAAAATTACAAATAATTAAATTCTCTTTTGTTTGGTGGGTTGACCCAAAAAGGTGGGGTACACCAACTTCAAAAATTCATATCTCTTCAACCGTAAGGAGTTAGAAGATGATCCACATATAAACATAAATGTATTGACTAGGACTATCTCCCTATGATGGGTTTATTTGCAAATTCTTGGTCCATTTTTCTTAAATTCTTCAATTTGTACAGGACATCAAGACTCCACACATAAATGTGTCAAAGACCATGTTACCTTATGCATAAGTTCCAAGGTCAAAGGATTCAATGGAAATCATCAAAGGTATGAGGGATTTGGAAGTCTTCACATCCATAGAATTCACATGGGAAAATTATCTATGGAAAGTTTAGAGAGTGCTTTGTTCAAGGATGACATGTTGTCACTGTTTATAACCCAAAGAGAGTAATTATTCCTTACCTTTCTTGTTAAATTTTAACGAGTATAGGAAAGTCAACTTGAATCTCTCTTCATTTTTTAAAAGCTTGAAGAGGGAAGAGAATAATGCTTGATATTTATTGATTCCTGGAATTTACGAGCCCAAAATAGTACATGCTCGCTGGTGTTTTCATATTTTGAGAGTCTTAAAACTTCGAAGAAAACTCTAGGTGGGTTCTTTTTCGTACAAATTAGTCTCCTAATGCAGGAAAAGTATAAAACAATCCACATAAGAACTCTCTTAGCTCCTAGAGGACCATGGTATAAATTTTTTGTACTTAGTCGGCAAGGTCTGAAAAAGGGGTAAACTAATACCAGATTGATGCACCTTAAGAAGTGGAAGATAGCTTGAGTTTAACGAGTGTGAAGGAAGGAAAGATCACTCGGAAATATTCATTTGATTATGAGAAATGGGGCTTACAATAGTAAACTCAATGCTTTGTTCTTTAGGTTTTGCGAGCATGACAAAGATAAAGTACACTCAGAATCTTTTTCATGTTTGGGTCTAAAGCATGAAAAAGAGAAAACTAAGCTCATACTGGGTGTTCTTTTTCCGTAAGTTTAGTCCCTCAAGTCCAGAGAAGAGATAAACCTATGCCTGAAGATACTCTTCTCAATTCCGCAGAAAAGAGAGTATTCCTTTTGCGTAAATAATCTACATAGTTCGAGAAAGAGATAACTTACCACCAATGTAGATGCCCGTTCACTTATTCTTAACAAGTCTGAACGAACAAGTTTACTTGGCAGTCTACTCTATTTTGAGGAGTCAGAGTAGGGCCTAAAGAAAACTCCATAAGTGTGGGGAGCCTTATAAACAAGGATAGCTTGTAAAAAGATGCAAATGAGGCTCATTTTATCATGAAAAATAACTAAGAAGGATCCCGCAAACCTAACATAATTGCATAATGGGTACTAGAAAGACGATAAAGTGTTCTAAACTAGGGTACCCATGAGAAGGAGGCCCTATCCATGGAGTAACATTGATGTATATGAGGTAAAAGTGGTTTGACACCATAGTCTATGGATGAAAAAGTGATCCTAGGGTTTAATGACGGATAAGGTATAAGTGCAATGTCAACAATGATGGCCAAATCCTACCCTATATGTGACAAAAAACAAATTTTTAATGATCCTGGACCTGCTGCAGTTAGCAAAAAAACATGGTATTAGTCTATACATTAAAAATTAATTTTAAACTATAGGCAAAGGGTCAAAAAATTGAAATTTTTTCTATAAATAGTTCAAAAAACCAAAATAGACATACCATTTGGAAAATTACTAAACTTGGCAAGTTTTACCTCCCAACTTCAGTTGATCACCGAGGATAAACCGCTAGACCGAATCCAATTTCGTGAGTTGCAGGTTGGTTATCTCTCCTTTCTCCTTATCTCTATCCCTTTAATTTTTTTATTTTAGTGAAAATTTTTATGGTTTTGTGCATTCCCTAGGAAGCTAACACAACATACGCGGGTTTGATTTATAACAGTCATGTATACGCATTTTATACGCGAGTTGTTGCACTGAAACCTACGTATGACCCACGATGTGCTAAAAAGCACAATCGCGTATGCTGCACGACTTATAAAAAATTAAAAAATGGCCAAATTCAAAAGAAGTTGATGGGTTCTAATGATTGAAAGTGGTCATTGGGCAGGTACAAAATGGTTTTGGAGTGGAGAGAGAGAGAACATGAGGATATCGATTAAGAGGCAATGCGAGATTCCCCAAATTTACAAGCATTGCAACAATGTGGCTTGTTGAAATTCTTATGTACATACAATATGAGGTCCAATGTCTGTCTATTAGAGACTCTTATCGGTTATTGGGACCATGACCTTGGTCTATTTGACCTATAGGGAGAGACATTGGAAATTACAATAGAAGACATTTATTTCATTACAGGGCTTTCCCATAGAGGCATGCCCGTAAACCTTGAGGGCACTACTAGGGGTGGTGACCCTATGAGTGCGCAAGATTACATTGATACTTATTGTCCACCAAGTACACAGAAAAAGGGGACATGTGTACCAATCTCACAAATAACAATATTTCCTTTATAGGTGATGGTAAGAACGGTGGCAAGTATTGCTGGTTCTTCTTCATTACACTTAGCCACTTAGATTCATATGCAAGTTGTAGTGGCATGTATGCAGGGTACAATGTTTGATTGGTGCTTGAGTATGATCCCGATAATGAAAAAAAAACTCTTTGATTGCAAGAGGGGACGAAGGAATAAATTTTATTATGGAAGCATTNGGGGACAATGTTTGATTGGTGCTTGAGTATGATCCCGATAATGAAAAAAAAACTCTTTGATTGCAAGAGGGGACGAAGGAATAAATTTTATTATGGAAGCATTTTGGTGTCGTTCTTCTTCTTCGAGAGTTCCTGCTCTCAACCCTGCAGTACCATTGCCACCACTTTCCCCCCACCATCCTAGACTTACTAGATGGGGAGAGATATTTCTCTGTTAAGGTGGTGGAGGTTGGGTCCAAAGTGGGTATGATGACAATTTCTATCTTTGGTGGGACAGGCAAGTGCTTGCTCTCGAGTGATTCTCATATGTCGGATTAGACTTTTGAGGAGACAATGAACTCATCCTCCTGACAGGGGAGGCATGGGGAGAGATAGGTACTATATTTTATCTTTTTAAATTATTTGATTTTTATGATTTTTCTTCATAAAGTTATATATACATATGTATATGAGCTTGACCATTTAAAAAAAAAATTATGTGCATATATTAGACCTGTACACCCCGATGGGCATCCTAGAACATTTGTGCAGCTCATAACAGGTGGGAATGAGAGCATGCTTCGGGTTATTGAAGGGACGCTGGCCAGGCTAACCCAAGGTGTCCCTACGCTGCGGATAGAGAGGATCCCAATTATCATGCAGAAGTTTGTAGTGGGGGTTCTGTCAACCTGGATACGCCTTCTTAGAAGGGTAGATAGGGTCGTTCTTCATTATAGGGAGGTTGTATGGTAACTGCAGTCGAGGAGGCTGAGGAACATGTCTAAGCTTAGAAATATATGGATGATGATCCTATTTTTTGTATATTGATACAGTTATGACAGGATCTACGGATCAAAAACTCGATATATCTATGGACATATTTTACATATATGTATATATATATGGTTATTTACATGTGTTTCAAATGCATCTGTTATATTTATTTTACAAAGTGTGTGTTAAGTGCCAGTCTAATATGTAATTCACATATGCATCAGTAATTGTATTCTCATTTATTGAAATGTGATTAAATGAAATATATTCAAAGTTTCTTTCAAGTAATCTTCCATGCAAAAACTGACGTAGCAAAGTAGGGGTTCGCACCTGATAATCACCATTGAGTTGGGAAACCATGAGTTGAGAGTCAAGTCTGACCTCCAAACGGGTAATTCCATGTAGTGTAGCATCCCATAAAAACATTCCATTTATCATTGGTATACAAACAAGTAGGATGCAATCAATGATGCTGAAATACTCACACAATAATGTTATATCCATGGACTCTACATTCAACACGAACAAATATGGGGTGAGTACAAATTTCTCATTGATCTCTTAATGATTATATTTATTAAAATGATTTCCTATGTGTGGACTTTAAATATAATTATGTGTTGTTTGTAATGCAGTACCAACTTTATACACTGATGGTTTTCAACAAGCACCAAAATGGTGTCCCAATAGCTTGTGTTATTTCATCACATAATACTATAGAGGATATTAAAAAATGGTTATCAACATTATTTGAGATTGGAATGAAAGAATGTCCAGATTGGCAAGTTCATGCTTTTATTACAGATGATGTTGCAACTGAGATTAGGATTTAAGGTGATTTTCTTAAATGTTTTCATAATTGATGGGGAGAAATGAATAATGTTTCAGTATGTATATACATATATTAATCTCTTTTAGTACAATTCCATTACAGTTGTTTAACTAAATCATCAATATTATTATGCGTATGGCATGTTCATCGTGCATGGATGAAGAATGTTTTAAGCAAAGTTAGTGGAAAGGAAAAAAGAGTCTCAATTTTTCATGCTCTAGGAGAAATAATGCATTCATGTAAGGATGATTTCTCGGTACAAAAATCAGTCGCAAAGATCCTTGAAGAATTCCAAGATGAAGAAAAGTTTTTGGGGTATTTCAAAACCACCTGGCTAGACAACAACAAAATTTGTAAGCATTTTTTTGTAGGTGTGTTGTGATTATATTCTAATTCTCTACAGTATTATTTTTAGTCTCAGCTTTGTCTCTAACCCCCTTCATTTTCTAGATATGTGGGAGAAATATTATAGAAATTTTCCACATTCAAATCAAGACACAAATAATGTGATTGAGTCGTAGCATAGGTACCTAAAACAAAGGTACCTTGATGAGAAGAACAATGCATGCCACAGGCGGGTTAACTGGTGCATTCATGTGTTGTTGGAAAATGTGGAACCTTATTACATCCATATGCAATATTTAAAGGAAGAAGGTATTTTATGACCTAGAAAATCTCATGAACAACTGGCTAGAAGCGAGTGCAAAGCAAATGAAATCCCAGATGAAGAATGCGTATGTGATTGAAATAATAACAACGAATATTGGGTTCGTAGCCAGAATAACAATACTCATCATACCTGGTATAAGGTCATATATAGAAGTTCCGAATTTTTTTTTCTTCTGTGGTTGTGATTGGGCTTTGAATGGAAATCTTTGTAAACATGTAATAAAGGTTGGCATGGTGGTAGGAAACAATGTTTTTGGTGAGCATGTATCACCAAATGTTTCTAGTGTTATGATTGAGAGGCCTAGATTTCTAGTTGATTTAAACGAACGAGTTGATTTAAGCCCAGAAAACCAAGCAGAGCTTCATCCAAGCTTTGAATCTCCTGATGGTAATTTCTCAGATCATGTTGTTTTCCCAACTACAGGAAAAGATAATTCCATGTTCGAGGCCAATGAAATGAGATTTCTTATGTCATCAACTCAACAAACACTTAGGGGTTTGTTAAATATAACACCTACAAGTTTGGACCATCCACGCAGACTTAACACCCTAGTGTCAAGTGTAGGTGAAGAGTGCAATAAAATATTTGATTGTATTATAACTCCATCTAAGATCACTAAATAGAGACATCATATCTTTTTGAGTCCGCTTGATAAAAAAAGACAACATGGTCAAGCACTGCTTTCAAAAAAAGATGCAATAGAATTTCAAAGGGTTGGACAAGTTCACAGAGAAAGGAAAAGCATGGATGAGAAAATGGATATTTCTTCTCGAAAACAAAGAAATGTCGAGCATAGATCTGATATAGTGCAATGCTCTTCTCCATACAATAGAAGTATTTCAATATAACTTTAAATTTTAATTCATTTGAAATAAGGTACATGACTGAACCCAATGCTTAAATCTAATTATTTTTGTGATTATTGTTACAGTTGAGGGATCCACATTTCAATCTATTCAAAGTTGTCGGCTTCGATTATTCAATGGCAATGTTGTCGAGACTAGATCATTATTGGTTAGCAATTCAAGACCAGAATTAGTAGTGAACAATACATTCAACCCACTACCACATAGCAACAACACCACAATTAGTAGCTCATTGTTGGTTGATACAATGAAATCAAATGTTGAAGTCAATGATACATTCAAGCTACGACAACACGGAATGCCGTCAAATATAGCTATTGCAGATAAAATTTTGGTACCAACATTATCAAATACAAGTCCAACAATGCCATTAATTCCAGACTTAAACATATGACATGATTTGTTTGAAGGTAAACATCTTTGAAAAAATATAAATACTTGTAAAATACTTGTAAGTCTCTATGTTGATTGCATCTAAATGCAATATTTTCAACTATACACTTCATTTTTGTTCTAGGATAAGGGAATCACTCCTTCAAATTGAACATATTTGTCAAGACCTTGGGGTTGATGTAAATTGGTGTTGCGCATGCCATTGATGTGTTAGTTGATATGAAAATCGATTTTGCTTTCTCATACTTGAAATATGACGATGATCTAGCATACAATTATTTCTCAAGTGGTAAGTGCTCATTATTTATTTAAGATACCAATATAATTAGAAGAATTGCATAAAAAGATGACAAATGAATATCAATTACAATACAATATGGATTCCAATGGTAAGTACAATGACATAAATACAAAATATTAACACATAAATACAAAATATTACAAAAATGATTTCCCATGTGTAAATAGGACAAAGCATTTTAAGTGGACCCGGTCAACTCATTAATAAACTGCTTCCATGCAATAGCATCTGTAACTATTATCTCAAAGTCTGCTGGCCCCAAAAATATGACAGTGACTTCATGCTTGGAAGCCTGAGCCTTTATGTTAGCCATTCTGGATGGAAGCACTCGAAGTTGATCCTCCAATAGATAGTTACTAACTGCTGCTTGAGAAATTACAATTTTGAGTACTTTTTTGTCTAAGCTCTTAATCAGCTGTATGCCCAATTCATCCTCCTACAACCTAGCATACAATTGTTTCAAATGTTCTTCATGCGCTGGAAGTTCATATAACCTTTTCTCTGATGATGTTTGGCATCTATTATAAGTTGTAAGTACTTTCTTGCAAAACTCCATGCATTGGTCGGTTGTTTTGTTGACTGCCTCTATTAACTTCTCAGCAGCTCTATTGCTGAAACCTATCAATTCATATTCAAGTTGCACTATCTCCGAGTCCTTGATTGGTGTGTTCTTCAGAGGCTCCTTGGTTGTTTCCAACCATGAAAATCATCCTTGAATGATTTCTATGACATTTTGAGTTTTGTCTTTGAACTGAGTAGCTATGACTGAGATTTCTTCCAGTCGAGCTTCTACTTGTCTGACCTTCAAGACCTCCTTCACGATATGAACCTGTAACTGATATATTTTACCCCTAAGCATGAGAGCATGATTTTTCAAACGTGTGAGTTCCTTCTTCTGTTCATTGGCTTCCTTCAGCAATACTTCCAAGGAACTATTTTGTGCTTCTAGTTCCGCAATCCATGCTTCATACTGCTCATCTTTCAGGCTAGTTGTAGAATTCTGCTCCTCCATCTCTATAATATTTCTTCCCAACTTCTACTTCTCCTTTTCTAGGTCTATGTTTTCTAACTTCAATGCATCCCACTCCTCTCCCAGAGTTTAATAGTCTTGTTGAAGGTTTTCATAGTCAGAAAGAGTGGCTTCATACTTTATCTTTGAATCCCGACCTACTCTTTCCTCCTTCCTTATAACCTCTTTCATTTCCTCCATCGTACCCTTGTACTGCTCAAGGGTTTCTATGAGCTTATCCACATTATGAGCATTTTCATATGTAGTGGAAATGCCCATGGAAGCCAATTATTTTGGGTCTTCTTCTACATTCTTCACGACTGTCTTCTTAGTCACTATGGTGATTGGTGGCTGGGTTCCTATCTTTAAAGTATTCTTAGTATTCCATATGATAGAATTTGTTTTAGGATCAAAGCGTATATCTTCCAAGCTTGCAACATCATACTGCTTGGACAGGGAGAATGGCACCAACCCCATTTCGACCATAGGAAGATGTCCTCTTGTCAGTATACTCTCTGATGTGGTAGGTAGGATCTCGGGATTGTCCCGAATAGAGCTTTGTCCTGGGTCTTCATTACCCAAATATTCCTGATCTCCCTTCCCCTATTCTTTTGTGGTCACCCTTCGGTTCAATGCTTCATGAGCTATCAAATTCTCTAATTCTGCAATATTTCCCATATTAGCCTCCTCATTCTTTTTCTTGGTGGCTTCTTCTTCTTCTTGATCTCTCTATGCTTATTTTGCCAACAGCTTCTTTGCTCATGCTGCCAATCTATGAGGAGTCTCTTCTTTATCCTTCTTTACAGCTTCTTCATCTTGTTCTTTTGGTTTTGGGTTGCTACTGCTGCTCCCCTTAACTCCAGAGGTCTTCTCTTTCAACCGCTTGCTCAAAGAGGTCATGCTATAAACATTCATGTATACCTATTCATCTTTATCCACATAGTATGTATATTCATAGTTCACCTTCAGAGCTGCCTTATAGGCTGCCACCTTACCCTGGGAGTCATTTCGGTGGAATCTCTTTTCTCCGAAGTGGAAGACCTCCAGTTCCTTGACAAAATCTAGAGCACTCTTTACCTTGGAAAATTTATAGCTTCCCACATAGAATGACACTGGTGGGAACACATCCTTCTTTAACTCAAATAAATGACTTCCGAAACCATCCAGAAAAAGATGTCTAACAGCTTCCTTTTGCACTTTGTAATTAGTCGTGTATCTGGGCAGCAATGAGGGAGCTTTTGTTCCCCCTTACATCCTTAGATATGTACCTTCTTATGATAAGAAGTAATCCCCATATTCCTTGATGGACTCTAGAGCTCCCTCATATAAGCATGGACATTCTTCTAAGAAAATCAACTGATATAGGGGCCTCATGAATTCTTCACATATCATCTGGTAGTGATTATGATACTTATGAGCCCCCAGTATCTGGTAAGTTGAGTATATAGGGGATTTCCCCCCTTTCCAAATGCAGTTTAGTTTTGCAAACGATGGTGGTAGAGGATGAAGTCCGCTAAGAAGGAATACATATAGAACTCTAATTTTCTTTGTTGCAAGCCTTCATGGTCTTCTTTGACGCACTTAGCTAAGTTCCTAGATACTATGTCTTCCTAATTAAAAATTGTCCTTTTCATAGCTACATAGTATAGCAGTGGGATCCATCCAAAATTGTAAAAACTCCCATCAGATATGCCATAAATATTAGTCAACATCAGTGCTATCACCCTCAAAGGGGTCTGTAGATGGGTCGTCTCGTACTCCCCTGATTGCTTGTGTCTGAATTTTTTTCCCTCAACCACCATCATCTTTGTTGTGGCTATATAATCAAACTTCAGGATTTTCACCCACTCCGTTGTCATGCTGATTTCTTTCTCTGGAAAGTTGTAGGTTGCTGATATAAATGCAGGCGCAAAATATGCAACTCCCTTGTTTTCCTCATCATTAATCATCATCCCTATGGTATCTACTCTAGGAAATATCCACCCGATGACTTTTGCACAAGGGAAAATTTCAGGCCTAGTAGCCACCTTAGTGATCCCAGATTGCAGGATATTGTCGTTAGGGCAAGGTCTTCCAACCCTGCCTCTGGGACCTTCTTTTCTACCATCATGTGATAAATATGCCCCCATCTGAACTCAGGTTCCGCTCCAGTGATGGCCTTCGTATCCTCATATATGATCTCTAACCTCGGTATGGGTGCAACATCTGTAACCTCTGCAACTGAGTCATAACCGACGATCTTAGCTTTCTTTTTACCTCTCTTTGTCATGGTGTCTGGAATGAGCTGTAACTGTGACAACAAAGAGATGTCTTAGTGTTTACATCATAAAATAACTAATTCATTTGAGTGAAAGAATGAAAATAAACAGATATGATATACTGAGCAAACTATTTAAAAAAATCCTCAGTGTTTTACATTACCCTGCTATCTTCGGCCATTATGTCAAGAAAAACGATGCAGGTCAGTAAGGTCACTACTCAAGTAATAAAACCTTGGAGCAGGAGAGCATCAACTTCTACACTCTAGAAGAAAATACCCTAACGATCACGAGGCTCTTCCACACTTAGACACCCAAACGCTGAATGGTTCTCAGCCCAAAGGCCACACTTCGAAACACGAGGCGACGATGCCCTAGGTTAAAATGGTCAGGCCCCATATTGCTTGCCCTAGGTTAAAATAGCCAGGCCCAATATCCCACGGTTGGAAAATAAAAATCCCAAACCCAACAGTTCTGTGTGAATTAAGGAAAATGTGGCTTTCACAAATGCCCAAAGGTGAGACACATATCTAGTCCATGTTGGCATAACACCTGGTCTTCTGAAGATTCGTTGAGGTCTAACAGGTTTTGCGGGCAAAACGCCTCTAAAAGGACTGGGTGAAAAAATCAAGGCTTTGCGAGCAGGTGAGGCGGAATCAGCTAGGTCAAGACTTTCCTAAAGATGGCTTTAACCTAAAAACACATGGGGAGGACCTTATTTAAACCTAACAAAGAAAAATACCTACTCCCCTTCATATGATGTACCAACACTTGTACAACTTACAACTCAACCTGAATCAACCAATAGAAAAGGGAATAACTCAAAACCTACCTGGTAGGTAGGAGGCTAGACATGTGGTCGAAAGATACTCAGTAAAGACGTGCCACATGAGCTCCATAGGTGATATCCACCAATCACATGAAGCCTCGAACGAGATAAATCACACAAAAATTTCAAACCCTCTCCATAAAACACAATGGTAAAAACATTTTCCCAAAGGTGAATAAATAGGAATCCAAAGCGAAAACCACACATGTAGGAAAATGTAGTTGGCACCAAATATAAGCACATTGGGTCGGAGAGGACAAGTAAACATGGGAATGGTCCCGAAAACGGCGTCCCGAACATCCAATCCAGCTACAACCGTCAGCTCCAAACCTTTAAATGTGTCCGCATTCCTTTTGCGACTCGGCAGTCCAAAAACACATTGGCGAGGAAAATGTGATGCTAACTGCTGTAGCGGCTTCAAGACTAAAACTTCTCCACCACAGCAAACGTGATGAGGGTCGAGTCATCGATGAGAAACTTTTTCCACCATAGTGGCAGCAACATGGGAACAACATCCGTCATGGTGGGTCTCAAAACAAATAGGAAAACATTTCGAAACAAACTTGTAAGCGCGCCTGCCATTGCAACTGAGAACTAAAACCTTTTTCGACGTGGAAAATAAACCTGACCCGACGATGGTTCAAATGAAGAAACCCCCAACGTTGCAGCTCTTGGAAGTTAGACGAAATCAAAATGAAAAGTCAGCTACCGTAGCGGGCGTAACTTGAAAAACCTTTCGCCACTACAGAAAAAGATTGGGAACCTTCCCGATATTTAAACTGAAGCTTCATCTATCGTAGTGGCTCAAAGTGAATGAACCATTTTCCAAAGAGGCTCGAAGTTAATGAACCATCCGCCGTAGCAGGATGAAAAGACATAGGAAGCATTTCTGATATGTAAACTCAAACATCACCCGCCGTTGCGGCTTGAAACAAAAAGTAGTCCACCGTAGCGGCTCAGAACTTGACAAAATTTCCGCTATAGTGGGTCAAAAGCACACTCTCTGCCTTGGTAAAAAACTTTCCAATAACATATAAATAAGTATCCATGAGTAAAAGAGATTATTCAATATGACAACAACCCCGACAATGGAGGCTCTAACATCTCAAAACAACCGCAACTATCGGCTTGGAACTCGACAAAATGCCCGAATTCCCTTGTGTGTATAAAAATATTTTTCCACTATCGTAAGCTTAAGCATCCTACATCTTTTGCTTAATTCTGTGTGTTGATATATTAATTCATGCAGTTTATTCTTACTATATATATATATATATATATATATATATATATATTATTGATGTCCCAAACCCACTATCCCTTGAAAAATTTGAGGCTGCACTCTAGCCGTCTCGGGGACACGTCCCCCTATCCCTGCTATTCCCCATCAAAAAAAGTAGTGCAACATAGGGTACCACCAAGGTTAACTTTATCTTGCAATTGTAATCCAGTTTTGAGCATGGTCATGACTGAAACCTTCTGCAGTCAACTTTACAGTGTCTCTATGTTGTGAATGATTTCCTGTTATTATTATGAAGCTTATGCAGCGAGTGATGTAATGAATGCTTTAACAAACAATGAGCTATCTCTATGTTTATCTTTCTACACAACTAATTGTGAGGAGCAGCAAAGACATGTATCAAATATATCTGTTTGTTTATTACAATTTAATGTGTGGGAATTTTATGTTTCGTCTGTTTCAGAAAATGTCACGTTTTTTTTTTGGAGAGAAAACAGAGCAACTGTTGCAATCAGTAGAAAGCTAAATCCCATTAAAAAATTTTGATCAAAATTCCATATGTTCACCATTAAAGAATTAGCATTGGAATCAATTAAGCTAGTGCAACTTAATGGTTAACTTAAAATTTAGAACACATTATTTGAACATAATTAATTGTGAGGAGCAGCAAAGACATCTAGCAAAGACATCTGGAATGTGTTTTTGAGTCTTAATTCCAATACTCATGACATAAAATATAGTGAAAGGGATTTCCTACCTTATTGCAAAACTCAACAACAAACCATCTTTATGCTCCAATTTCATTATCATTATTTGGATTATAGCAATGGAGAGTTTCAATATTTCATAGTGGATGATCATTTCTACAACAAAATAATATCACAACCAAGGATAATGCAAAAAATGTGTTGTACTCTGTACCTTCAATATACATCCTTGATATAAGGAAAAACAGTTTATATTTTTATCAAAACCATGCAGGATTGTTAACAGGATTATAAGCATCCAATAGAGACACCCTATATAAAAATAGGTCATCATTATATACATACAAGGTCAACTTGTATACATCACTTTTGGTAATCCTACACGCTATTTGGTTGGCCTTCCCTATTGGAACTACAGACTAGTTTATATACCAATGAAACTCACCCTTTTTCTCCTTTCCAAGAAAGCATCCTCATATTGCAACAAAATTCCAAGAACAGAAATTTGGATAGAACCAGTCAACCTCGCCTTCGATTAGAAAGCTACATGTCAAAAGAAAACAAAAAAAATATTTGTAAATGTGAAAAATTAAACAATATACAAAAAAACGTACTTAAATTTGAAAAAATAAACACAACATACAAACAAAATAACACTTCACACATATTTCTCCTGATTCTACCTGCTTAATTAGAGGGGGGGATTTTTTCCCTAGCACCTTCTTTTTGAGCAGTTACTTTACTTTACTTGATGTAATGGGTGACCTATGGTCTTAGTTACTAGGGCCCACAGATTGTCCAAGTTAGCATTCAGGGGGGGTGTTAGGATTATTAATCCTCCCTTGTCCAAATTTGGTCATATGTCTAAATCGGGAGTCATGTCTAAATCGGGAGTCCATCTAGTCTATTTATAGTCATTAACACCATTGATTCCACTTGACCTAATTGGGGAACATGTTTCAGTTACTAAAGTGTGGGGAACACTAATTGAGGCTCACTGCCACTGATGCACTTGATTGCATCAGTTTAGGAGCCTCCTAGACCAATCCCTACAATTTAGGAATCCACTTGGAGTGCTGAAACCAACCAAGGTCAGTTCACTTCAGTTAATGACTATTCAAGCTAAGTTAGGAGTCAGTTACATTTAGTTCTAGTCCTCTACATTCAGTTAGCGCTAGGTTTACTTGACTGAACACATGTGGGGCGCATTTCTCACCTACCACTGTCAGTTAACCTTAGTCAACACTGAATGTAACACTTGAGTTATGTTTTAGAGCTCCGATGAACTCCAGTTATGGTTTAGACAAGGTCAGTTAACTATTGAGTCCTCCGATAGTGATTTATACAAGGTCTTGGTTACCTACAGTCAAGTAGAGTCCAATCAATTTGAACTTCCTCATGTGGATTCGAATTGCTTGTGGCTATTAAAGCCATTGTACTTCATTGTAATTATCAATCTAATTACTCTTTGATTAATGAAAAGCATTCACAGCTGCAAGCCATTTTTGCACTGTTTCATTCTTCAATAACTGAGTAAATTGTGTGATCTATCATGTGAGTTGTGTGTTTGTCCACAGATCTATGTGCTCAATTTAATAGTCTTTTGGACATTTTTGGACATTGGCGGGCCTAAAAGAACACTATTGGGTGTCCTGTCAAATATTGGTGAGCCTAAAGGAACACTAACGGGTGTCCTATCAAATATTGGCCTGCCTAAAGGAACACTATTGGGTGTCCTGTCAAATATTGTTGGGACTAAAGGAACACTATCCAGTGTCCTATCAAATATAGACCTAGAAAATTTATCAAATGAACACTGAATAACATCCACATCTTCACTAACATCAAGGGTTTGACTTGTTCCTTCCCTTTGTTCAATGAATTCATTTAGATTTGATGAATATGGGTCACCAACATATACAATATTTCTCTGCCATTATAAGGAAGCGATGTCATTAAAATTGGGTTTCAATAAAGTATTTCCAATGTGTAACAATACAAGGAGCAGTTTATAAAAATTACACCGAGTGTCTCTCCAACGGACATGATATTGTCCTTAGGACTTTGTGAAGAGTTTCATACATTTCTCTGTTGCAAGGAAAGAATGTTTGAAAAATTTAGTTTTTTTAAATACCTTTCAACATTGCTATTATATGCAACAAAACAAACATAAGTCTGAATAGCAATTGGAAAAAATTACCAATGGTGACTTGTTGAAGATTTTGTGTAACATACTCCAATCTTTGTTTTGTATAATTTTCTTACGGACAACATTTTTTAGCGCTTTTTTGTTCCTTTGAGTGTGCATCATTTTCAGATACAATTATTCTCACGCGCTCCAATGCATTTGCACTCAACTCTTGCACACATTTCACCCCCTATGAAAATAAAAACAAAACAAAAACCATGAGTAAAGCATAATATTGTGAATACATCTAGAAATAAAACAAAAATAAAAGCAACTTATTGCTTTTTTTTATCTCTTTTTGGATGGCAGCAGTTTCAACAACCTTTCTATTCTTCTTGAACCGATATTCAATGTCATAGTTTTTTCTCTTATGATATTTTTCCAATTTTGTTGCAGATCTCAACTTGTAATTATGTCCTTGCGGTGCACCAACATGCAATTTTATGGGTGCCCAAGAATGTACTTCCTCTCTATGTTTGTTGAACGTGCAACACTTTCTGCGTCGCAGACCATTGCATTCACTAGCCAAGCAACAAAATATGTTGCGACCATTACTGTCCTTGATTACTTTATAAGTTAGATCCTCTTGAAATGGTTACCCAATAATCCATTTAGTACATGTAATGCACCACATCACTAAGATTCAATGCTTCATATGTTTAGATAGAATAAAAACTTGTAATGTGGCCATCTTATTAAAAAATGTGCTTATAATTAATTCCTCCAACCAAACAAAACCATGTACAAAAAGAATGGTATCTTTTAAACATTAGGGTTAGCACTAGTCTTGATAATTCAAATTTTATAGCAATAATATGATATTTCATCAATAACAAATTACCATACGAAATAATGATGGAATAAAGAGCAAACGCCTTATAAACACACCTTAAGGACATTCTGAAGAGTGTTGTCTTGGCAAGATCTAAATTTGTGGAGAGTGATGGTCCCCTTCAGTCAGGTCATTGGGGATATAAGAAGTTAGTATTAACATAGTTATTTAGCTAGCAGATATTTATATATCCAATGGGGCAGAGTTCCAGCCGAGGCACAGTTCCATCCAGGGCATAGTTCCAGCTAGGGCATAGTTCCAATCAGGGCAAGGTTCCTGTGAGGGAAGAGTTCCTTCTGATAAAGCATGCATTATTGAACATAATTCCTATACAGTTATTTAGATAGCAAATATTTAGATATTGGATTCTCAAGGAGGTAGAGTTCCATCCAGGGACAAGGTTCCAGTCGAGGCAGAGTTCCAGCGGGGAAAAGTTCCAGTCGGGGCAGAGTTCCACTGAGGGAAAAGTTCCAGCCGGGGTGTAGCTCCAGCCAGGGTATAGTTCCAGTCGAGGCATAGTTCCAACCAGGTCATAGTTCCAATCGGGGCAGGGTTTCTGTGAGGGAATATTTCCTTCCGACAAAGTTCATGCATTGTCCATGCAATTGGACTAAATCAACATGTGTCCTTTGAATGGTTATTGGTTGAGAGCTACAACTCATCATAAAATGCAATTCGAGACTTGAATAAATAAAATACTGATTGAGTTGGGTTTTTTGCATAGGTATTCAACTAAGACACCACTCACACATCTAGTTCCATGTCCCCAAGCTTGCTTTACTTAGCGATTTGAGAAGTTGTGGTTTCATTCAATGAAACCCAATGCAAAATTTTCACCGAGGAGTGAAATTCATGAAACTCTTCCATGAGAGCTCATGGATGGCTTCATCGCATCCACCTAGCCTATACACACTTGTTGGAAGCTGTAGAACTCAATTATGTTGCTCAGTTTTGGTTCTACACATATGGACCAAATTAACATGTGTCCTTGAATGACTCTTGGATGTAATTGAAAACTTGCCATAAAATGCAATTAAATACTCGGATATACAAATTGTCCATTTTTTTGGGTCCAGGACACGAGGCTTCAAGGAAGACACCCCTTGCCCATCCAATGCCATGGACTAAAGCTTGATTTACCTACTGATTTGAGAAGCTAGGGTTTTTTTCAATGAGACCCAATGGAATTTATGGATTGGGGGGTCAAATTCATGAAACTTTACATGAGAACCTGAATATGGATACATCACATCCACCAAGCCTATACACACTTACTGGATGTTTCAAAACTCAATTCTTACTGCTTAGTTCTATATCTAGGCAGGGTTCCTATAAGGGAAGAGTTCCTTCCTATAAAGTTCATTCATTGTCGAACGTACTTCCTATAGAGTTATTGACCTAGCATATATTTAGATATTTGGATTCTCAAGGAGGCAAAGTTCCATCTAGGGGAAAGGTTCTAGTCGGGGTAGAGTTCCAGCAAGGCAAAGTTCCACTCATGGCAGAGTTCCAACCGAGGTAGAGTTCCAAGTCAGGGTGGAGATCCAGTCGAGGCAGAGTTCTAGGTCGGCGTGGAGATCCAGCCCAGGAAGAGTTCCAGCTAGGGTAGAGTTCTAGCTGAGGCATAGTTCCATCCCATGCAGAGTTCCAGGTCAGGGCAGAGATCCAGCCGATGCAGAGTTCTAGGTCGGCATGGAGATCCAGTCTAGGAAGAGTTCTAGCCGGGGCAGAGTTCTAGCTAAGGCATAGTTCCGGCCCAAGCATAGCTCTATCTGGAGCACAGTTCCAACATGAGCATAGTTCCATCTAGGGCAGATTTCCAATCGGGGAAGGGTTCCTATGAGGGAAGAGTTCCTTCCTATAAAGTTCATGCATTGTCGAATGTACTTCCTATAGAATTATTGACCTAGTAGATATAAAATATTTATATTCTCAAGGAGGAAGAGTTCCATATAGGGGCAAGGTTCCAGTAGGGGAAGAGTTCCAGTGGGGAAAATTTTCACTCATGGAAGAGTTCCAGCTGAGGCAGAGTTCCAGGCCAAGGCGAAGATCTAGCCCCAGTAGAGTTCCAGCTGGGGCAAAGTTCCATCCGAGGCAGAGTCCCAACCAAGGTAGAGTTTTGGCCGAGGTGCAAATCCAATAGGGGAAGCTAGGGTTTTTTTCAATGAGATCTAATGGAATTTATGCATTGGGGGGTCAAATTCATGAAACTCTACATGAGATCCCAAATATGGATACATCACATCCACCAAGCCTATACACACTTGCCTGGGCAGAGTTCCAGCCAAGGCAGAGTTTCAATCGACATAGAGTTCCAGCAGAGGCATAGAGGGAAGAGTTCCTTCCGATAAAGTTCATGCATTATCGGATGCACTTCCTATAGAGTTATTGAGCTAACATATATTTAGATATTTGTATTCTCAAGGAGGCAGAGTTCCATCTATGGGAAAGGTTCCAGTCGAGGCAGAGTTCCAGCCCGGGCGGAGTTCCAGTCGGGGCGGAGTTCCAGCTGGGGCGAAGTTCCAACCGGGGTAAAGTTCCAACCGGGGCACAATTCCAACTAGGGCATGGTTCCAATCGGGGAAAGGTTCCTGTGAGGAAAGAGTTCCTTCCAATAAATTTCATGCATTGTCGAACATAATTCCTATAGAGTTATTGAGCTAACATATATTTATATATTTGGATTCTCAAGGAGGCATAGTTCCATCCAAGGGCAAGGTTCCAGTCGGGGCAGAGTTCTAGTGGGGCAGAGTTCTAGTCGGGAAAAGTTCCTATCAATGGTAGCATTAAAGTTCCTATCAAGCAAAGTTCCTATCAGGCATATTTCTAATCGTTTAGAGTTCCTCACAGGAATAATTATTTCAAAGTTAGTCATCGTTCCTCTTGATCACATTGAAACAAGTAGGGATAGAATCTAAATGATGCATTGAAAAACCTAGCAAATGTAAAAGTATAATTGGACAACATTTAGGACATGCGAACATGGTAGGAAAAGAATGAATATACCCTGGAACATATCAAAATGAAAAAGAATGTAGGTCCATTAAGAATAACATATGGGAAGTGTTAATGAATATATTCCCAAAATCATAGATAACTTGTGCTATTACATCGAATTTTAAAAACTCTATGCACAAGTTAGGAAATATTTAGATGAGGTGAAGAATGGCTTTGAACACTCAGGTGGTTATTTTTTTCATCAAGGTTATTGATGTTTAAACCCCACAACAAAGATTAGGGCCCAAACCTAAATCCATAGTAAAGCTTAGGCTTCAAACATAAATCTAATAGGAACCCAAGTTCCATTTTAGAGGTGAAATGTGTTGAGGGGAAACAAGTAAAACAAACACAAAGGACAAGAGAAAATATGAGAGAATTGAAGGGAATATACATGAGAGAAAATAACAAGTATATATTAATAGGTTTACAAATAATACACTTATAGCCTCTTCGATCAGTTCTATGTTTATATGGGAAAATTTATTTCAAAAAATTGTTATATTGATATTATCAGAATGTTACTATGTATTCAGAAATAACCATTTGGGAATTATCCTATTGCAGTCATTAAACTAACTCTAAATCCCAGATCTCTCAGTGTTGAGAGGTTTGCAGCATGAGTTTTTTTCTATCTTGGTAATGAGTTGTAATGTGAAATTATTAGGTGAAAATGGTACATACATAATGAAGACACATTGGGTTCAATTGTGATTTCTTTCAACCCACTTCCTGTGGTTTAGGAATACCAAACATATCACACATTTTTACACCATAAAAAATAGATATAAAGGCTGCAGCTATAAAGAAAGTTGTACCAAAAAAATCCTGCAGCTTAACCGCTATTTACATTTTGGTTGTGTCTTACAATAAAATGCCATAACATCAAAATTTAACAAAATACTAAGCCTTGCATATTTCATTCAAAACTATTGTACTTCACCCAAAACAGAGTTCTTCCATGCAAAATAACGTTTATTTTTAATCTCTTTGGACCTTTGGGTTTAACGTTCACTTGTTAAACCTATCACATCTAACTGATTTCTCATCACTCGTTCATTTATATGGAAATTGTTTATTTTCCATTATATTTTCAGTGTCAGGTGATTGTGTTGGAATTTTTTTAAGTATAATTATTCTCATAGTTGTTTTGAGAGTGCAATTTTCTAACCTGATTTGCATAAGAACTATAAATATGTTGTCATGTAATGAAACCATGAATATGCTAATTCAGCATTTGAACGGCAAATTTTCTCAAGCAGGAAGCTTGGTTTAATAAATGAAATAAACATCCACGCACCTGGGATAGGTGTGTAGAGAAGGGACCAAGACACCTTCCACTGATCTTGTTAAATGAGCCACCACAGTCTTCGCCCTTCCCTGCTACAATTTTGTCGAGTAATGGAGTCGTAGTCCACCATATGAATCGATGGCTGAGAAAGAAGACGCTGCCACGCACCAGAAGTGATTAACTCGCTGACATAAGTCCTGAAGTCCTGAAACGATTAAAACTGTATGAGATTTCCCCTCCTCGAATCTGATCCGAACTCACTGAAAAGAAACAGGGGTCTGTTTGCTGAAACAAGGGTGTAAGGAGTGGTGGAGTTCAACGCCAAATGAATTCTGAAACCATGGTTGGTAATACATTAATTCGATGGCATAAATTCTTTGTTGTCACTATCGACGATGGGTTGGACAGAGTTTTCTTTATCGAAAAACAGTGGACGGGGTCCCGTATTTGGAAGACAGTGGATGGGGTCTCGTATCAGCAAATGGTGGATGGGGTCGGGGCCTTGTATCTGGTGGTTCATTTGGCAGCGGGACGTTGGGGTGATTTGAGGGCCCCATGATGGATCATGGCATGTATTAGCTGCATGATGCCATGGGTGCATATTAACCCCCACATGATGGTGGAGGCCATGCATTTTTCGCATGATGCATCAATCCATCTAGCCCAGACCTGCCCGCCCTGTCACCATCATTCATCGGGATGCCCCATGGCAGGTGCATTAAACACTCTACTTCGGGATGCATATTGCTTGCCATGGATGAAGATACAAAAATAAAGCTATATCCCAAGGAGTGTGTACCCAAGTATCTATGGATGATAAACAATACACAAGGATGGCTTTCATCTTAAGCCAATAGTGAACACGATTGGCTCTCCAACTTATAAGTTGGTGAAGTTTCTAGAAAAACTTCACCTTGTCGGTAAAACAAGTTCATACATAAAACACTCCACAAGTTGGGTAAGATAAATTTGTGAAAAAAAATTTGAACAAGGAAGATATCTTAGTTAGTTTCGACATTGTTTCTCTATACAAAAAAATCCTAGTAAAAATAAACAATTGAGATTGTTGAGGAATTCACAAATGAAAACATGACAATGTTGGCGGAAGTATGCTTATTATTAGAGTTGGAACTTTAATCCAATTATGTTAGATATTTAACTGGGAGCATCACAATCACAACAAAACACAATAGACACAAGAATTTTCCTCAGGGAAACCATAAAGGATAAAAGGGCCACAAACTTCTTCATAAATAAATTCTTCATTAATGCAATATCGCAAAATGGAAAACCCAAGAATAAGAAGTCTCATGTAGCTCTCTCTCTTTCTCCTCTAGCGAACTTGTCTTCTCTCTCTTACTCATGTGAACTTGAGTGAGTGAGTGTGTGTGTAAATGAGGGAGTGATCCTTCCTATTTATACACATCAAGTGACTGGCCTAAAACCTAACTGGACTGACCTCCTCACCTAGCAAGGCTGACTTGTCTCTTGTGAGACTCAAAAAATACATTTTGCATTAATTCTTTTGGGGTGCTATTTCATCGACTTATAATGGAGGTTTTCCCTCAATGACCTTACATGACCAAATATAATAATGACATCCCCGAATGGAGGAAAAACATCTCCGATGGAGGTACAATAAAAATACAATAATAATATACAATATAATATATTCTGAAGTTACAATTACAACAACACTTATGATCCATGTATTTCACTTTCGAAAATCAATTCTATGAGCAAGTAGAAGGTGTTGCAATGGGTTCCCCCCTCTACTCAGTAGTGGCCAACCTTTATATGGATAACTTTGAAAGAAAATAAATAGAAGCATTCCCCCTAAAACCTTGTATATGGAAATGATACGTAGATGATACAAACGTGGTTTGACCACATGGGAAAGCCATCCCAGATGAATTCTTCTCTCACCCCAACAAGTAGAATGATAATATGAAATTCACAATGGAGATATAGAAAGAGAGTCACATACCATTTATTGACGTATTAGTCTCCAAAAAATAAGACAACTCGATTTCCCATCAGGTCTATAGGAAGAAGATGCAAACTGATAGGTATCTACACGCAGACTCCTATCATTATCCTCCTCAAAATATTGGGGTAATAAACACTTTAGTGACTAGGGCCATAATAATATGAGATTAAGATCACATCGAAGAAGAAATAAAGAACCTAGAAGAGGTATTTATGAACAATGGATATAACAACAAACAAGAAACAATTCACGAAGGCTGTTAATAATGTGAGAATTCCACGAAGTTGGAGGACGAAGAAAGAAAAAGATGAGAATACAAAAGAAAGCTCTCTCCCATTTATTAAAGGAACCATATATAATATTTTCTTAGGAAGAGTAATATTAAAGTCTTTTTCAAGACACCACACACGATCAAGAAAATGGTAGACTCGGTAAAAGATCCAATCAATCCAAGCTCATGCAAAGGTGTCTATTTAATACCATGTTATTGCAGAGAAGTATACATTGGAGAAACTAGCCGATCCTTTTACATTGGATTTAGGGAACTGTTATCACAGATATAGTATATTTGGGCTACCATGATGGAACATGCAACATATAGATTGATCTCTTTATTTTCCTAAGCCAGACATTTAGATGGGATTCAACATGGATCATTTTTATAGCATGAGCCATTCGAATACTTCATTCAGTAGTATATGCAGAGTATTTCCTTTCCATGCCTGAGATCTCCTTATCCATTGAGATGCATTTGGTGATGATATAGTTCATTCGAGTAGAGTAGTAGAGATGGTACATGGTTCACATATGGGCACATCATATAGAGACATGCATATAGTGAGATAAGGTATATTTCTTCTGGTTAGGATTTTTATCTTTAGTGTAACTAAAACCTTTGACTTATTGTGCTATGATGATTATGTATGCTTATATGTATGTTTATTGGTGCTTAACTTGTGTTGAGAATGATCGAAGAATCTAATGTTGAAGACCATTTATTATGCCATGATTTACACAAACTTTAATCTATATTGCTATGTTGGTTCCCATCCAGTCTCATCCATGATTGATTTATCCCATGACTTATGACTGAAACCTGTGAGATTGAAGATCGTCTTCTTTACTTTGACCCCTTTGCATGATGGACTCCATGCTTTTCTATGTCTCTGGCTATGAAGTATTTGGATTAACCAGTGTGTTCAGGTTCACCAGATGGTTTTCCTTTAGTCCTCAAAACACGTTCTCCTACCAACAATGTATTTAGACACTAAAACATTGGAACACATAGATGCAATACCTAAATGATGCAAAAGGAAAGTGCGTTTAGTAGTGCTTTTAAATGCTAATGCCTATATATAAATGTTATAAAGCTAGTCAATGGCCAAAGGACGAGCACTCATCCATTGTATGATGTAAGAGTCATTTGTCTCTATAGGACAATAGTGTGAGTAAAACCCATCGAGGCTATAAATGCTCATTGGTAGTAGGGCTAGGCCTTAGTAATTTTCTAGAGCCCAGGAGGCTTTCCAAGGAACCTGCCTTTGCAGGTTGGCTATCATCTTGTGTTAAATTAAATGACATAAATTTAAATGTTTCAAATTGTTAAATCTTGTTAAAATGATACTTGGTAAAGCCTAAAGGAAACAAGCTTAAGTACTATATCCATTGTGAGACACCACCATTCCTATTGCTATATGTCATGCATATGTCACTCTGGTTGTGTGTATTTGTTATCATTTAGATAGATGGCATGGTCAAGTTCAACTAAAAGTCATCACCTTTTTTCCTAAGCCTTGTTTTCCCACCTTCATCTGAAATTAGAAAATTCATTAAAATATGTAAGTATGACATATACAAGGGACTTCCATAAGATTTAAAGATTATTGAAAGGCACGGGTACATTTTATTGATTATTATTATTATTGTCACCATGATTCTGATTAACATTATTTAAGTTGGGTTTTAATATACATCTTGGAGCAGTTCTTACCTTGGATGCATGTAGGATCAGTTCAATTCATTATCTCACCTTTAGTTTGGGTACTTTGACCTAGTCAACCCAGTTGACCAAGTCAAACATGATTCCCAAGGAAACGACTTCAAAAAATCAACAATGGTTATATTTTCTCTGGAATTGCCCAGGACCAATACTATAGTCTCAGTTTTTGTCAGATGGTCACAATTATTGAGTTCTAGAGTTTGTTATTATTTTTTATTGACTCTCGGCGCCATTGCTTTTATTATGAGATGGTGATATATTTTGGCATTTCAGTTGATCTGTTGGTATGACTAGTCACCATTACCATTCTACCATGTCTTCAAACACTTCTGTGTAGTCATTTTTCCCCATTTCTCATCCTGAAGGATTTTATGATGATTCTTATTGTTTTCGAAGGTTGTACCACTAAAAAATGAACTTTGGAAATCATTGAAGAAATTGATTTGGATTGTGTGTTCAAGGAAATGGCATGTAAATGATTCCAAATGATTTATTATGGCTCTCCAGACATATATACACTAGTTTTATTTAATTATATGCTCCAAATTATTTATTTGGCTTTCTTAGGGAGGACGTCTTCCATGGGGCACCCCTCACCTTGGTCATATGATCTATTTCATTGATATACCTTATGTTGTGATGCTGTATTTATTCCTAGGGTTAATTGATCCCCTAAGGAAACCCCCTTGATGTATTATCATGTTATATCCTATCACTATGAAGTATTGCATCTCACTTAGGAATCCTAAGGAAAAAGTGCACCTCTCTTGACTTGGTCATGATGATCCATGTATGTGGAAATAGATTAGAATATCTCCACCATTGATGATTTTTTAATCTCAATCGTTGGATGAAATTTATTTGTAAAGTGGACACACTCTTGATCTATTTAAGAGATGTGCTCCCCCAATAGTAAAGCATGATCTTTAGCATTGGAACTTTTGAATAAATATATTTTTCTGGGATCAAATACTTGTGTTTCTATGGATGAATGAATGTGATGATGATTGAAATTGTTTCTCTCTTGCACTGAGATATCTTGGCATAGTTTATTCTATCTTATTGTACCCATCTCAATTTGGAGGTGTAGAAGGAGATTTGGAGAGAAGGCACATTCGTGAGGGACTCACGTTGACGTCTTGCTTCGAATCAATTTTTACAAGGAGTGATTACTTCTTTATGACTCCTCATTTCTCTATTATTTACTTGTATTTTGCAAATCCTATATTACTTGTCATATTTATTGGATTTCCCTTCATGTGGCAGGTGGAGAGGACACCTTAGGTCATTAAGCAAAGTGTTTCAACCAAGAACTTGTCTAGATCTCTCATTTGATCTATGAGGAGTAAATCCTCATCATCCAGGAAGTCATCTACAAATTCCAGGTGAGTATATCAACCAATTTCTATCTATTTAATTTTTCATGCATTGCCCATCAACCAAATTTACTAAAAACCCTCTTGTAGAAGGTAGGAAAATTCATCAAGGAATTTTATACTTAGAATATCAAAATATGGAAATTTTGGTTTTGAAGGCTATCATCCAAAACCCAAACCCTCACCTAGGAGTCAACCTTTGACTCCATCTACGCATGCAAATATGACACTGATCTCCTAGGGGTTTGGCATGAAAACCATTCCATTATCTAGGGGTTTGGATATTTGTATTTGAACTCTTTGGTTGCAAGTTTCCTCTACCGTCTCAAATAGGATACCTTTGTGGGGAAACAACAAGTTGTGTGATAACATATTTCGGTGTCGTTTCTGGGGAGGTAGAGGATTACCTTGGTTCATATTACTTACTTTCAATGGTCATGAATGCATTTAATCTCTCATCATTCATATCAAATCCGATTTAAATCTAATGATTACATTATTCAATTAATTAAATTTTATAATCAATGTGTTTTTTTACTCACCTCTCTTACGACATTACCTTTTTTGTGAACACGACAATTTGCTCACTTGGCGACTCCACAACACGAGTCCTCTGAGGGACCTACCCAAGATTACAACCTTTGAAATACTCTGTTAGGTTTTTCAAAAGAAATGGATTTCTATGATGAACTTGATCACGACTATGTGCTCCCTAAGAAATTTACAACCACGATGAGTGAAATTATCTCGAACTTTTCCCTTCTAGATAAACAATATAAAGAAGATTATTAGGGATATGATGGTCCTCATTCCCAACATAGACAAATGAAACCTTGTAGGATAAAGAAATTTGGACATAGCAATTACGAGATCACTCGGTCTCAGTCTAAAACCTCCCTTAATAAAAATGATGATATGTCTTCCAAAACTAGGAAGCCACTCACAAGTAGCATTCCTCCTCGTAATCTTACCACTCCTATAGCAAAAACTAAGAGCCCTAGTCCAATCAAGGGAAATAATCTGCAGCAAGTTACTAAAAAATAAAAGGTAGTAGCACTTCCAAGAAAGACATTACAGGTACCCCAACTCCTAGACCTATAGTTGTCAAAGGGAATATGTGGAAACCACCTCCAAACACTAAAATATTAAAAATAGATCCTCCTCAAGACAAGCTCATTTTTCAAGAACCAATCAAAGTAGATATTGCAAGAAAACTGTCTAATTCAATGGTCTCAATATCGCTAAAGAAATTGATGAAAATTCCAATCATTAAAGCTCATGTCATGGAATTTCTAGGATTAGGAACGAAGAATATGGATCAAATGAACTCGTTGGACCTTAAACATTGACATGTCTCCATTCCTCAATAATCTTAGTGTGCATGTGTCCTTAGTAGAAATTTTAAAGATACCATCAATAAAAGTAAGGCTATGTAATGCTTAGGAATGCAACCCAAAACAAGTGTACCAAAACTCATGCCAAAGATAGTAAAAGATCCTCTTATCATGATATAGAGTGTGATGAACAATGGTGGTGGGTATCCTCCTTTTTATGTTTCCTTGTAAATAAATCGGTTAATTCTCTGTAATTGCATGTTATATTATGGGGATGAGTTAAATGTAATGCCATACAAAGTCATGAACCAACTTTAAATAACCACGACTAGGGATTTTGGCAATTGTGTGGCATGGACTCATTCCCGGTAGAGTCGAAGGGGGTAATTGAAAACTTGAAGATAAAATTAGATTCTTATCTCGATGTTGAAATAACTATGAATGTTCTAGTTGTAGATATTTTGGATGTGTGGGGAGTTCTTTTATCAAGGGAGTGGGCAACAAAGTTGGGAAGTAGCATACAATTGGATCTCACTTATGCAATAGGCCCAATTAGTAAAAATTCGTCAATGAAACTAATGAACGAGCCACCAATGATTGAACACCTAGAAACTCCATATCATTTGTTTGATGAATCCATGTGTGCCACAGATGTAGGGAATTTCATGGTTTTGGAAAATTACTAGGAATAAGTGAGACAACATCCTTTCCCTCCTAGTGACATTTGGAGAATGTGATTTGATGGGGCTAAGTCTAGGCATGGTTCCAGGGTTGGTAATGTTTTAAATTATCCTATAGGATAAGAAATCATATACTCTTTCTATTAGAATTTGATTGCACCAACAATGTAGCTGAATATGAAGCTCCATTCCTTGATTTGGAAATAGCTAGGGATTTGAAGATTAAATGTCTATGTGTCATCGATGATTCTGACTTAATAGCTTCCTAAGAAACCAATTCACAACTAAGAATGATAGGTTGCACAGTTATTGAAATATAGTATGGGATGTTATCGAGATGTTTGATGCTTTATCAATCAAAGAAGTCCCAAGGGAGGAAAACACACTTGATGATGCTTTATCCATAATTGCATGATATTCTTGAGTTCCTGAAAGAAAGAAATTGAAGGTAGAAGTTCTTTTTAGAACCTCTGTCCATGATAATCAGGATCACTAGCAAATCTTTGATAATGATGCTCAAATAGCCCCCTTTTTGCATTGCATCGACTATCCTTAGAATAATGTTATCACTCTAGAAGATCAGATGCATAACCACTCATTATGTGACATAGATGCCATAGAATTATCAATACCTCTACAGAATATTTTTAACAGAAATGATGAGTACAAGGTAAGAAGGGAGGAACCCATAGATGAGACTATTGAGATAAACATAGGTTCTCTTGTTACCTAAAAAATGATCAAAATTGGAAAGAATGCTTCTCCAAAAGAACGAAAAGAAATTGAAAACTCAATTCGAGAGTACAAGGATGTCTTTGCTTGGAATTATGATATTGAGAACATATGACCCATCCATCATAGAAAACACTATCCCTTTGAAGAACTATCCAAATCTTATATGAAAAATATTTGTAACGTGAATCCTAAGTTACCGCCCTTGATAAAAAAGGAACTTGAAAAAATGTTAGCTGCAGGAATCATTCAACATGTAAGACATACTACTTGGGTTTATAATCCTGTGATAGTAAGGAAGAAAAGCAGTGATATTAGAATCTGTATCACTTTCAGAAATTTGAAGCAAGCATCTCTAAAATACAATTACCCTTTTCTTAACATGGAAAATCTATTACAAAGTGTCACATGGGATGGGATGTTATCCATGCTAGATGGTTTCTTTGGGTATAATCAGGTGCAAATTAAGAAGGAATATAGGGGGAAAACAATGTTTACCACACCTTGGGGAACATATTAATACATAAGGATGTCATTTGGATTACTGAATGTAGGATCCACTTTTCAACAAGCCATGGATCAGGAATTTAGTGATTTTATTGGAAAAATTATTGCAATATACCAAGATTATTTAATATTTTTATCTAAAGAAAGGGGTGACCATGTGGGACATTTAAGAAATATTTTTGATAGATGTCGTAAGTTCATAATATCTTTAAATCCAAAGAATTCAACCTTTAGTATTGATGATGGGATTTTATTAGGACATATTGTTTCGAAGATGGAATCCAAATTGATCTTGAACGAGTTCAAGCCATAAATGCTATTCCCCCTATTCATGATGTTCAATCTCTCCAGTCAATTTTTGGAAAAATAAATTTTGTACGACAATTCATCCCTAACCTTGCAAAATTGGAAAAATCTCTAAATGCTTTATTAAAGAAGAATGCAAAATTAATTTGGGATAAAAACTATGACATGTGATTCTCGAAACTAAATAAGTCCATATCAACTTCACCTATTTTGGCTTTCCCCGATTATAACAAATAATTTATGATTTACTCTTATTTTTCGGAAGACACTATCGCATGAGTTCTATCACAAAAGAACAACGAGAATCATGAACAACCTATATCTTTTATGAGTAAAAACCTTAGGGATGTTGAATTAAAATACACCACTACTAAGAAACAAGCCTATGCGTTAGCTAAATCCTTGAAACACTTCAGGAATTACATTGGTTATTCCAAAATTAAGGCTTATGTCCCATACCAAACATTACAAGATGTATTATCTCAATATGATGGAATAGGAGTACAAAGAAATTGGATTTCACGGATTCAGGAATATGATTTAGAGATTAAACCCATCAAGATTGTGAAAGGGAAATGGTTAGCTCAACTCTTAACATAAAATAAAGTTAATGTTTCGGTGAATTGTGTTGATGAAAACCAAAATAATATGAACATGGAACATGAATGGTATAAGGACATTGTAGATTATTTGAAGAATCTGACATGTCCTGATCATCTAGTTGATCACCAAATAAGGTCCTTGATATTGAAAGCATCAAAGTATATTTTAACTTAATATGGTTTAGGTTGGATAAATCTCAAAGGAATAATTCTTAAATGTGTAAACCGCAACGAGTAAAAAACCATTGTAAAAGAAATGCATTCAGGATTATTGGGTGGCCATTATGCACCCAGAACCACAATTACTAAGATCATGTGAGTAGGATATTATTGAACTACATTGTACAAATATGTCCATCAGTTTGTTAGTTCATGTCAAGAGTGCCAAGTTTTTAGTGCAAAACTAATATTACCGGCATTTCCCCTTACACCAATAATAGTTGAAGCTCCTTTCCAGGAATGGGGAATGGATTTTATTAGGCCATTTGATCAAAACTTGAGTAATGGAATCAAGTACATTTTGACATGAATTGATTATCTTACTTGTTGGGTTGAAGTTGTTCCAACTAAGAAATCTATTGTTGAAGTAATAATAATTTTTTTTGGAAGAAAACATTATTTCTAGGTAAGGGTGTCCTTTGAAATTGACCACAAACAATGCCAAAGCCTTCAACAAAATAGAAATAATGAATTTTTGTTTCAAATGATTAGCCATAAGGAAATGGTTTGGCAGAATCAAGCAATAAGAATTTAATAAGTTTGTTAAAGAGAATGGTAGGAGAAAATAGGAGAAGTTGGGACAGTAAGTTTAAATATTCCTTGTGGGAATACATAACCATTGTTAAAAGAATCATGGGTAAATATACATTTGAGTTGGTATATGGCCAAAATTGTAGGCTTCCCATTAACCTAAATTCTGGTAAATGAGTTGTTACATCAATTCACATCCGACCAAGAAGCTATGCAAGCAATGATAGATAAGTTGGTAGAATTAGATGAAAAAGGAAGAGAAGCTTTTGATAAAACAATAATTGAACAAGAAAGGATTAAGGGAAATTTTGACCAAAGAACTCAGAACTATGTATTCAATGTGGGAGAGATAATACTATTATGGGATAAGAACAAAGAAAAACTAGGGAACCATGGAGAACTTGAGAAAATTTGGACTGGTTCGTTTTGAATCGCTAGAATAGCAGGAAAAGGATCATTTTGGCTTGAATCCCCGGATGGTTAGGAATTGGAATTTCCATCTAATGGGAGATTGCTAAAACATTATTTCCCTCCCATTTGTTAAAGTAGGATTGAATAAGCTCCTTTGAGCAGTGGTTTGAGTCTTTTATTTCTGAGTGTTGCATGTGTCCTGAGTCTTTTGAGTCTTTCGACCATTGAGTCTGGCCTCTTGCAAGCTTTAGTTATGTATTTATATCTAAATTTGAAACTGTTTAATCAGTTTTTTTTAACGTAGGAAGGATTGAATAAGCTCCTTTGAGCAATAGTTTGACTCTTTTATTTCTGAGTGGTACATGTGTCTTTAGTCTTTTGATTCTTTCGACCATTCATTCTGGCCTTCTGCATGATTTAGTTATGTCTTTAATAATAAATTTGCAACTATTTAATCAATTTTTAGAATATATTTTCAGCATTTTATTCCCAACACTAATTTTATGTGCTTATTATATATTTTCCCATACACAATGCTCTGGTATTTCTTACTTCCATGTGCGCAAGAACATGCACACCATAAGATGAAACATAAAATTGAAGTGTTGGATATTTTTTGATGAGATGGTGTTATAGAATAGAGATTGATGAGGTTCTCAAGCACTCTCTCCCTCAAAGAAATTGTTCCAGTTGGTCATCCAGGAAGGAATATATAAATTATAGGCGAGTATCTCAGCTAATTTCTCTCTATTTAACTTTTCATGCATTTCCCATCAACCAAATTTACTAAAAACCATCTTGTAGAAAGTAGGAAAATTCACAGGGGAATTTTATACTTAGAATATAAAAATTTGGTGATTTGGGTTTTGACGGCTATCATCCAAAACCAAAACCCTTACCTAGGCGTAACCCTTGGACTCCATCTACCCATGCAAATGTGGCACTGATATCCTAGGAAAATATCCTTCTGTTCACTGTCAACGATTTCTTGAGTGTGTTTTGTTTTGGTCTTGTTTGGATCCCACCTATTGTCACACATCTTAGCCAAGCAATTAATCCAGTGTCCTAAAATCCATGTTTCACTAATCAAACCCTACCTAGGGCATTTTCCTAATTTCACATCCAAATCCCCCTAGGGTTTTGAGTTTGATCATTTTGATTAACACACAAATTCTTGATCAAATCCATAGGTCACTTATTAAACAACTTGAGTAACATAATCAACATCCATTACCGTTCTCTACTTAAGTATTCCTCTTTTGGTGGCTTCATCCTTAAATCTAGATTTTATAGCTACTCACCTTACGTATTCTATGTTTTTAGTTTGATATGGTGACTGAGCTTTAGGTATTTCATTTTAGGATAGGTTTGGGTCTCCCCCTTTGTCACATGGTATTTAGTGATGTGAAGTGAAGGATATCTCAACCGATGTGACAACTAATCCATTACCTATGGGTTGGGATATTCGTAGTTCACCTCTTTGATTTCCCATTTCCTCTACCATCCTGAATATGATACCTTTGTGGGGAAACTACAATTTTCTTGATAAAAGGAAAATTACTTCGACTTGAAGCATGATATATTTAAGAAATATTCCCTTGTTGAGTAATAACATCATACAAATTATCAAATATGTATTGAGAAAACATAAATCACTGCAAAGGAAGATAATTTGACAAAGGTAAAAGTAAGAGAGAAAATTGAGATAAAAATGAACGATAGATGCTTAAATAGGGACAATGGAAAAAAACTCAGTGACACTTGGACTCCGCTACTACATAATATTCAAGAACAACAAAAAAACCAACTTCAAAATCACTAACTTAGCCAACTTGTTTGTGGAATTTAATAGTTTTAACGTCATTATTATTTATACAAGATCGCTAGCGGCTTAGAAACTCCAGGCATCTTAGTATCCTGAAGATGATCCTATAGTAGGGATCAAAACGTTGAGAATTCAAAAAATGTGATGCAGTTCCAATCCAAACCTGACAAATAAACATATACTATTAAGAACTTGTTACATAAGCTATTAACTTTATATGAAACGTTAAAGTGACAACTAATTTTAAAAGAGAACATATGTGTGCATGATGGGAAAATTATTGGTTTTTCAGATTCCTTAAGTAGTGGGATGGCACACATATCAATTTCATCAAACACATTGAATTTCATCCCTATCATGATTGAAATAACATGGGAATATGGTGCAAAATTGTAAGACAATGAAAACAAAACTAACTCTCAATAGTCTAATAATAATACCAGTTTTTCACAACTTCCATTGCAAGTGGAAGAAGCATCAAACAAATTCATTGTTTTCCCTTATAAATGTCTTGTCTCAAAGAGCTAGGTGGTGGATGAATACTTTACACAAGTATTAAAAAAAAGGGAAAACTCATGAATGGATTATTAAATTGTTCCAAGTGACTAGTAGCCCATGCTTTGAATTTATTCAAGAGAAATCAATTTTTCTTATTGTATTATCCAATTATTGGAAGGGTGAGTGAAACTGAAATTTTTTGTGAAGTGTATTGAGTTTCCATTGAAATGGAAATAGAATCCCACTTGAACCAACCCTAACATATTAACTTCAATTCTAGATATCATACAAGTGAAAATATGTGTTGGAGTATTCAACTATACTGAGGGCGTGGGGAATCAGGATAGTACATATTTTTACTTTCAAATCTTATTAACCATTCACATCATCTTTCAACAAAATCAATCATTACATTAATACATGGGATACAAAAATATTTAACATGGAAACCTAGTAAGGGAGAAAACCATTGAAATATGTTCTTTCAAAATAAATAAGGATTACAATAATTTGCAGAAACCCATCTGTTGGAGATACTAATATCCAAATATTACTAGGAACCACTTGAAGGAGGCACCAACCCCTTATATTCTCTAGCACCAACTAGAATGAAGTACCAACCCCCTAGATTCTCTAGCATTAATTGGAAGGAAGCACCAACTCCTTGGATTCTGTATTAATGTACTAGGCAACAATTCACATGTTGCACTCTATTTTGTCACGTTCTTCTCTATGTAAGACAATATTTACTATCGCCATGCTCTTCTATATCCAAGAACATATTCACTATTGTCACACTCTGCATCACACAAGATATTCACTACAATCACATGTTGTTATGTCGCACTCCACGCTACACAAGACAGTCTTCACTACTGTCACACTCTGCTCTGTTACACTTTGAATTGCACAAGTAAATCTTTACTACTATCGCATTGTCACACTTTGCACTATGCAATATAGTCTTCACTACCATCACACTCTTCTATGTCGCACCCTGCAATGCACAAGACAATCTTCACTACTATCACAATGTCTCACTTTGCACTATGCAAGATAATTTTCACTCCAATTTAACTTGTTGTGATGTAACTCTCTTCTCTATGCAAGAAAACCCTCTCTTTTGTGCATCCACCACATTACCTATCAAGTTATGTTCTGCGCAAGATAACCCCGATTGATGCGCATCCTTCACAATTCCTATATTCTTCTCATGTATCCACCATAGTGCCTATATTCTTCTTGTGCATGTCCTTGACTTTTATTTCTTCCTTATATTCACATTGTAAACATATAAATCCATTGCATGTCATTGTGCTTCATTTTCTAGTGATTCTTCTACTTACTACCTGTTACCCCCAAGTTTCACTTGGATAGACTTTTAGTTGAGCCATCGAAGATTGAATAAGTCAAATTGTTCAGTATTAGAGTACAGAAGTCCATGCATGTCTTTTTTTTCCCCTTTTTCATTTTTTTGGCATGCTCTTACCCCATGGGGAAGTGTTATAAAATGACATATCACAATGGATTTTTGTATAAGTCTTGGATTTCATAGGAATTAGACATCAATCCAATTACTCTAGAGTGTTTTTCCTTGTTAATTATATATTGCTTTTCAACGACTTATAATTTTCAAGTTTTTCACTCAATCCTCCAAAGCTAGAGTAATTGACTTGGTGGTTAGGCCTTAGGGGGTTATTAAAGAGTTGTGTCAATGTATATTACCATGTTAGTCATTGTTTTTGAGCCATATGAACATTTTCTAAGTTCCCCTTTTAGGTGTTTTTAATTTTCCTCCAAAATAAAAAAATTTCATTAAAAAAGGGATATTTTAATTGCAAAAATTCACTGGGCATAAAAGAGGTACTATGAGGGATAATTTTCCATGGGGGGTGCTCGTTTTATAACTCAGAGAACCCACTTTACCCATGTACCCACTTATAGAGTGAAATTAATGATTATTTATCACTTAATTGTGAATTTCTTTCGAAAAGTGAATAAAAAAGCCAAAGAATAGATAATAATGGGAAAATCAACATCTTGTAATTTAAGGAAATGTGTTAGAGACATGTCTTCGATGGTGGAAAATTCAATTGGAAACCATTTTGAGTTAACTGGATATTAAATCTTGGTGATCCAAATCAAATCTAAGCAAGTCAATTTCTTCTCTAATAAGGGGTGCACATATCTCATGAAGGAAGTCGAGTATTAGACTACGTGGTGACTTAACTAAGAGAGGGTGCCTACTTTTTGAGAGGTGGTGGCGATCTCTTGATATTGGATTTAATATAACCGCTTAATTATCTCATGGACTCACCCTTCTCTCTGCAACTTGTGCAAGTTTCCCTCATGAGGGATTTGGCTTATTTTTCCTATAAAAGCAAGGCATTTTCTCTCCTTCAAGCTAGTTAGAGCTCTTGGGAGAAAATATTGCTAGTTTTAATAGAATTTTTTAGTATTATTTTGTTGGAATAAGATACTTTGGAGGTCAAAATGGTGTCTTGATTCATTGTGTGGATCATGATTGCTATGTTTTATTGAGGTAATATGTACCTTTTTTTTCTTGCTTCTAATTATCTTGTGAATATTGCCTTGGAAATACTTCTACCATTCAGTAGGAAAGAGATTGTAAGTTAGTTTTCTTAATTATTTTGTTTATGTATGATTATATATTCAAATACAACATGTTTTATAATATTATAATCATGTTGTTTCAGTCTCTTTTGTATGTAATACCATATCTCACAAGTGTTCTTGCAATTGTTTGATTAGTTACAAGTTTCCTACCTTGGAGAGGAGACGAATATAGCTTGTATCTTCCATCTCCTTCAAGAAATTTCAAGAGGCATACCCCCTCGATATCTCACCAAAAGGATTTTTTGGTTAATCATTCTAGCATCAAGCGTCTTCCTCTCTCTTTCTCGCTCAAATATCTAAATATTTTTGGTTACGATTTTCAATTACAAATTTGAAATTTATCTCTAAAAGTAAAATCATAAGTATATCTTATTTGTAGTTGCACATAATTAGATCTTAGCTGTTAGTAGAAATATTTTATTTTTTAACTAGATATAGCATAGGTAACGTTTCTTTTTGCAAGTCACGTTATTGTATATTCAAAGGCTTGAAGAACACATTATTTTTGTGGGTTTTAAAGTTGTATTTGGAAAAATATTGTTCCTTTGATTGGATTCCCTAAAAGGGAAAGCAAAGATCCTAAGGGAGCTTTCTTCTTGGCTTGCTTCCCTTAGTTACTTTTTTTCTTTTAACATAGTTTTAACTTAGTTTAATTGTTGTCTTTTATAACCTTGTCCAAAGACACTTCCAAATGGTTTTGGGGAATCATTAACCAACAATTACTAGCTGGTTTTCACTTTTTGATCAACATGTAGAAGGAAGTGTTGGAAATTTTTTGAAGATTTGAACCATACAAAGCATGAGGAGCACCCCTCCTTCATCCCAATTCAAAATTTAAACCTTGTAAGCATTTTTGGCCTTGATTTAAAAAGGACCATAGGCATCCTCTTTCCATTTTTGAAAAAAAACATAATAAAAGAGAATCAAGTGGGATACCTAGCGCCCACACCCCATCCCCCTTGGAGAATTTGCGTCATTTTTGTGGCATGGATTTTTCTAAATTTTCCCCTTTGGTTAGTTTTAAAAAGGCTAAAGTTTAACTTTTGTTGGTTATGATTCAACATCGTACCACAAACTCACTTAGGATTTCTTTTAAGTTTCTTAGATTAAATCACTTTACCACTCGTTGCACTTAGTTTAGTCATTTTATTTTACTTCATTTCGACAAGTAATTGAATCTTGGAATTATCCCCCAATATCCACTTGTGAACATCGTAGGATTTACTAATATGTGGTTAGTAATCAAATAGGTGATATTATCGGCAAGTATTAATAGGGAAATCCGCCCAAAATTCTATTGTCATTGTAAACGGTTTGCATTGAACATACTATGGAGCCAGGGAGTTATTTTAAGTAGATTATACCTGGCACTATTGGACACCTTGTACTATTTATCTGCACTTACTAGCGAGGATACAAATCTATGTGGGCCAAACAAGAATAAACCCATTCCTAATCAAACTCACCAACTAATAATTTAAATTTTTTCAAGAGCAATTCAACACCTTACTTTTAGCATTGTATTTACTTTTTAACATTGGTCTTTTACCGGTTATATCTTTTTTTGCTATAAAGTACTTATTGTTATACCAATGTCGATGATATAATGTTTATCTTGTTAAATTAACTTCTTTGCTTTTATAATAATTGTATTTTTCTCCTGTTTAAATATGTTAACTCATAGGCTTTATTTGTTGTAACTTAGTTTAGTAAGCCATAGTTTTTTTTATTAGGGACCACCCCCCTTGGATTCACTAGGAGTTGGCTTAGATGTAGGATTCAAATTTCATGTGACAGTACTTGACTCATGACTTGCCCCCTATGACACACCCATTGGATTGAAGGTTTCTACCATGTATCTCGAGATGCGTAATAGGCAGTAACATTTTTGGATATGATGTCGAGTATAAACCTTTTTATTCCTGGAATACAACTTTCGTTTTCCTTTTTATTGTTTAATTTGTTTGATGCACCTTGTGAGTATTTGAAATTTACTAGCTCCATCTGGTAACTCCACTGTTGATTAATTCTGCAAGGTATTATACAAGAATGAGTTCAAAGGGTCTGCTCAATTTCATTCCTAAGTCTGAAAAAGGTTTATTGAAGGAGTTTGAACAATCTTGCTTCTCATAGTATCCTTGATAATGTTGTATCTAAGTCTATTTCATACATCCACCTTTTATTTAATAGTAATAATAATTTTCCAGTAGAAATGGATGATTTCTTCAAACCTTTTGATTTCACTCAGTTAAATGGATACACCCATGAGTTACCGAATAAAGGTATTGATAAGCTACCATGTTTTCAAGGGAATAACACCATCAATGTCATTTCTTCTAAAGAACTTTTCAAAATTTTTGATTTGGTGTCATGTGGTTTCTCATGATCATGAGGATGTCAAAATGAATCTTTGCACATTAAAACTCTTGAAGAGGATGCCTCCAATTGGTTCACGGGTCTATATGATAACACATGTAAAACCCTTGTCAAGTTCCAAAAAGGTTTCAAAGAGAGGTGGGGGGGGAAGAAGGAACCCCGTCACCAGTTGGAGGCTCTTCACACAATTAAGAAAAATGAAAATGAAATGATGGAAGGGTTTAATAAGAAGTTTAGGGACTTGATCTCAAGCTTTCATTATGATATTGGGCCTCCATATGCTTCCATTATTATCTACTGCATGGAATCCTTAAATGGTGAAATCATGTATCAATTAAGGGACAACGAGCTTCCAAACTTAAGGTTTCCCAAGATATAACTGTAAAGATTGAAAAAAACATGCAAGCATTGGGAAAATCTAACCTTCTCAGTTTCAAAAGAGGTAGTTCTTCAGCACATAAGCAACAGGATAATAAAGGAAAATTCATTGAATCTAAAGATAAGTACTCTTCCAAAGACACTATGAAAGAAATGGCAGAGATGATGAAAACCAAGATGGCCAACCATAGAGATCAAATGAATGCCATAAATATTAGGTTGATTTTCATGGATAGGTCACAATAACCCCAAGCTTAAAATAATTTTCAACCTAGAGGAAGCCAAGTATGGCAAAGGAAAGCACTTCCCCAAGATCAAAACCCACCTAATTGATTGGATACAACAAAAATGGTTCATGATGATACTCCTCCTTTTTGTAGAACATGTGAAGACTTTCATGAGGAAATCATGTGCCCCATATTTTTTCAAACTAATTAGCAAGGATCCCCTGAAACAAACAACTATGTGAGGTTACCAAAGGGTCCAAAATTCATAAATGTTGTAGGCCAAAATCACCCCATATCTAAAGAACGTTGGAAACACGCTAAGAAATATAGTCAAGAAAAGGACTTTGCTACCAAGCACTATGGTGAGAATCCTACTCCTGAGCAAATATGAGATATGTATAAATTCATAGGAATTGCTTACCAGAGGAAATATCATGTTGGACCAACCAAGACAAAGCAATAATAGATCCTCAAGATTCCAAATCAGAAAGATATTTTGATGAAAGTCATATAGGTCCCTAAGGAGATAACTTTTGATAAATCTAAAGATGTTAGATATTTATGCACATAGGAGTTAGTTAATATCAACTTGTTATAATATATCCATTAGGAAACATGTTTTCCATTAGTATGCATTTGTAATTATCAAATTTGATGGTCACGATATGTTGTAGACATAGAGTGATCCGACGGTTCATCTTCTCTTAGATCATAACTACCTTTGATACATGAATTAAAACCCAATTGGTCCATGATATCTATTTAAAGAGCATGGAGGGTCATTGGCTAGTTCATCGATTACGAGAAGCTCATTTGTAACTTTATTTCTTTTGCATAATAAACTTCCTCAAGTAGCTATTTGGTTGGAGTCATGGAATGTTTCCCTTTTGAGGGTTTAAACCATGTGAAAACATCGATGTGTTGATCTGTGATATGTTTTTTGTGAGTGGATGCTCTAGGTGTTCGGTCTTTTGGAGGTATCTTGTGTACTTGAACATGGTATCATAGCGATTATGAAGAGCCACTTCCATTGATGATCTTGATCTTGAACTATTGTTTCCAAAGCTTTGAAAGGGTTTCTGGTTTTTAATTTTTTGTGCTTTTATGGGTTGTGTGAGGTGTTCCATTACATATAGAGTGTTGTTTCCATTATAAAATAGTTTTCGTTTGATCGAAAAAATGTTTTTGTTTTCCCAATATACGACCATTTCAACATATCTGAAGGTATACTGTTATAATGACGTTTTTTTTAAATAAAAAAAGAAGAAGAAAAATTCTCATATTTATTTTAGATTTAGTTTTTTTTTTCGAATTATTTCCCTCCCTATATGTGTATTCTCTTTTCTCATGCACCTTGTGCGATCATGGAAAATCAGAAACAAAAGGGAAAGGGTTTTTCTCTACTATGTATTCTCTTTGTCGTGCACATTGAGCATTTGCGCTAGATTAGAAACAATGAGAAAACGTAGACATTTCGAGCAATCTAACGAGGACTAATCCCAAAAGTGTGTCATACAAGTTTTTTTTTGTAGCTTTTGTTTTGGTTTATCTGAAGTGAAAATAAGCAAGCACACACTTCGAGACAGTCGAGTTAAAAAAAACCTTCCTCCTTCCCATCTTTTATGTACCTTTAAATAGTAGCTCACTTGGTTAAAAGTTGCTTTATCCATTAAGAGGTCTTGAGTTCAAGTCTCTTGAGTCCAATTCTTGTTGGTTACTTTTCTAAAAGTCCAGGTAATTTCTATTTTTAAGTTACTTTATTGTAAAAGTGCATCTCACTTGAATTATAAAAGCGAGTCACTTAAAGTATTTTAGTTTATGCATGCAATATTTGAAGTAACATCATTGTAAAAGTGAACTTCACTTATTTTACAAAAGTGGATCACATAAAGAAACATTACTGTAAAGTGAGTTTAAAAGGTTGAGCTTGGGAAGAGGGGTTTTATTTTTTATTTTTTATTCAGTTGGGTCTATCCTCTATTTTCCACATCTCTCTTGGGGTACCTTCAACCTTTTTTCAATCAAGCATAACTTCCTCATTCAGAGTATTTTTTCAGTGTCATTTTTTAACAACTTGTTTTTTTGAGATATTTGCATCAAAAGCATTGGTTTCTATTTTCATAGCCTCTATTTTACGTTATGGCTACCCCTTGTGATATTCTACTTACTAGTTCCAACTATTTATCATGGAAATCTCGTATGGAGGATGTCCTACGAAGTAGGGGACTTTACCGAACTACCTCAAGGAAAGAAACATAACCCACTGATGATGATAAGAAAAATAAATTGGGAAAATAAATTTGATGAAGCTCATGGATTGATTGGGATGTCAATCTCTACTTATTTGCGATTCCACCTATCTAGAATTGATGAACCAGATAAAGCTTAGGAAAATTTGGAAACTGTATTTGGTAAACACAATGAAATTCGGGGTCATTAGCTCGAAAATGAATTGATTTTTTTAAATCCAAGTGATTTTTCCCGCATTCAAGATGATTTTTTTAAGTACAAAACTCTTATACTCTTATGTGTACAATGCAAAATTAAAAAGGAACACAAGTGATGCATTTATCATATTCTTTCCAAACTTGGACCTGGATATTTTGTTTTTGTATATACATTTTACTCCATGAAATAATCCTTGGATTCAACTAGATATATAGAGCCTAGTGTTGAATCCTTTTGTGATTCCTTGATTAGAGGGAAAGGTAAGTCCATACATATTTTATTCATTAACAATGCAAATAAATCTGGGAAATCCTTATTGGCACAATAGAAATAATAGTCCAAGCCTCCTAAAGAAGCAAAATACTCGTAATAGTAAGACAAAAAAGGGTCCCAAACCCTCTCAGTCATCTCACTCTTTAAAAAATGACAAAGGTACCAAGGCAAAAGGTAAAAATACTGAGCGCCATTGCAACTATTGTGGGAATGATAATCATGATGAATATAAATGTTTCAAGAAGATGACAACCTTGGAAGTAGCAATGAAGAAGCAACACATCAGCCTTGATTTGTCTTCAGAATATACCTCTCATGGACATGCACTTTGCGGTTTTGGTTTTTCTAATAATGCATCTTCTTCTTCTACTTCAAATGAGTGGCTCATTGATTCTGGAGCATCTTATCATATGGCTAAGGATCAAGCTAGATTTTATACTATGCATGAATGTAACACCAAACAATTATTTATTGGTGATGATAGATCTCTAATTGTTGTAGGATCTGGAACAGTTCCAGTAGATAATGGTCATTTTAGTGAAGTACTATGTGCTCCAAAAATTTTCTACAATTTGTTGTCAAAAACACTCATTCTGGTGAAGGTAAATTTTTTACATTCACACCTCCCCAAGTTGTAATCAAATATTTTAAATATCCTAAGCATGTCCTAGCTACCATAATTGTTGATGATATTACTAGGTTGTACAATTTTAATAACTTTGGGTCATCAACTTTTCCTTCAGTTTTTGTTGCTCATAGTGATGACTCAAGCAAACTTTGGCATGATAGATTTGGACATTTAAATTATTGCTCATTGTAATAACTATGTACAAAAAATATGGTGATAGGTATTTCGATGGTATCTTTCAAGGATGGTGTTTTTTTCTGGTTGTGTACTAAAAAACATCATCAAGACAGTTTTGACAAACATGCCTATTGGCACACCTTGACCCCCTTGGAGCTTGTGCATAGTGACTTGTGTGGTCCTCTTCCATCTGCTTCATTTTTCAGCTTTAAATATTCTTAAATTTCATTGATTATTAGTCCATATCCACTTGGGTTTATTTCCTAAAGATCAAGAGAAAAGTATTTAACATGTTCTTGGCATACAAGGTGTTGGTCACCCTATATGCTAGTTAGTTACAGCCAACATACCGAATGCTCAATATAAATTGTCAACCCAGGGAAGTATTTTTATTTCAAATATAATTCACACTATATGTGCATAAACACTAAGTAGATAATTAATTGAATGAAGCATTCACTATCCTACCTATCTATTCAGTCAAACTCCTCTCATGATTAAACTGTTCTGAATTACCTAATTAAGAATTTCAGAATTGCAATTACCTTCCTATAACTTCAATCGAACAACTAATGATCCTAGAAATAAATGAATAGATTAATTTTGTAAGAATTTAAATCCTAACATTACCAGACTATACGCAGATCCATCATTACTAGTTGAATCCCACTGATCTAGGAATCGAAAATAACAGGAATCGAACCAAACAATTCTAGGATATAATCTGACTGAATTAGCAAACCTGAAAAAGACAAATAAGTAAAGGAAACTAGAGATGGTCTTGAATGTTACAACTAACACACACTTGCATAAGGAAAGGTAACCTACACAGTCGATTGTCACACCACACTGCTGCAGCTTAAGAGAAATGCAAATATTGATTATCAAAGGAAGCACAATGATTAACTATTGTTGTTTCATCTACTGTAAGGAATGCATCTACTACAAATTACACACACATAACAAAGGAATCAAAGCATCTAATTAACTCGATGATATTTGTGGGAAGGCAGGCCCAGCCTTCAAACAGAGATGCCGAAACTAAAACAGATTAAAACGCAGGAATTTGAAGAATCCTGCTCCTTATATTATAATGTGAAAATGAAATTACAGTTCTCTGTTCACAGCTTACACAATATATCCAATATCAACCAACCCTTGGCTCAAGATGTTTCCCAATACTTATACATGATCAATCATAACCTTCACCCACTAATATCAGGCAGCCATGAAGATCTATGATCTTCAGGCTACCCTGTTACAACAAGCTACACAGCTGTGAGTGGAATTGAACGCGAGCAGAGAATATAGGGAATCCTATTGCGTGAGCCATTAATGAGTAAACAGAACCAATTTAAGGAATTCCCTGCATGTCACAGCTATACCTTCAGCAATGATGCGCTATTACAACTGAATCTGTTGTAGCTAAGCATATTTCTTGAATACATGGAATGACTACCTTTGTATGCTTCCAGCGTGTGGGGCTATGATTGGTGAGTGACAACTGGTATCGAAAGCACATCTTCCCTGCAAACACTCGGGCTGCTACACCTATACTTCTCAAAGCTTGAATTATCTTTATGAAATCACAATGTATTAGTATAATCCAAGAGACAAAGTTCTGATCATATCAATAATAGGAATTAATAAGATGAAACAATAATTAATCATACCTATGAAGATTTAGGGCTCATTGTGAGGAAAGAACATCAGTCCAGTGCACAGAATGGAGTAAGGTAAGACAAAAAGGGTATAATAGATGTGGTTAAAAAGCGGCATTTTGGGACCCAACATCTCCCCCCAACTTCTCTATTGCATGTCCTCATGCAAAAACCTCCACTAGTCTGAATTAGATGCTGGAACTGTACCTCGTTCATGGAGAGATGAAAAGTTGTAGGAGGGTTCAGGTGGTTCCCTCCCATCTAGATATCCATTATGAGCAACCCAATATTTCCAACATTGCTTATCCTCTTCCTTTGTCAATGCAAATTCATCCCTATACGGCCTTTCTAGCCACCAAATAAGTGGGGATTTGAATTTAAGTCCCAACCAGTTAACTCCACACTTCTTCATATAGTCAACGTACCCCTCAACCCTAGGGAGCACCTGTTTAGAGTTTTTAAAGAAATAAGGGTCCCTTTTCTTTATAAATGAAGGAGAAGCTTGCCACCTATGTTACTGCCTTCCAAATCCAAACGTTGCTTCCTGGAAATCTAGCTAACACAAGCGGAGATGAATTTCTCTTGAAGTTTGACCAGCTACTGAGTCTGGATGGGAGATTTAAGCCTATGTTCCTGATGAGTATGAAGAAGGCGAGGGGGTTGAGGTTCAGGCCAAATCCAAATATTAGAATTTGCCTCATTCTAAGAAATTTTCTGGAAGGAATCCTCCCACTGCACATGATTTCTAACAAAAGAAGCAAAGGCCCTCAGGTGGACATCTCCTAAGTAAGGAACAGGGTTTGAGTGACGGTACAGGGGGCAAGCCATTTCATGCAAATAAAGTTCACACAACAGGTTCTACTCAGTGAAGCTGCTCTCTATAAAAGTTTCCAGAAATTGGGTAGAGGATGCCACCTCATAAGGTCTCCCTTCCTTTCATGCCTTCAATTTAAACCAATTAAATTGTTCATACAAAAATACAGAATAAGAAGGAGATGGAGCTCTGAAGCTCATCAGTTCCTTGGAAATAGAGTACAATTGATATTTTTACTTCTGCATGGACTTGAATTTCTTCAACTACTTCAACTCTTTCTGTACTTATTCCCAATGACACCTCTAGTATATTAACTCTTCTACCCATATTTCCCTCAATTCTTTGATAGTATTTCTATGTTGAACAAGGGGGATCATTCCTTTCTGATATCTATCCACCTCACCTTTCCATTTCTTTACTTCTATTTTCAGCGGTGAGAGTTCTTCTATAAGACCTTGAATCCTTCCCTCTCCTGCGTCCTTCTCCTCATCATAATCTAAATTGACAAACTCCTGGGAATATTGAGTCCAGACCTTATCACCCAATGTTTCATCCTGATTGTCTTGATTCGAAAGTGAAGCAGCTTCCTCTTCTACTAGTGGTCCAACAACTTCTGCCTGCAAGGGTACTTCTGCAATCAATTCTGAGGATGTTGGTTCTTATGTAACACCACCTTTTTCATGAAACCCCTTTTTGTAAACTTCAACAACCATTTGTGAAGATGTTGATTCTTGTGTAACAACATCTTCATGGGTTCTAATCTCGACATCTTCTTGAGTCTCGGCTGCAGCTTATTGATTCTTGGTTGTGGCTTCAACAGGGAGCTGCAGAGATGTTGGTTCTTGTGTAATAGCTTCCTGCTCTCCCAGTCCATCTGGATGCTTCGGTTTCTCTTGAGTTACTTCCATATCCCATGAAATATGAGACTGGTCCCTGACTATTTCAGTGTCCCCAGATAGATGAGACTGGTCCTCGAATGCTTCAATGTCCCCTGATGGATAGGACTACATCTATTTGTCTTCTCCTACTTCAAAATCAGGGATTATGTCCACCTCAAGGTCAGTTGTACCTAGATGAATGGGAGTCTCAACAAGGTTTCCTAAGGATGTTGGTTCTTGTGTGACAACATCCTGATCAAATTCAACATTTTCCTATTGTTGAATTTCTCCCTCCACTAGTTCTGTGTCTTGAGATTGTTTTGGGTTCATAGTAAAAACTCATAAGTTTAGGTTAGGGATTGTCTTGAGCTCTAGCTCACTTACTTCTATTTGAGTAGCAGCCTCAAAAAAAAATTATAGGGTTGTTGGTTCTTGTGTAACAACACCCTGTGGATGAGACCGTAATTGCTCATGTTCCTTTACCTTTATATCGGGGATCATTTCCACTTCTAGTTCATTTTCACCCCTCAATTCCACTGCAGATGTTTCTTTTTCTTCTCCAACTACCTATGTGGGTTTTTGTGCCACAAATGCATGCACTCTGACTTTGTATCCTGATTGATTAAAATTTTCTCCACAACTAGGGAAAACTACTTTTTGCAATTCTTCACCTTCCTCAACAGTAAGTGATCCTTCGACCTGACCTGCAGCTTCTACTAATGTGTGCAATCTTCTTTCCACCTATTTCTTTCATGTTTCCTTCCATCTTTCCACTTCCTTTTGGAGTGCTTGCACCTCTTCCTTCAACAGACCATTTTCAAACAAAATTCCCTCAATTTGAGGTTCCTCTGCAACAGGTTCTCGTGGGGTAGCATTTGTCCTGGGTCTCAAGATAGGAAATTCAATATTTTCTTTGATGTTTTCCCATTTTTCCTGTGCTACTTTTGCTGCTGTGAAAGATCTAGGTATCCTTCTCCTTATAGGTCGTGATGCATATACCTCTTCTCTTGATATTATTCTCTTCCTTTGTGGTACAAGGGTTTCTAATTCTGTGGCTGATGTAGAAGGAACATTTCCCTCTTTGGTGACTCCCCTTGTTTCTGCCATCTCAGTTTCTTCCTCAATTAAGGTTCCTCCCCATTCAAGAGAGGATTCAATGGTGAGGACCTATGTTTCTCATTCTGTCCTTATAACTCCCAGCTTCAACTTCCACTGTCGCAGCATGCAATGCTGCTCTAGTTTCAGCTTCTGCTATTGGAGCTTCCTCAATATCCACTCTTTTTGTAGGGTTTGATGTTGCTGCAATCTCTCCCTATTCTTCTGCTTGACTTATTGAGTTTTGTTCTGACCCTGAATCAATACCCCCCCTCCCCCCCCAATTGAATTGGAGGGACTCCGGTCCTCCTTCTCTACTTCCATTTCCCCCAACTGTGCAAGTGCCTCTTCTCCTTCTTCTATTGGGACACCACCCAAAAGTGCAGGTGCCTCTTGTTCCTCTTGTATTAGGACACCACCCAAAAGTGCAGGTGCCTGAATTATCTAAGGCTAATCAGTGAATTGTTCCCACGTTTGGTTTTGATATGCTAAGGACCTTACAATAAGTAGTTTACTTAGGCCGTGATGGGTGAGATAAGCGTATGGGCATCAGGCTGATCTTACAAACCCTTCCATATGATGTAGGTCAAATAAAATGGGATGTTGAGTAAATCCCTGTGGTGCAAATGAGATAGTAGAGGAAACTTGTATAAATACACAGTCTGATACCTACCTTCACATGTGATGTACTTCTTCAGGAAGACTGCTACTTCATTCCAAGGGAGAGGAAGTGATTGTAATGCTATCCACCTCTTCGCTTGGTGGACCTATTCACTAGCTAGAAGAAACTATTGAATTACAGCCGCATTGTGGGTTCTTCTTCCAAACCAGGTTCTTCCCACCTAAGGAAGACCAGTAAATTTAGCCACAATCTCCTCAGTAACCTCTGTGCAGAGACCTCTGACCTCTGAATAGGTTTCTGTCAGATTTAGAGAAAACTGCCGAGCTGTTTCCCGATGAAACCCACTTAAATGTTGAAAGAACTTAGTCCAACCAGCTGCTTCAAAAATGGAAAAAACCTCTGCATTTCTTCGTAGAGCATCCATATTTGCGGGTTTATGTTGGGATGGGATACCCATATTGTCTCTCTGTCTGAATTATGGTATCAAATTGACAAATAACATACCAAGAAATGGAAGTTACAGCACAGGGACATGCATGAACAACCGGGGTTGGAATTGGATAAATTAGGAAAGTTAAGACAGTCGTAAGCAGGGAATAATTGGTAAGAATTGGTCCCAATTAGGAAAAAGATGACGGTCGAATGATAAGTTTGGGTACATGATGGATCGTACAGATTGATAGTTAAAAGAGTATGGGTCTAATGACGGGTACAAAAAGGAAAAGCATGATTAATATTTTCAAATCCAATTTAACACCTAATCATGTAAATGATCGAACCCCGTACCTTAGCAATTAGGAGATGAACCGTGACTTTTCATCATGGTGCAATGTGTCATCGCAACCATCAAGGTGGACGTTATTGCGCGCATGCTGCTATGATCTTACCCACAGTGAATCAAGACCTGTCTTTTCAACCTTGGAGGAAACATAATTGAAACTGTGAGGCAGGTGGGAGTTGGCAAAATTACAGACAGCGAAAATTGCGAACAAATCTGGAGGAGTCGCAACCGTGAAAAATAAAGAAATTGATGAAAATAGTGGAGTCATAGCTGTGGAAATGGACAAGTTTAGCAAAGAGGCAGCTGCATAAAATGGAATAATCAGCAAAATTATCGGATTCATAGCCGCAAAAATAGAGAAATCTACAGAAATTGGTGGAGTCGCGGCTGTGAAAAGTAGGGAAATCTACAGAAATTGGCAGAGTCGCAGCTGCGAAAAGCAGGGAAATGACCAATTTTGAACGGAGTCATAGCTGCGAAATGGTGGGAAAATGGGAAAATATGATAGAGTCACTACTGGGAACAACGAGAAAATGGGCAAATCTGAACGGAGTCGCAGCTGCGAATAACAACAAAATGGGCAAATCTGAATCGAGTTACAGCTGCAACTAACGGGAAAATGGGAAAATATGAATGGAGTCACAGCTACGAATAATAGGAAAATGGGAAATTTTGAATGGAGTCACAACTGCAAAGAAGGGAAAAATGGGGAGGATTTACGGAGTTGCAGCTGCAAATAACGAGAAAATGGGAAACTCTAAATGTAGTCGCAGCTGTGAAGAACATAAAAATGGGTAGAATTTACGGAGTCGCAGCTGCGGATGAACTATGCATCATTCATTTTTTTCTTTGTTTCAAGGAGCTCTTCTGAAATAGGAACATGGGTTAAGGTGCGTGCAGTCCTTAGGCCTAGTTGTGACTGTTGTTTATTAAGAAAGTTCCTGCACATATTCTTTAAGGAAAACCAATCAAGCATAAAAGAAAACATAATAAAAATAAAATAAAGCATGAATTTATTTATATACAACTTCCTGTGTGGAAAACACAATATATTTTTTTTAAATATTAACAGTGACAGAGAAAAATTCATGTCCTTGCTTCAAATGGTATCCTAGATAAGTTGCAACATGCGAAATAAATGCGTCCTTTGAGATTTTCTTGTGATACAGTCACAGCCTGTGACCATTAGCGAATAATGGTGTACAATCTTCATCAATAGTGATCAGGCGGACTGTGCCATTATCAAACACCCTGTCTATCTGGTATGGACCCAACCATCTTGTTCGAAGCTTACCCTTGAAGTCCCTCTTAAACCTAGAATCATACAACAATGCCCAATCTCCTTCACATAAGACTTTCTTCTTTATGAACTCATCATGCAACCTAGATCGATGCTATTGAATTAATTCAACTAGTTCAGTTTGCTCCTCTGAGCTTCAGTTAAATCTAAGTTTGAATCCATAGCCGTCTTTAAAGTTTTAACCTTAAACTTAATGGCAAAGACAACGTTTGTACCATATACCAAGTAATAAGGGGAGAAGCCTGTAGTATTGCGCCATGTAGTGCGATATGCCCAAAGTGCCTCTGGAAGTCTATCAACCCAGTCCTTGGGATGGCTTTTGACTATTTTTGTAAGAATAGCTTCAATAACTTAGTTGGTACTTTCCACCTGGCCATTAGTATGCAGATGATAAGGTGAAGTTATTCTGTGTTGAATATGATAGTTCTATAACAGAGCTTCCAATTTGTGTGACACAAACTGTGGTCCTCCATCTGTGATTATTTCCTTGGGTACTCCAAAATGAGTGAAAATTTCCCCATACAGGAAATCTATTACAGCTTGGTTGTTGGCTTTCACCAAAGCCACAACCGACACCCATTTTTCCATATAATCGGTGCAAACTAAGATGTAAACTTTCTGCTTTGAGGGAGGGTTTATGGGCCCAACGAAATCCAAGGCCCATCTGTCAAAGGTTCAACCACTAGCTTTGATTGAAGGGGAATCTCGTCCAACCTGTTAGGTTGGCCCATCCTCTGACAGCTATCACAAGAATGTGCATACCTCTTTGCATCCCTAAAACTGTTGGCCAATAATATCCCATTCGTAACACCTTGTGACTTGTTCATTTATCAGCAAAGTGTCCCCAACAAGGCTCATCATGACAAGCCTTCAAGATACTGAAAATTTCATCCTCTCTGACACACCTCCCGATTTCAAGATCAGGGCCTATGTAGAAAACATGACCATCTATCCAGCAATACCTGGCACTTTGTTGGATAATCTTCCTTTTCTCTCTCTTTGACAGATGTGTCGAAAGGTTGCTTACAACTAAATAGTTAACCACATCTGCGTACCAGGGGGAATGATCTGAGACTACAAATAAATGGTCGTATGGAAAAGAATATTCAACTGGCATGCTGTCATCACTGTTAGTAAAATGAGATAAGAAATTAGCAACAACATTTTATTTTCCAGGTCTATCAATAATCGTAATGTCAAACTCTTGTAATAGTAACAACCATCTAGTTATCTGAGCATTTGTAACAGGTTTGTTCATTGAACACTTGATGGATGAATGGTCAGTGTGAACAAAAGTAGGGTATCTAGTGATGTACTATCTAAATTTATTGATTCAATAGATAATGGCTAAAAATTCCTTTTCTGTAATAGTGTAATTGAGTTTAGCAGGGGCCAATTTTTTGCTGATATAGTAAATTGCATATGGGGCTTGACCATCTTGTTGTCCCAACACTACTCCAATGGAAGTGTCAGAGGCATCAAAATAAATATGGAAAGGATGGGCCCAATTGGGACCCCTTAAGATAGGATTTATAGACAACCTCTTCTTAAGTTCAGTGAATGATTTTTGGCATGCATCATTCCAAATAAATTGTACATCCTTCATAAACAAAGTAAATAAAGGAGAATTTAGTTTGGAAAAGTTTTCTATGAATCTTCTGTAATAACCAGCATTCCCTAAGAAGCTATGTACCTCTTTCTGTGTTACTGGAGTGGGTATGTTTGCAATTACCCTGATTTTGGATGGATGTACCTGGATACCATCAGCAGAGATGAAGTGTCCTAGAACAACACTCTCGCTCATCATCATATGGCACTTTTCAGTGCTCAAAGATAGTTGGGTTTGCTCACAGTGTGTTAAAACCTTCTCTAAGTTTTTCAGTGCCTCTTCAAAGTCACTGCCATGTGGGGTAAATTCATCCATGAAAATATCCATACTGTCATCGACCATCTCTGAAAAGATGCCAATCATGGTTCTCTGAAAAGCGGCAGGTGCATTACACAAACCGAAGGGAAGTACCCTGTATGAAAGGGTACCCCAGGGACATGTGAAAGTGGTCTTATATTGAGTCTTCGGGAGCGATTTGGATTTGGTTATACCCACTAAACCCATCCAAAAAGGAAAATAATTTCTTCCCAGATAAGGTATTGAGTATCTGATCAATGAAAGGTGGGAACGTGGTCTTCCTGCATTGCTTTGTTTAATTCCCTATAATCCATGCAAACTCTCTGTTTCCTGTTCTTCTTTGGCACTATCACGAGTGGAGAAACCCACTCACTATCTGAGATCGAGTATATAAATCTTGCTTCCAAGAGCTTTTGAATTTCCTCTTTTACTATGTCCCTAAGGTTAGGGTTCATCCTTCGTTGCGGTTGGCACACAGGTCGGGAGTCACTTTTAATATAGATGTGGTGGGTGCACAGATTAGAAGGGATTCCATTCATATTTGTGTACTCCCAAGCAAATGATCCCTTTTGTTGTTTCAGGAGTGTGACCAGACGTTCCAGTTCATGAGTGGCAAGGTTCGGATTGATGTTCGGGGTTTTTCTTGGCTCTATCTAAAATGGAATACTTTTTGAATTCTTCAGCACTGGAATTATACTGGTGTCACTGACTAAAGTATCCTATGTATGATTTTCTTGTTTTTCTTTTTCTAGGGTATTATTCAAGATCTAGTAAACATGTTTATTGATAGTCATAGGATCACTGATGAAACTATTGATAGCATCATCCTCTGTTTCATCTTTGAAGGTTAAGGCTTTCCCTATCGTTAACAGCGGTTGAACACCGTCTTCCTCCTCCAGATCCACCCACAGTGGAGTTTCTTAGTCTAGGTTGGGTCGAGCCGGAGGATATAAGGTAAGAATTTTTGTCTTGGTCCCATCTGATATGTTCATAGACCCTGACCGACAACTAATGTAAGCATTGGCTGTGGCTAGCCAGGGTGTTCCCAGGATTAGCGGGTTCCCACCTAGCTGTGACTTTGGCTGTAACACCAAGAAGTCTGCAGTGTACTCCCATGAATCTACTGATACAACAAGGTCATCCAATATTCCCTCGGGTTTGATAGTGGAACTATCAGTGAGTTCTAAAATGGTAGGGGTTGGCTAAAGTTTTGCGAGCCCAAGTTTTCATATAGTTTCTATGGTCATAACGTTAATGGTTGTGCGTAAATCCACCAAAAAATTCGGTATCCGAGTATCCCCAATCTGTACTGTGACGATGGGGTTCCTAGGATCATCGTATTTATCTAAGAGGTTCTTTCCCATTATCAGTTCAGATAGTTTTCCCAAAACATGGACAGTGGGTGGATCCCTAGGTTTTCTTCCTGGTTTTCTTACACAAAGGTTCTAGAATGTCTTGTCGTAGATAGGCACATCATGGAGGGCTTGTAGCAGTGGAATTTTGACATATAATTTTTTTAGTTCTCCCAAGAGGTTAAACTAAGGATGTTCCACTATTTTTTGTAATGTCAGTCATTCAGGGTATGGAAGTTCTCTAATCAGTTGTGCAGGCTGGGTTTCAATAACCATCTCTTCTCGTGTTTCAGTCGGTGTCTCGGTAGGAATTTCAGCATCCTCAATAATGGGGATCACCATATTGGATGGGTATTGTTGATTCATCCTTCCTTCAGTCACTGAAGATGGAACATCTTCAATGGCTAAAGTCTCCACCACTCTCCCTGATCGTAAGTGTATGTCATTACAGGGAACTAGAGTGATGGAGTAAGCTGACATGTTAGCGGTCTCAAACTAGTGGACTGCTTTGTTGTTTGGTTTGGGGTTATACATGTTTATACATTGACACATAGACTCTAATAACCTCAATAGGCCTAAATTCCAAGCCGACGACCCCAACTGTGGAGGTATTGAGTGAAAATCTTAGAAATTATCAGTCGCTTGTTCAAAAACCAATAATAACCAAGGGAAAAAACACCCTGGGCTGATCGGATTAACAAATAAAGTCTAAGAGACCGAGTCTTTTACAAACACTATCATGCTAGAACATTTTATTACAACTCCCCTATGGGGTAGGAACATGTGATATAGTACAACAAGAACTTCCTAGAAGCACTTCCGAAGGTCTTTTGAAGTCTAAACAAATCATGTTTGTCTGGTTCACCAGGCTCACTTGATAAAAAACCACTAAGTACAACTTAGGTGGTAACATCTGGCTCCATATAAGGACACATGCTCTGACTCATATTCTGATCAAAGAAGAGGATGTGAAAACTCCAGAATCTCTGGGTCCTGCATAATAATTAAAGCTTGTTAGTAATATGTATATAAAAGAAATTTATTATAAAAGCAGATTAATGTACAGAATTAGTCTATGATGTACATAAAAAAGCAATATTTTACAAGACTAATATACAAAAGAAAATTTTCAAGGTTAGTAACATGGTACAAAACATCTATAATACAACAATATGATACATGAAATTTAAAAATACATGCAGGGAAAGGTTTAGAAATTGGCCCTAAAACCACCGATGCCAATAAAGGCATCAAATCGTCTAAGCAAATAACATCTTGAGGAGAAATACATTCACTGGTAGGATGAACCTTTCTCCTTCTAGGTCATTTAGATAGAAATAATTTGTTCTTGCTACTTCATCAATGATATATGGCCTCAACCATAAACTGTCGAAATTTCCATGTTTCCCAGGTTTATCCTGTCATTTGTCCCAACGCAAGATTGTGTCACCTACTTGAAAGGATCCAGGTCGAGTAGATCTATCAAAGGTCCTCTTGAATTTGTCTGAATTTTTGATACTTTGGTTAAGGGATTTTATTCTACTCTCATCTAACTCGATCAACTGGTTCATTCTGTTCTGAATGGCATCCCAATCTAAGCTAAAGGTCTGGAGAAGCTGATACACAGGAAGCTTTAAGTGAACAAGTAAGGTGACATCTAGGCCATAGACAAGTTCAAAAGGACTCCTTCCGGTTGAAATTTTCTTTGTGATTCTATTGGCCCATAATGCAAACTTGATCTTGCTATCCCAAGCCTTTTTATTATCATCAACAGTTTTCTTGATTGTGTCTTGATTATGGTCATTAAATTTTTATTACTTGACTCAGCTAGACCATTTCCTTGGGGATAATAGTTGGATGAATGGGATAGGATAATGTCGTACTTGAAACAAAAGGATGAAATCTCAGAGGACACAAAGCACGGGCCATTATCTGTGATGATTTTGGCTGGAACACCAAATCTTGTGATAATCTTATCTTCTAAGAAATACATGACTACAACATCGGTTGCCTTCTTTGTGGGTATCGCCTCTACCCACTTGGTGAAATAATCAGTGGCGGTGAGCATCCAAGAATAACCATTGCTTGAGTTATCCTTGAAATTACCAATGAAATCAAGCCCCCACTGTTGGAAAGGGGCTTGGACTACTATTGGGTTTAAAGAAAAGGCATTGATTTGTTTCTTTTCAGTGAAAAATTGACACTGGGGGCAAGCTATGACATACTTGTGCACATCTGAAAAGAGGTTCGGCCAATAGTAGCCTGCTCTAAGGATTTTATGGGCGGTTTTTCTTGTTGCAAAATGTCCACCACAAAATAGTAAACAATACAATAGTAACAAATCTTCAATCCATTCAACCTACCCCTCAACCCTAGGGAGCACCTATTTAAAGTTTTTAAAGCAATAATTCCCTTTTCTTTATAAATGAATGAGAAGCCTGCCACCTATGCTTACTGCCTTCCAAATCCAAGCGTTTCTTCCTAGAAATCTAGCTAACACAAGGGGAGATGACCTGCTCTTCAAGTTCGACCAGCTATGGAGTATGGATGGGAGATTTAAGCCTATGTTCCTAATGAGTATGAAGAAGGTGAGGGGATTGAGGTTCATGCCAAATCCAAAGATTAGAATTGGCCTCATTCTCATAAATTGTCTCGAAGGAATCCTCCCACTGCACATGATTTCTGATAAAAGAAACAAAGGCCCTCAGGTGGGTTCCAATCTCGACATCTTCTTGAGTCTTGGTTGTAGCTTATTGATTCTTGGTTGTGGCTTCAACCAGGAGCTGCAGAGATGTTGGTTCTTATGTAAAAGCTTCCGGCTCTCCCAGTCCGTCTGGATGCTTGGATTTCTCTTGAGTTACTTCCATATCCCATGAAATATGAGACTGGTCCCCAACTATTTTAGTGTCCCCAGATAGATGAGACTGGTCCTCGAATGCTTTAGTGTCCCTTGATGGCTAGGACTGCATCTGTTTGTCTTCTCCTAGTTCCAAATCAAGGATTATGTCCACCTCAAGGTTAGTTGTCCCTAGTTGAATGGGAGCCTCAACAAGGTTTCCTGAGGATGTTGGTTCTTGTGTGACAACATCCTGATCAACTTCAGCATTTTCCTATTGTTGAATTTCTCCCTCCACTAGTTCTGTGTCCTAAGATTGTTCTGGGGTCATAGTAAAAACTACTAAGTTTAGGTCAAGGATTGTCTTGACCTCTAGCTCACCTACTTCTATTTCAGTAGCAGCCTCAACAAAAATTTCCAGGGTTGTTGGTTCTTGTGTAACAACACCCTATGGATGAGACTGTAATTGCTCATGTTCCCTTAACTCTATATCGGGGATCATTTCCACATCTTCACCCCTCAATTCCACTGCAGATGTTTCTTTCTCTTCTCCAACTACGTGTGTGGGTTTTTGTGCCACAAATGCATGCACTCTGGCTTTGTATCCTGATTGATTAAAATTTTCTCCACACCCAGGGCAAACTACTTTTTGCAATTCTTCACCTTCCTCAATAGGAGGTGATCCTTCAATCTGATATGCAGCTTCTACTAATGTGTGCAATCTTCTTTCCACCTATTTATTTCATGTTTCCTTTCATATTTCCACTTCCTTTCGTAGTTCTTGCACCTCTTCCTTCAACAGACCCTTTTCAAACAAAATTCCCTCAATTTGAGGTTCCTCTGCAATAGTTTCTTGTGGGGTAGCATTTGTCCTAGGTCTCAATATAGGAAATTCAATATTTGCTTTGATGTTTCCCATTCTGCTCATGCTTCTTCTGTTGCTATGAAATATATGGTTCTTCTTCTCCTTACAGGTCGTGATGCATGTACCTCTTCTCTTGATCTTGTTAGATTTTAAACATTAAGCTAGCAATTCATTAGGATCTTTAACTGAGAGAACAACAAGCACAACAATCAAACACAAGAGACAATGAACACAGTTTTTTTCCTCAGGAAAACCATAAATGGAGAAAACCCCACAACTTCCTCAGAGATAGAATCAACACCAAAGTGAAACCCAAAAATAGTAAGATGATCTCCCGACAAAAATAACCTCTTTATTCCTTGCCCCAGTGTCTTTCTCTTCCTCAGCTATGCGCTACAACTGAGTGTAAGTGAGTGTGTGATAAATAGAGAGGATAGCTCTATATTTATACTAATTCCTGACTTAACTAAACCCAACTAGGGCCGACTTCACTAAGTGAGTCTAATAACCCTATTGCCCCTGAACTGCGGGGACTTTAACCCTTTGACAATAGGAGAGTTAACCACCTTGACTTGACATGACTTGTTTACATTATAGAAACTTCCCGATAGGAACATCGGGGTATGACATGACTCAAGTACATTACAAATACATAAGAAATACAAGTGAATACATTCTGAAGTTACAATTACATCAACACTCCCTCTTAACTAGGAAGGTATTCTCTCGACACAATTTAACAGTACAAGTCTTCTTCTCTATATCATCTGGATCATCATCGAGTCTTCGTCATCTTCACCTTCAAGTCATATCTATCTTCAAGTCATCTTCATCTTCAAGTCATCTTCATCTTCAAGTCATATTCATCTGGATCTGGATCATCACTGGATCTAGATCATCGTCATTGGATTTGGATCATCTCTGGAGCATCATCTCTATATCTGGATCATCCCTTGATCTGGATCATCTCTGCTGGATCATCAACACTGAATCTTCACAGGTGCTATCTCATGATTCTTCTTGTCACAGGAATTTCTACATAGCCATCCCTTTTTCATGCTGGTTGTAGGCCTACCCTCCGTGCAGGTCTTTTCCAACACTTATATATAACCCTAAGTTAGAATGGCCTACCCAAAACTTATATTCGATCATGTAGGAACCAATCATATTAGAAAGGCAATGCCCATCACTCACATCTGACCATGTGGGAACACCTCCCACAACCCTTTCAGAAAGGCCCAACACTCACATTCGTTCAACCAATGATCGGAAAGGCCCAACACTTACACTTGGCCATGTGAGGAGCCAATCCTCCATGCCAAAAGGCTCTACACTTACATCTGACAACCAATGTCAGAAAGGCTCAACACTTATATTCGACCATGCAAGGAACCAATCCTTCATGCTGAAAGGGCTCTGCACTTACATCCATTCAACCAATGATTGGAAAGCCGTGCACTCACATCTGATCATGTAGGAATCAATCCTACAGTCTTATCAGAATGGCCTCCAGTCCCAAACTGAGCTACCTGGTAACTGACTAGGCATCTCCATTCCTAGAATGGCATTCAATGCTTACTTCTGATCATGTAGGAACCAATCCTATAGTTACATCAGAATGGCTTAGCACTCATATCTGACATGGAAGGAACCAATCGTCTCACCATGAAAGAATGGCTCATCCCTTACATCTGACCATGGAAGGAACCAATCCTCTCACCATGTCAGAATGGCTATGGGTCTCATCATTTTCCCTTGGAGGAAACCTCGATCTAGAGAACAACAAGCTTCTCTCTGAAGTACTCAAACTTCATCCTAGCCAATGGCTTCGTCAACAAATCAGCTATCTGTTCCTCTGTCGAAACATACTGGAGCTTCACTTCTCCCCTCTGCACCATATCCCTGATATAGTGATACTTGATCTCGATATGCTTCGACTTGTCATGGAACACTGGATTCTCTGACAACTTCACGCAACTCTGGTTGTCACAATGTATACAAGTAGCATCCATCTAGAGATCAAATAAATCAGACAGTAGCTTCCTCATCCATACTGCCTCACAACTAGCTAAATAAGCTATGACATACTCTGCTTCAGTTGTACTCAGTGCCACACAGGATTTCTTCCTGCTAAACCAAGAGATCACTCCCAATCCCATACTAAAGCAACAACCTGAAGTGCTCTTCCTATCGATGGCACTTCCTGCCCAATCTGAATCAACATAACCCTCCAGGTTAATCTTTTGATTCACCTTGTACTTGAGCCCATAATCAATTGTACCCCTTAGGTACCTCATAATATGCTTTGTAGCAATCAAGTGAACATGTCTCGGATCTGTCAAGAACTGGCTCAAGGTGTTCACAGCAAAGTAAATGTCTGGTCTCTTGTTCATTAGGTACATCAAGGACCCAATCATTTGACGATACATCGTAGCATCAACTGATTCTGATGAAGCATCACTCAATAGTTTCAGGCTCAATGCCATAGGTGTGGTCATGGCCTTGCAGTCCATCATCCCAAACCTCTTCAGGATCTCTACTGCATACTTCCCCTGTTCGAGGGAGATTCCATCCACATTCTGCCACACCTCCATACCTAGAAAATAATGCATCATACCCAAGTCCTTCATTTCAAACTCGGCAGCAAGATTTCTCTTCGTATCAACAATCAACCCATCCATATCTGTTACAACATATTGTCTACATACAATAGGAGCATCACTGGGTTGCCATCTTCAACCTTGTAGTAAAGGTTGGAATCTTCTTTACTCTTGGTAAAGCCCAAACTGGATATAAAACTGTCAATTCTGCCATACCATGTCCTGGGTGCCTATTTCAAACCGTACAGGGCTTTCTTCAATCTGCACACATGAGACTCCCTGTCATGTGTCTCAAAACCGAGTGGCTATTCTACATACACTTCCTCTTCCACTACACAATTCAAGAAAGCAGTCTTGACATCCATTTGGTGTATTTTCCATTTCATTACTGCAGCCAAAGCAAGTATCGATATGATGGAAGTGTATCTAGATATAGGTGCAAAGGTTTCTTCATAATCTATTCCTTCTTTCTGGGAGAAACACGAGCCACAAATATTGCCTGATATTTCTCTATGCTACCATCTGCAGCATGCTTGATCTTGTAGATCCATTTGGAAGTTACAACCGACTTCCCTTATGGTCTTGGGACAACATCCCAAACATCATTATTCATTATCGATTGATACTCTTCGATCATAGAATCCTTCCATTCTTTCAGTTATGCCTCTTCTTCATAGTTGGAAGGTTCTTTATTGATAACATCACATAGCAAGGCTACATATCCGAGGCAAGATCTGGTTCTCTTTCTTTCTCTGTGATTCTCTTCTGGAGCCCCATATCTTTCTACACCTTGGATAATTTCTCGCACCCAAGTAGGTTTCCTCTTGTGAGGATTCTTCTCCTGAGGTGGATCTATAGGTCTTTGTGGTTCTTCAAATTATCGATCTTCTTCTTGAGTTTCTTCATTCATGGTTGTATCATGAATTCTGGGTGCTTTTGCTTCTTCAGTATCTTCAGCAAGTCTCTTTTTGGATTTGTTGTAAGTCATGTCTTCATCAAATGTTACATCCCTGCTGATGTTGATCTTCTTGTATCCTGGGAAGTATATTCTGTAAGCCTTCGAGCTTCTAGAGTATCCCACAAATATACCCTTCTTTCCTGAAGGATCTAGTTTTGTTCTCTTTTCTTTTGGAATGTGTATGTACACTGGACAACCGAATATTCTGAGATGGCTGACTTCTAGTTTCTTGCCGGAGAAGACTTATTCAGGAGTCTTGTTCTCGAGTACTCTGTGTGGAGTATGGTTCTGTACATACACCACTGTTCTATCAGCTTCTACCCATAGATGCATAGGAAGATCTTGATCATGAAGCATTGCTCTTGTAGCTTCCATGATATTTCTATTCTTCCTTTCTGCAACTCCATTCTGTTGTGGATTATAAGGAGTGGACAACTCCCTCTTAATCCCTGATTCTTTGCATAAGTCTTTGAATTCATTTGATGTGAATTCTCCACCATTATCTGATTGAAAGTTCTTGATCTTCTTTTTTGTGTGGTTCTTGATCAAGGCTTTGAATTCCTTGAACTTGCTGAAAACTTCATCTTTGTTCTTCATGAAGTAAATCCATGTCTTCCTAGAAAAGTCATCAATGAAAGAAACATAGTATACATACCCACTTATTGAACTTGATGACATTGGTCCGCATACATCTGAGTGAATGATTTCCAAGATTCCTTTTGCCTTGCTCTCGCTACTTGGAAATGTCTTCTTTGTATTCTTTCCTTTCGCACATCCTTTGCAGACCCCTTCATGTTTTGGTTGAATTTCTGGAAGACCTTCAATAGCTTTGCTTGCAAGTGGTAGTACTCTGTAATGAAAATGTGCAAGCCTTCCGTGCCAAAGTTCATTTGGCTCTACTGTGTCATGGACCATAGCTTGTTTTGGATGGCCCTTCAGCTTGTATAAACCTCCTTCTTGTTGTCCAATCACTATTGCATCATCAATAGTCTTTCCTCTTAGCCACATGAGGACTTGGCCATCTACAAATACAACCCTCATGCCTTTTGCATCCAATTCTGATATGGATAGAATATTATTCTTCAGTCCTGGTACAAAGAAGACATCCTTCATTTTTATAGACTTTCCTGAGTCTAGCTTGTAGTAGGATTCACCACTACCTTTTATGGGATATTGGTAGTCATCCCCAAGCTTCACCTTATGGGGTGAATTATGTTCAGATAGTTTCTCAAAGGATTCCTTGAAACCTATCATGTGTTTGGAAGCCCCACTGTCAATAAGCCAATCTTTGCTTCCATGAGTGATAGTTCCCGTGAGAGCGGAGAATAGAACATATTCTTCTTCACTTTCTTGTTTTACCCTCTTCCTTAGAGGATCATCATCCTTAGTAGTGTGAGCATGATGTCTTCTTTTGCAGTTATTCTTCTTCTTGGATCCATTCTTATTCATGGGACAATTTCTAGCAAAGTGTCCTAATTCATCGCATGTATAACATTTGAGTCTGGATGAATCCCTTCTTACATGATTGTTTTTCTGATGAGAATGCTTACCTTGGTGATGATGATTTTCCCTTCTTCCTTTCTTGGAGTGTACTGTGAGAGCTTGATCTTCACTTCCCATATTTTCTTCTCGAGATGATATCTGAGCTTCTTCTTGAGAACATTCTTCCCACAGTCTACTGAACTTGACTAACTTCTTCCTAGCACATATTCCGTGGATGAATGAATCCCATGACCTAGGGAGGCCATTCAATGTTGTCATCATAATTTCTGCATTCTGTACTTCTTGATCTACTGCTTCTAGCTGTTCTTTGATATGGGAGACCCTTTTGAAGTATGACTAGATGGTCCCCTCATTCTGGATCTTGACATTCTTCAACTGGTTCCTTAGAGTCATCTTCTGATTGATGTTCTTCCCGTCGAATAGTTTGGTTATGGCATCAAATATGGCTTTAGGTGTCTTGAGGGAGGACACTTGTGGAATGAGGTGATCTTTAATAGAATCTACAATGATCCTCTTTTCCATAACCAAATTTTTCTTATGTAAGGCCTTGGCCTCACTGGAACTAGAACCTCCTCATGGATGTAGGAGTCCAACTCATTTTCTTCCAGGACCAGGGAGATCCTATACTTCCAGGCTTGTAAGTTATCATCTCCCTCAAGCTTTTCATCAAGCTTGGTATGATGAGACATCTTAACTAAGAACCTCAAATGGAAATATAAAATATTTAGATCTTACTAGGTCAAGATGTCGGATCTGGATTTGGAGCTGAAATCTTGCAGTGCTGGTTCAGGAGCAAATTAGGGTTTTTCTTTTCTGGAGTTCTGTCCAACCAAATGCTTTGAATTTGATCCCTAACTTTGATTTTGGGGAGGAGAACAATTTAGTCCTGTGCTCACTAAAAAATTTCTCTTTTATTAAAATCCCTAATTTTCAGCAGCAGTGTCGGGTCCAAAATTGAAAAACCTCATAATTGGATTATGCTTCGACAGAAAGATGCGCTCTAGGGAGGAGAGTTATTCCACCCTACTTTTGCTGAAAAAATGTGGAGAGAGATCCACAAAATAGGAATCCCTAGTTCTTGCAACTGCACAGTGTCTTCTTCTCAGGTTAGCTCTAATACCATGTTAGATTTTAAACATTAAGCTAGCAATTCATTAGGATCTTTAACTGAGAGAACAACAAGCACAACAATCAAACACAAGAGACAATGAACACAGTGTTTTTCCTTGGGGAAACCATAAATGGAGAAAATCCCACAACTTCCTCATAGATAGAATCAACACCAAAGTGAAACCCAAAAACAGTAAGATGATATCCCGACAGTAGTAACCTCTTTCTTCCTTGCCCCAGTGTCTTTCTCTTCCTTAGCTATGCGCTACAACTGATTGTAAGTGAGTGTATGATAAATAGAGAGGCTAGCTCTCTATTTATTCTAATTCTTGACTTGACTAAACCCAACTAGGGCTGACTTCACTAGGTGAGTCTAATAACCCTAGTGCCCCAGAACTATGGGGACCTTAACCCTTAAACAATAGGAGAGTTAACCACCTTGACTTGAAATGACTTGTTTACATTATAGAAACTTCCCGATAGGAACATCGGGGTATGAAATGAATCAAGTACATTACAAATACATCCCGGAATAAACATTGGGTTACAATACATAAGAAATACAAGTGAATACATTCCGAATTTACAATTACATCAACATATATTCTTCTCCTCCTTTGTAGTACAAGGGTTTCTAATTTTGTGGATGATGTAGAAGGAACATTTCCCTCTTCGGTGACTCCCCTTGTTTCTACCATCTCAGTTTCTTCCTCAATTAAGGTTCTTCCCCATTTAGGAGAGGATTCAATGGTGAGGATCTCTATTTCTCGTTCTAATCCATATAACTCCCACAGCTTCAGCTTCCACTGTCACAGCATGCAATGCTACTCTAGTTTCAACTTCTGCTACTGGAGCTTCCTCATTATCCACTCTTTTCATAGGGTTTGATGTTGCTGCAACCTCTCCTTGTTCTTCTGCTTGACTCGTTGAGTTTTGTTCTAACCCTGGCTCAATCCCCCCTCCCCAACTGAATTGGAGGGACTTCGGTTCTCCTTCTCTAATTCCATTTCCCCCAACTGTGCAGGTGCCTCTTCTCGTTCTTCTATTGGGACACCACCCAAAAGTGTAGGTGCCTCTTGTTCCTCTTGTATTAGGACACCACCCAAAAGTGCAAGTGCTTGAATTATTTGAGGCTGACTAGTGAATTTCTCCCATGTTTGGTTTTGATATGCTAATGCCCCTACAATAAGCAGTTTAATTCGGCCGTGATGGGTGAGAGAAGCGTATGGGCGTCAGGCTAATCTTACAAACCCCACCATATGATGTAGGTATTTAAACAAATAAAATGGGATGTTCAGTAAATCCCTGTGGCGCAAATGAGATAGTAGAGGAAACTCGGAGAAATACACAGTCTGATACCTACCTTCACATGTGATGTACTTCTTTAGGAAGACTGCTACTTCATTCTAAGGGAGAGGAAGTGATTGTAATACTATTCCCCTCTTCACTTGCTGGGCTTGTTCACTAGCTAGCAAAAACTCTCGCATTGCAGCCACATTGTGGGTTCTTCTTCCAAATAAGGTTCTTCCCACTTGAGGAAGACCAGTAACTTCAACCACAATCTCCTTAGTAACCTCTATGCGAAGACCTACGACCTATGCATAGGTTTCTGTCAGATTTAGAGAAAACTGCAGAGTTGTTTCCCGATGAAAGCCACTTAAATGTTGAAAGAACTCAGTCCAACCAGCTGCTTCAAAAATGGAAAAAAACCTCTGCATTTCTTCGTAGAGAATCCATATTTGTGGGTTTATGCCGGGTTGGGATACCCATATTGTCTCTCTATCCCTATTATGGTATCAAATTGACAAATAACATACCCAAAAATGGAAGTTACAACATAGGGACATGCATGAACAACCGGGGTTGGAATTGGATAAATTAGGAAAGTTAAGACAGTCCTAAGTAGGGAATAATTGGTAAGATTTGGTCCCAAATTAGAAAAAAGATGACGGTCGAATGATAAGTTTGGGTACAGGATAGATCGTGCGGATTGATAGTTAAATGAGTACGGGTCTAATGATGGGTACAAAAATGCAAAGCTTGATTAATATTGTCAAATCCAATTTAATGCCTAATCATGTAAATGATTGAACCCTGTACCTTAGCAATTAGGAGATGAACCGTGACTTTTCATCATTGTGCAACGTGTCATCACAACCATCAAGGTAGACGTTATTGCGCACGTGCTGCTATGATCTTACCCTCGGTGAATCAATAACTGTCTTTTCAACCTTGGCAGAAACATAATTGAAACTGTGAGGCAGGTGGGAGCTGGTAAAATCACAAACAACGAAAATTGCGGACAAATATGGAGGAGTCGCAGCCGTGAAAAGTAAACAAATCAATCAAAATAGCAGAGTCGCAGATACATAAATGGACAAGTTTAGTAGAGTCGCAGCTGCAGAAAATGGAATTATCGGAAAAATTATCGAAGTCACATCCGCAAAAATAGAGAAATCTATGGAAATTGGTGGAGTCGCGACTGCGAAAAGTAGGGAAATCTGCATAAATTGGTGGAGTCGCAGTTGCAAAAAGTAGGGAAATGGCCAATTTTGAACGGAGTCGCAGTGACGAAATGATAGGAAAATGGGAAAATCTGATGGAGTCACAGCTGGGAATAATGGGAAAATGGGCAAATCTGAACGGAGTCGGAGTTGCGAATAATGGGAAAATGGGCAACTATGAACAGAGTTGCAGCTGCGACTAATGGGAAAATGGGAAAATATGGATGGAGTTACAACTATGAATAATAGGAAAATGGGCAATTCTGAATGGAGTAGCAGCTACGAAGAATGAAAAAATGGGGAGGATTTACGGAGTTGCAGCTGCAAATAATGGGAAAATGGGAAAATCTGAACGGAGTCACAAGTGCGAAGAACAGAAAAATGGGTGGGATTTATGGAGTTGCAGCTGTAGATGAACTGTGCATCATTCATTTTTTTCTTTGTTTCAAGGATCTCTTCCAAAATAGGAACACGGGTTAAGGTGCCCGCAGTCATTAGGCCCAGTCATGACTGCTGTTTATTAAGAAAGTTCTTGCATAGATTCTTCAAGGAAAACCAATCAAGCGTAAAAGAAAACATAATAAAAATAAAATAAAGCATGGATTTATTTATATACAACTTCCTGTGTGGAAATCGCAGTACATTTTTTTAAGAGATTAACAGGGACAGAGAAACATTCTTGTCCTTGCTTCAACTGGTATCTTGGATCAGCTGCAACATGCAAAATAAATGAATCCTTTGAGATTGGCTTGTGATACAGTCACAGCCTATGACCATTAGCGAATAATGGTGTACGATATTCATCAATAGTGATCAGGCGGACTTTGCCATTATCAAACACCTTGTCTGTCTGGTATGGACCCAACCATCTTGTTTGAAGCTTATCCTTGAAGTCCCTCTTGAACCTAGAATCATACAGCAATGCCTAGTCTCCTTCACATAATACTTTCTTCTTTATGAATTGATCATGGCACCTAGATCGATGCTATTGAATTAATTCAGCTGGTTCAGTCTGATCCTCTGAGCTTTAGTTAAATCTAAGTTTGACTCCACAGTTTTCTTTAAAGTTTTAACCTCAAACTCAATGGAAAAGACATCATTTTTACCATATACCAAGTCATAGGGGGAGAATCTTGTAGTATTGCGACATGTAGAGTGATATGCCCAAAGTGCCTTTGGAAGTCTGTCAGCCCAGTCCCTGGGATGGCTTCTAACTATTTTTGTAAGAATAGCTTTAATCACTTTGTTGGTACTTTCCACCTGGCCATTATCCCGCGGATGATAAGGTGAAGTTATTTAGTGCTGAATATGGTACTTATATAGCAGAGCTTCCAATTTGTATGACACAAAATGCGGTCCTCCATCTGTGATTATTTCCTTGGGTACTCCAAAATGAGTGAATATTTCCCCATACAGGAAATCTATTACAGCTTGATCGTTGGCTTTCACCAAAGCCATAGCCTCCACCCATTTTTCCATATAATTGGTTCAAACTAAGATGTAAACTTTCTCCTTCGAGGGAGGGTTTATGGGCCCAACGAAATCCAAGGGCCATCAGTCAAAGGGTTCAACCACCAGATCTGATTGAAGGGGAATATCATCCAGTCTGTTAGGTTGGTCCATCCTTTGACAGCTATCACAAGCATGTACATACCTCTTCGCATCCCTAAAAACTATTGGCCAATAATATCCCATTCGTAACACCTTATGACCTATTTGTTTATCAGCAAAGTGTCCCCCATAAGGCTCATCATGACAAGCCTTCAAGATACTAAAAATTTCATCCTCTCTGACACACCTCTCGATTTCAAGATCAGGTCCTGTGTAGAAAAGATGACCATCTATCCAGCAGTACCTGGCACTTTGTTGGATAATCTTCCTTTTCTCTCTCTTTGACAGATGTGTCGGAAGGTTGCTTGTAGCCAAATAGTTAGCCACATCTGTGTACCAGGGGGAATGAGATGAGACTACAAATAAATGGTCATATGGAAAAGAATCTTCAACTGGAATGTTGTCATCATTGTTAGTAAAATGAGATAAGAAATCAGCAACAACATTTTTTTTTCCAGTTCTGTCAATAATTGTAATGTCGAACTCCTGTAATAGTAACAACCATCTAGTTATTCGAGCATTTGTAATAGGTTTTTTCATTGAATACTTGATGGATGAATTGTCAGTGTGAACAAAAGTAGGGTATCCAATGATGTAATGTCTAAATTTATTGATGGAATATATAATGGCTAAAAATTCCTTTTCTGTAATAGTGTAATTGAGTTCAGTAGGGACCAAATTTTTGCTGATATAGTAAATTACATATGGGGCTTGACCATCCTTCTATCCCAACACTACTCCAATGGTAGTGTCAGAGGCATTAGAAGAAATATGGAAAGGAGGGTCTCAATTGGGACCCCTTAAGATAATATTTATAGACAGCCTCTTCTTAATTTCAGTGAACGATTTTTGGCATGCATCATTCCAAATAAACTGTACATCCTTCATCAACAAATTAAATAAAGGAGAAGCTAGTTTGGAAAAATTTTCTATGAATCTTCTGTAATAACTAGCATGCCCTAAGAGGCTACATACCTCTTTCTGTGTTACAGGAGTGGGTATGTTTTCAATTACCCTGATTTTGGATGGATCTACCTGGATACCATCAGCAGAGATGAAGTGCCCTAGAAAAACACCCTCGCTCATCATCATATGGCACTTTTCAGTAATCAAAGATAGTTGGGTTTGCTCACAGTGTGTTAAAACCTTCTCTAAGTTTTTCAGTGCCTCTTCAAAGTCACTTCCATATGGGGTAAACTAATCCATGAAAATATCCATATTGTCATTGACCATCTCTAAAAAGATGCCAATCACAGCTCTCTGAAAAGGGGTTGGTGCGTTACACAAACCAAAGGGAAGTACCTTGTATGCAAAGGTACCCCATGGATAGGTGAAACTGGTCTTATCTTGGTCTTCAGGAGCGATATGGATTTGGTTATACCCACTAAACCCATCCAGAAAGGAAAATAATTTCTTCCCAGACAAGGTATCAAGTATTTGATCAATGAAAGGTGGGGACGTGGTCTTCCTGCATTGCTTTGTTTAATTCCCTATAATCCACATAGACTCTCCATTTATCATTCTTATTTGGCACTATCACGAGTGGAGAAACCCATCGTTGTCTGAGATCAAGTATATAAATCCTGCTTCCAAGAGCTTTTGAATTTCCTATTTTACTATGTCCCTGAGGTTGGGGTTCATCCTTCCTTGCGGTTGGCACATAGGTCAGGAGTCACTTTTAATGTAGATGTGGTGGGTGCACAAATTAGAATGGATGCCATTCGTATCTGTGTACTCCCAAGCAAATGCTCCCTTTTGATGTTTCAGGAGTGTGACCAGACATTCCAGTTCATGAGGGGAAATGTTCGGATTGATGTTCAGGGTTTTTCCTGGATCTATATCAAATGGAATACTTTTTGAATTCTTGAGCACTGGAATTATATTGGTGTCATTGACTGAAGTCTCCTCGGTATGATTTTCTTGTTTTTCTTCTTCTAGGGTACTATTCAAGACTTGGTAAACACGTTTATTGACATTCATAGGCTCACTGATGAAACTATTGATAGCATCGTCCTCTATTTCATCTTTGAAGGTTAAGGATTTCCCTATCGTTAACAGCGGCTGAACACCGTCTTCCTCCTCCAGCTCCACCCACAGTGGAGTTTCTTCTTCTAGGTTAGGTCGAGCTAGAGGATATAAGGTAAGACCTTTTTTCTTGGTCCCATCTGATATGGTCATAGACCCTAACCGAAAACTGATGTAAGCATCGGCTGTGGCTAGCTAGGGTCTTCCCAGGATTATCCGGTTCCCACTTAGCTGTGATTTCGGCCGTAACACCAAGAAGTCTACAGGGTACTCCCACAAATCTACTGAGACAATTAGGTCATCCAAGATTCCCTTGGGTTTGATAGTGGATTTTTCAGCGAGTTCTAAAATGGTAGGGGTTGGCTAAAGTTTGGTGAGCCCAAGTTTTTGTATAGTTTCTATGGTCATAACGTTAATGGATGCGCCTAAATCCACAAAAGCATTCGGTATCTGAGTATCTCCAATATGTATTATGACGGTGGGGTTCCTAGGATCATCGTATTTATCTAAGAGCATCTTTCCCATTATCAGTTCAGAGAGTTTTCCCAAAACATGGACAGTGGGTGGATCCCTAGGTTTTCTTCTTGCTTTTCTTACACAAAGGTCCCGAACTGTCTTGTTGTAGATAGGCACATCATGGAGGGCTTGTAGCAATGGAATTTTGACATATAATTTTTTCAGTTCTCCCAAGAGGTTAAACTGAGGCTGTTCCACTATTTTCTGTAATGTTAGTCATTCAGGGTATGATGGTTCTCTAATCAGTTGTGTAGGTTGGGTTTCAATAACTATCTCTTCTCGTGTTTCAGTCGGTGTCTCGGTAGGACTTTTGACATCCTCAATAATGGGGATCACTGTATTCAATGGGTATTTTTGATTCATCCTTGCTTCAGTCACTGAAGATGGAACATCTTCAATGGCTAAAGGATCCACCACTCTCCCTGGTCGTAAGCGTATTTCGTTACAGGGAACTAGAGTGATGGAATAAGCTAGGATGTTGGCGGTCTCAAACTAGTGTACGGATTTATTGTTTGGGTTGGGGTTAGGTTGGGAAAGCAGTTGCGGTCGTATAGGCATGTTCATTGGTGTAGTGTTGTTCTGGAGATGCAACTACAGCTACTGGTACTATTGGTGTGGATAATTCTGAGGAGGGTATTGTTGGTGAGGAAACTGTTGATGGAGAAATTGTTGGTGAGGAGGTTGGATATGAGGAAACTGATTTTCAGGATGGGAGTTCCTCCACCCTAGAGGCTAGGAAGTTTTCTGATTCGTGGTTGTGTCCAAGGTGACTAAGAATTGAAATTCTGCATAGAAGGCTTAGATGGATGCCATTGATTGTTAGAATAGTGTGAAGGGAATTGTGTATTCATATGATTCATACTACTCATGTTATTCCAAAATGGAAATGAATCTGGATTCATTTCTTGGTTTTGAGGTTTCCAAGGCTTCTTCTGGGTGATGAAGTAAGCTGGTTCCACATCCAGAGTTGATGCATACAGGACTACCTTCACTTGAGGTAGTGAAGGGAACTCCTTCGTATCATGGCTCAATTCAAAAATCTGGCATACTTCCACCTTGTCAAGTCTACATTCCTTTAGGGGGTGCTTCTTCCTACATCTAGGGTAGAATACACCAAGCGTTAAATACTTCACTGCTTGCTTCTATGTTTCTCTCAAGACATCTATTTCTGAGGAGATGGAACTCATCATCTCTGTTTTGAAGTTCTTGAGAAGGTTTCCTATTTCTGCTTGGGTGGCTCCTCCATTGGATGAATTTTGTGTTCTATCAAAGAGATCTCGTTCCAATTTGTCCCATTTGGTGGTCCTGGAGGATCCTCTAGAATACCTTCTGCATAATTCAACAATATTTTCAAAGGGTTCCTTCGATATATCCCCCTTTCTCAGCAGGTTCAACATGCCTAGGTAGTCTTCTCTAATCCCTCTAAGTAGGATTATATTGAACACATATAGCCCCATAATAGTTTGTCCAACCCTCTACACATTATATAGAAGCCTCTCAACAAAATATTCCAGACTTTCTTCGTCCTTTTGTACCATCTTAAACAAATCTTCTCTTTTATATTTAATGTTACAGTACTCTTAGTATTTTTCAAGGAACACCTGTTTCATTTGATCTGAGGTGGTGATAGTCTCACCACCCAGGCTCATGAACCAAAGTAGAGCATTATCCTTCAAAGTAGCAGGGAAATTTTTTAACTTATGCTCACTGGAAGTATAGTCGTAGTTGCGACAGAGGATCTCAAACTCGAAGAGGAAATCATCCAGATCCTCTATGGCCTTTCCATGAAAACGTGGTAAGACTAATGGTGATATGTTTTTCATGGGGGCCTGTCCAACTAGCTATCGAATGGGGAACTGGAGTGTAGCAACTTTCCCCTCATGTGGGGGATCACCGTCATTGTGATGATTCTCCCCCACCACTTCTTCATGATCTTCAGGTTCATGTCTGTTATTCATATTTTCCTCTGCTCTCTCTTGTCTTTACCTCTTCTGATTGTCCCACTTCTGATGAAACTGTGTCCACTCCTCCTTTGTCACCATATTCCTGTTAATGTGATAAATCACCTCTCAGTCACCTACTCCCACAGTGCTGACTCTATATTCATCCGCAGGGACACCTGAGGGTGTCGTAGCTCCTCCTGTGTTCTCCATTGTGGAAACAGATGCTTCCACTTGAGGGGTAACCAGGCTTCTTCTTACAGATGATCCTTGATGGTGAGCTCCGGTAGAAGATTTGGTTCTGGAAACAATATCATTAATGAATGTCCTTCTTCCCAACGTTGGATTGCTCCACGACCTCAACCACCTGCAAAATTAGTATTCCGGGGAGTTCTGGGGTTTTTAAGAATGTCACCCTGTACTCTCCTTGTGTTCATACAACCCAAAACATGCAAGCTTAAAAATTGAATAAAAATGAACAGATGCAACTACTATGGTGTCTAATAATTATCTTCCTTGACAATGGCACCAAAATGTTGGTCACCCTATATGCTAGTTAGTTACAGCCAACATACATAATGCTCAATATAAATTGTCAATCCAGGGAAGTATTTTTATTTCAAATATAATTCACACTGTCTGTGGATAAACACTAAGTAGCTGATTAATTGAATGAAGCATTCACTATCCTACCTATCTGTTGAGTCAAACTCCTCTCATGATTAAACTGTTCTAAATTACCTAATTAATAATTTCAGAATTGCAATTACCTTCCTACAACTTCAATCCAGTAATTAATGATCCTAGAAATAAATGACTAGATTAATTTTGCAAGAAGTTAAATCCTAACATTACCAGGCTATATGCAGATCCATTATTACTAGTTTAATCCCACTGATCTAGGAATAAAAAATAACAGGAATCGAACCAAACAATTCTAGGATATAATCTGACTGAATTAGCAAACCTGAAAAACACAAACAGGTAAAGGAAACTAGAGATGAGCTTGACTGTTACAGCTAACACACACTTGCATAAGGAAATCTAACCTACAGAGTCGACTGTCACACCACACTGATGCAGCTTAAGAAAAATGCAAATATTGATTATCAAATGAAGCACAACGATTAACTATTGTTGTTGCAGCTACTGTAAGGAATTCATCTACTACAACTTCGACACCACACAACAAAGGAATCAAAACATCTAGTTAACTCAACGATCTCTGTGGGAAGATGGACCCAACCTTCAAACAGAGACGTCGAAACTAAAACAGATTAAAACACAGAAGTTTGAAGAATCGTGCTCCTTATATTATAATGGTAAAATGAAAGTACAGTTCTCTGTTCACAGCTTACACAGTATATCCATCATCAACCAACCCTTGGCTCAGGATGTTTCCCAATACTTATACATGATCAATCGTAACCTTCACCCACTAAGATTGGGAATCCATGAAGATCTATGATCTTCAGGATGCCATGTTACAACAAGCTGCATAGTTGTGAGTGGAATTGAATGTGAGCAGAGAATATAGGAAATCTTGTTGCGTGAAAAATTAATGAGTAAACAGAACCAATTTAAGGAAATCCCTGCCTGTCACAGCTAGACCTTCAGCAACGGCACGGTGTTACATATGAATCTGTTGTAGCTAAGCATATTGCCTGAATACATGGAATGAACACCTTTGTATGCTTTGACATGTGGGGATGGGATTGGCGAGTGACAACTAGTATCGAAAGCACATCTTCCCTGCAAACACTCGGGTTGCTACACCTGTACTTCTCAAATCTTGAATTATATTTATGAAATCACGATGTATTAGTATAATCCAAGAGACAGAGTTTTGATCATATCAATAATAGGAATTAATAAGATGAAACAATAATTAATCATACCTATGAAGATTTAGGGCTCACTGTGAGGAAAGAACATCAGTTTGGTGCATAGAATGGAGTAAGGTAAGACAAAAAGGGTATAATAGATGTGGTTAAAAAGGGGAATTTCGGGACCCAACACAAGGCCCTTGTTGAAAAACAATTTGGTCATTAAATTCTTATAAAGTTAAGATCTGATAATGGAGGAGAATATGTTAACACCAAGTTGACTACTTTCTGCATTGAACAAGGAATCCAACAATAACACATTGTTCCATATACACCATAGAAAAATGGGGTAGTTGAACGAAAGAACCACGCTTTAAAAGAAATTCCTAATTGTATGCTTCAAGCTAAGGGACTAGGTCTTCAATTTTGGGCTGAAGCCATAAATTGTGTAAATTACATAGTTAATCACACCCCCACTAAAGATTTACAAGGTATGAAACCAGAAGAAGCATGGAGTAAAATTAAACCAGAGGTAAGTCACTTCCATGTGTTTGGTAGTGAAGCATGGGCTCACATTTCGGATGAAAAACAGAAAGCATTGTAGACTAAAAGTGAAAAGTACATATTTGTTGGATATTATGAAAATGTAAAAGTTTATAGAATTCTTCAACCACATTATTATGATACAATTATTAGAAGAGATGTAATATTTGATGAAAATATCTTGGCCCACGAGCCTAACTTGGTGTTTGTGCCATCTTTGGCCTACGAGCCTAATTCTGTGTTTGTCCCTTCTTCTACTTCAAACTTCCTTGACAAATTTCCAACTCCAGTTTTTGATGATGACAGTGAGGATAAAAATCCACCTCCACCTGCTCATTTTCCTCTAGTTGCACCAACACAATCTCTTTTTCTATGGGTATGTTCAACATGCGAAGCTATTAGTGATCTTGTTGGTGATCCTAGAGATCCATGATGAACACGTTCTTAGTTTCAACGAGCCTCTTCTCTTTTGGTTCAAGTTTCAGATAATCATGATCATGAGACTTTTGTAGAAATTTCAAGGAATCCAAATTGGAATGCAGCTATGGATCAAGAATATCGCTCCTTAATGGAGAACGATACTTGGGATGTTGTACCTCTTCCAAAAGGAATACAAAATTTCATATGCAAATAGGTCTACATAAATAAGTATGCATAAGATGGAAGTGTTTAAAGACTTAAGGCAAGGTTAGTTTCCAAAGGGTTTTCCCAATTGGAAGGGACTGGATACAATGAAACCTTTTCTCCTGTCTTAAAAATGAACTCCATCCACCTTGTTCTTTCCCTTGTAGCCTTACATAAATGGGAGTTCCATCAAATGGATTTCATGTCTACATTATTACATGATGATTTACAGGAGGAAATTTACATGGAACAACCTCCTGGATATGTTCAGAATGAATCTAGCCTTGTTTTCTGCCTTAAGAAATCCTTATATGGTCTTAATTAAGCTCCTCGAGCTTGGTATGCCAAAACGGATAGATTTCTACTTGACATTGGTTTTTCTAGATACCATTATGACCCCAATGTATATACCAAGAAAGTAGGAAACAATTTCATCATCCTTGTTATTTATGTTGATGATATTATTCTTACTGTTAGTGACCCTAAGCTTTTAACTCATGTGAAAACCAGTCATAAGCAAAATTTTGAAATGACAGACTTAGGACATTTGCATTATTTTCTTAGTCTCCAAGTCTTGAAAACCAAATAAGGAATATTCTTTCCCAATCTAAGTATCCATGTGACCTTCTTCATCGCTTTCACATGGAATATTGTAAACCAACCCCTTCTCCCTTCCAGTATAAAGTCAAAATTCCTGCCACTTGCACTTCAACTAAAGTAGATTCCACCTTATATCATCAACTTGTCAGTAGTCTCTTCTACTTGACTCATTCCCGTCCTAATATTTATTTTTTCGTTGGTCATGTTTCTTGCTATATGAAAACACCCCATGAAAGTCACTGGAAAGAAGAAGAAAAAAATACTTCAATATATTCAGGGTGCAATTCGGTTTGGGATTTATTACAGTACAGGGGGGATTCCTTTGTTGATTGGTTTCATTGATTCAGATTGGGTCGACAATCCTGATGATTGAAATTCAACTGCAGGTTATGTTTTCATTCTAGGATCCAAACCTATCACTTGGTATAGTAAAAAATGACAAGCTCTTTCTATTTCTTCAGCAGAAGAAGAATATCAAGCTATAGTTGATTCCATTCAAGAAGCTTTATGGCTTCGATAGGTCCTTTTAGAGGTTGGATTCAAGCAGCAACAACCTACTCCACTTTGGTTGGACAATCAAAGTGCCATCAATCTCACCAAAGATCTAGTTCAACATCAATGCAACAAACACATTGAGCTACATATGTACTTCATCATAAATCTTATTCATGATCGCATTCTTGAAGTTCTCTTCTTCCCTACAGATGATCAATTTGCATGCATCATCACCAAGTCTCTTACAGAAGTGAAGCTTTCCAAAATTTGATATATGTTAGGATTTCAAGAACTTTTCATTAAGGGGGGATAGGCTTTAATGCCTCTTTCCTTATCCTAATAGTGTCACTTTTGTAAATCCTTCAATCCTATCCCAAGTTGTTCTTAAGGTTGGATGTTAGAATATTTAGACACTTAGGAGTTAGTTAAGATCAACTTGTTATAACTTATTCGTTATAAAAAGTGTGTTTCTTTTTAATGCATTAGTATTCATTTGTGAATATCTAATTCGATGGTCACGATATGTTCTAGACATAGAATGATCCAATGATTCATCTTCTCTTAGATAATAACTACCTTTGATATGTGTCTTAACACCTAGTTTCCCCATGATATCTATTTAAAGAGCATGGAGGGTCATTGGCTAGTTGATCGATTATCAGAAGCTCATTTGTAACTTTATTTCTTTTGCATAATAAACTTCCTCAAGTATCTATTTGGTTGGGGTAATGGAGTGTTTCCCTTTCGAGGGTTTAAACCACATGAAAACATCGTTGTGTTAATCTGTGGGCTGTTTGTGTGAGTGGTTTCTCTAGGTGTTCAGTCTTTTGGAAATATCCTATGTACTTGAACAAAAGAAAAAGGTCATCTTAAGAAGAAATATGTCGTTCAATATGCCCCGGTTATTCTACATAGCATGGATCCAAGTAAATAATATCACCCTCCTTTTTGTTTATCTTTGATAGTGAATAGTATTCTACTTCATAATTGCATGTTAGATTCAAGGGATTCATCTAATATTATCACAAAGACATCATGGAAAAATTTAACTTGAAAATTATCATGCCTTACCACAATGTTTGTGCCACGGATTCAAGGGAAATAGATGTGGTTGGGGTAGTTCTAAATATGCAAGTAAAGATGGAAAAATACCCAACTATCCATTTGACTATGGATGTGGTTGTGATTGATGTACCCGACAATTGGGGTATCCTCTTGTCAATAAAGTGGGCTTCATCTTTAGAAGTTTGCATTCGAATATATTGGACTTGTGTTTTTATTCCAGCATTGGAGCATTCACTTGTCAGAATTCATAATGAGCAAGAAAATAAATTTCATGTGAAATATCCCAAAGAGCCATCAAATGAATATTTCTATAATTCACATAACTTTGGGAACTGTGTTATTTTGTCTCATTTCTTGGCTCCAGTTAAAGAAAAGCTTAAATATGAGAAAGTGGATGAAGTATGGAGGATAAATTTTGACGGGGCACATTCAAGATTGGGAAAATGGGTAGACATAGTTATCACATAACCAACCAAACACACTTTCAACTTTTCTTTTAGGCTAGAGTTTGATGCAACCAATAATGTGGTTGAATATGAAGCACTCGTAATGGGATTAGAAATTGCTAAGGTTATGGGGATTAATATTTTGAATATTAAAGGTTACTCTGACTTAGTAATTTTGCAAGTTAAAAATCATTATGCATGTAAAAGTGAAATATTAAAGAATTATAGAAATGCAATATGGGATACTATGGAATTTGTAAATGCCTTATATATTATTACAATTCTCAGAAAAAAGAACAGTTTGGCAGACAAATTGGCAATAGCATCTTGCATCCTTCAACCTATAGAGAAACCAATGAATAGTGATGGTAAACTTGAGATACATTTTAGACCATTAGTTCTTGGCAATGTAGATCATTGGAAAGTTTTCCAAAGTGATGATAAAGTCTTGAAGTTTATCCATAATGTCCCAGAGTTTTCAGATTTCCCGATAATCTATCAGGAAGAGGGTAAAGAGTATCAAGAATACGAGGAGCATATCATAAATTCAGTTCCTAATGAATATGTGAAGTTAGAGCAAATCTTTGACAAGAAAGATAGGCATTCATATTTAAATTACACCATCATGGAGAAGTATTCTTATGCACTTGTAAAGTCCCTTAAACATTTTAGAGTTTATGTTAGGTATTTAAAGATGGTGGGGTATGTGCCTCACTCAACTGTCACATACATCTTGTCTCAACAAGATTGTTTAGGGATAAGAGGAAAGTGGGTATCAAATATTCAAGAGCACAACTTGGAAATAAAACCCACTAAGTTAATAAATGGTTAAGGACTAGCTCAGTTGCTAATGTAGGGAAATGAGCAGGCATTGGTAATGGTTTGTCATAATAGTGAGTTAACACAAGTTATGTTAGTAGAGCTTTGATAATTAGAGAAACACGAGTGGTGTGCATAAATCATATTTTTCTTTATTAACCTTACATTCCTAGGTCATTTGGATGGTCATAAAAGAAGAGAAATAAGGTTAAAACCTTTAAGTATTGCATTACTTAGAATGGAACAGGGTGGAGAAACCTTGATGGTCTAATACTTAGGTGTGTGGATGAGGTAGAATATAGAAAACTCATGAAAAAATTTCACTCAAGATTTTTTGGAGGGAATTTCGTAATAAAGAAAACAACCCATAAAATCCTTAGAGCAAGTTATTACTGGCCCAGTTTGTTTTCAGATGTGCATAAGTTTGTCAAAAGTTTCCAACAATGTCAATTTTTAACTGGAAAGAAAAATTTGGCATATTAACCATTACATATAGTACTTCAAGCACACTTTTAGCAATGAGGTCTTGACTTTATTGGTCAATTCAAAGACAATTCAAGTAATGGGCATACTTGGATTTTGGCAAATCTCGATTACTTCACCAAGTGGGTAGAAGTTATACCCACTAACTCAGCAACCCACACGGTAGTCATGAACTTACTTGAAGATATAATCATAACCAAATCCATTGTTCCTACAAAGATAATGAATTCCCAAGCCTTCAACTCAACATAAATTTCTTCCTTATGTTTTGAAGAATGGAATTATCGTATCCCATTACTAATATTATCATCCCCAGGGAAATGGCCTAGATGAATCAAGTAACAAGAATTTGATAACTATTATTAAGAAAATGATGAGGTATAATAGGAAATATTGGGATAGTAATAAATTCACACTTTTAGTTGATAGAATTACCAAAAAGAGTGCAACATGAAAGAGACCCTTCTAGCTAGTGTATGGTTTGGATGTCACCTTTCACGTTCATGTCAAGCTTCTAATGCATCACCTTTGAATATCCAATATAAGTTTTTAAATGTTTGAGGGATTTCACTAAAGCATAAGCCTACTTTTCCATAATAGTATACTTCAATTCTAAATTCCAAAAGGCACTAAACATGAAAGAAATGGATTGTTCTTGCCCTTGATTGTTATTTTGTAACAAGAACCACGCAATCATGTCCTTTGAAGCAAATGAAAATACTTGGAAATATTTAGAATAGTCTAGAATTATTAAGACTGGTGACCTTGAGATACAATCTTCAATGTTTCTAAAGGCTTCCCTTCCTTCATTATTCCACTAAAACTTAGCATCCCCTTTTAGTGATATTTGCATTGGTTTCATTAACTTAGCTAAGTTGGGAATAAGTCTCCTGGTGAAATTGATTTGACCATTCAAATATTGCAAGGATTTCTTATTACGAGGTAATGGTACTTTCTTGATGGATTCTACTCTTTTAGGATCTATCTTGACCCCTTCTTTTGAAATGAAATGTCCCAACAATTTTTCTTAATCCAGCCCCAAAAATGATTTAGTAAGATTTAGAGAAATGCCATATTTTTTACACCTTTTGAAAACCTTCCTAAGATGGCCTACGTGATCAGATATTTCTTTGGAAAACACTCTTAGTTCATCTTGGTAGATTTCAATTATCTTTCCAATTAATGCATTGAAAGGATAATCCATGGCTCTTTGCACATTTGGTTTTATAAAAAAATCAATGAAGTATATTATTATTATTAAAAATATGGATTATTATTAAATATAATAATTAATTATTATATTTAATATTTTTCTACCATGAGTAAGCAAAATACCTCCCTGTACAAGAAATATGTTGGAAATGAAGGAGAAAATGGAGAAACTGGAGAAAAACCAGGCTGGAGACTCTAAAACTCTTGAAGGAATAAACTAATGGCTCGATCAAATTGAAGTTGAAATACACAAGGGAAAGGAAGAATTTTCAAATACCATCATCACCTTTTCCTTCAGTTTTTGTTGCTCATAGTGATGAATTGAGCAAACTTTGGCATGATTGATTTGGACATTTCAATTATCTCTCATTGAAATAACTATGTAAAGAAAATATGGTGACAGGTCTTCCGATGGTATCTTGCAAGGATGGTGTTTGTTCTAGTTGTGTACTCAAAAAACATCATTGGGGAAGTTTTGATAAACATGCCTCTTGGCACACCTCGATACCCTTGGATCTTGTGCATAGTGACTTGTGTGGTCCTCTTCCATCTGCTTCATTTTTAGGTTTCAAATATTTCTTAAATTTCATTGATGATTAATCCATATGCACTTAGTTTTATTTCCTAGAATTCAAGAGAAAAGTATTTAATTTGTTCTTGGCCTACAAGGCCCTTGTTGAAAAACAATTTGGTCATCAAATTCTTAAGTTAAGATATGATAATGGAGGAGAATATGTTAACAACAAGTTCACTACTTTCTGCATTGAAAAAGGAATCCAACAATAACACAATGTTCCATATACACCATAGGAAAATGGGGTAGTTGAACAAAAGAACCGCACTTTAAAAGAAATGTCTAATTGTATGTTTTAAGCTAAGGGACTAGGTCTTCAATTTTGGGTTGAAGCCATAAATTGTGTAAATTACATAGTTAATCGCACCCCCACTAAATCTTTACAAGGTATCACACCAGAAGAAGAATGTAGTAAAATTAAAGCATATGTAAATCACTTCTGTGTGTTTGGTAGTGAGCATGGGCTCACATTTCGGATGAAAAATGGAAATAATTGCAGCCTAAAAGTGAAAAGTGCATATTTCTTGGATATTATGAAAATGTAAAAGGTTATATACTTCTTCAGCCACATTCTCATGATATAATTATTAGAGGAGATGTAAAATTTGATGAAAAATATCTTGGATTGCGAGCGTAACTCAATGTTTGTGACATATTTGGCTTGCGAGCCTAATTCAATGCTTGTTCCTTCTTATACTTCTAGCTTTCTTGACAACTTTTGAACTCCAGTTTCTGATGATGACACTGAGGATGAAAATCCACCTTCGTCTGCTCATTTTCCTCTAGTTTCACCAGCACAATCACTTCATCTATAGGTCCGTTAAACATGTGAAGCAATTGGTGATCTTACTAGTGATCCTAGATATCCATTATGAACATGTTCTCAGTTTTAGCGAGCCTCTTGTATTTTGGATCAAGTTTTAGATAATAATAATTAAGAGACTTTTGCAGAAGCTTCAGGGAATCCAAATTGGAATGTAGTTATGGATGAAGAATATTGTTCCTTAATGGTGAACGATACTTGGTATCCTATACCTCTCCCAAAAACAAGAAAACTTGTCAGATGCAAATGGGTCTACATAACTAAGTATGCATCATATGGAAGTGTTTAAAGTCTTAAGGCAAGGTTAGTTGCCAAATGTTTTTCCCAAGTTGAAGGGACTGACTACAATGAAACCTTTGCTCGTGTCACAAAAATGAACTCCATCTGCCTTGTTCTTTCCCTTACAGCTTTACATAAATGGGAGGTCCATCAAATGGAATTCATGTATGCATTCTTACACAAAACAACCTCCTGTATATGTTCAGAATGACTCTATCCTTGTCTATCTCCTTAATAAATCCTTATATGGCCTTAGGAGTTAGTTAATATCAACTTGTTATAATATATCCTTTAGGAAAAATGTGTTTCTTTAGTATGCATTTGTAAATATCTAATCTGACAATCACAATGTTCTAGACATAGAATTATCTGATGGTTCATCTTCTCTTAGATCATAACTACCTTTTATTTGTGGCTTAACACCCCATTGGTCCATGATATCTATTTAAAGAGCATGGAGGGTCATTAGCTAGTTGATCGATTATGAGAAAATCATTTGTAACTTTCTTTCTTTTGCATAATAAACTGCCTCAAGTAGCTATTTGGTTGGGGTCATGGAGTGTTTCCCTTTCGAGGGTTTAAACCACGTGAAAAAATCGGTGTGTTTATCAGTGATATGTTTGTGTGAGTGGTTTCTCTAGGAGTTTGGTATTTTGGAAATATCCTATGTATTTGAACAAAAGAAAAAGGTCATCCTAAGAATAAATATGCCATTGAGGATGCCCCAGTTATTCTACATAGCATGGATCCAAGTAAACAAGATCACCTTCCTTTTTCTTTATCTTTGATAGTGAATGGTATTCTACTTCATAATTGCATGTTAGATTCAAGGGATTCATCCAATGTTACCATGAAGAGGTCATGGAACAATTGAACTTGAAAATTACCATGCCTTACCACAATGTTTGTGCCATGGATTCAAGGGAAATAGATGTGGTTGGGGTAGTTCTAAATATGCAAGTAAAGTTGGAAAAATACCCTACCATCAATTTGACTATGTATGTGGTTGTGATTGATGTACCTAACAATTGGGGTATGCTCTTGTCAAGAAAGTGGGTTGCATATTTAGAAGGTTGCATTCGAATATATTGGACTTATGCTATTTTTTTAGCATTGGAGCATTCACTTGTTAGACCTCATAATGAGCAAGAAAATAAATTTCATGTGGAATATCCCAAAGAGCCATCAAATGAATATGTCTATAATTCAGATAACTTTGGGAACTGTGTTATTTTGTCTAATTTCTTGGCTCCAGTTAAAGAAAATATTAAAGATGAGAAAGTGGATGAAGTTTGGAGGATGAAATTTGATGGGGCACATTCAAGATCGAGAAAATGGGTAGACATAGTTATCATATCACCAACCAAACAAAATTTCAACTTTACTTTTGGGCTAGATTTTGATGCAACCAATAATGTGGCTGAATATGAAGCACTCTTAATGGGATTAGAAATTGCTAAGGTTATGGGAATTAATATTTTGAATATTAAAGGTGAATTTGACTTGTAATTTTGAAAGTTAAAAATCATTATGCATGTAAAATGAAAGATTAAATAATTATATAAATTCAATATGGGATACTATGGAATTTTTAATTCCTTAGATATTATTACAATTCTCAGAAAAGATAATAGTTTAGCAGAAAAATTGGTAGTAGCATCCTCCATCCTTCAACCTATAGATAAACCAATGAATAGTGATGGTAAACTTGAGATAAATTTTATACCATTAGTTCCTGACAACGTAGATCATTAGAAAGTTTTCCAAAGTGATGATAAAATCCTGAATTTTATCCATAATGTCCCAGAGTTTTTAGATTGTCTGATAATTTACCAGGAAGAGGGTAAAGAGTATCAAGAAGAAGAGGAGCATATCATAAATTCAGTTCCTAATGAATATGTGAAGTTATATCAAATATTTGAAATGGAATATAGGCATTCAAAGTTAAATTACACCATCATGGAGAAGTATGGTTATGCACTTGTAAAGTCCCGTAAACATTTCAAATTTTATGTTAGGTATTTAAAGATGGTGGGGTATGTCCCTCACTCAACTGTCACATACATCTTGTCTCAACAAGATTGTTTAGGGATAAGAGGAAAGCAGGTATCAAAGATTCAAGAGTACAACTTGGAAATAAAACACACTAATTTAATAAAGGGTTAAGGACTAGCTCAGATGATAATGTAGGGAAATGAGAAGGCATTGGTAATGGTTTGTCATAATAGTGAGTTAGCACCAGTTATGTTAGCATAGCTTTAACATTTAGAGAAACATGAGTGGTTTTCATACATCATCTTTTTCCTTATTAACCTTACATTCCTAGGTCATTTGGTTGGTCATAAAAGAAGATAAATAAGGTTAAAACCTTTAAGTATTGCATAAATTAGAATGGGTCGGGGTGGAGAAACCCTGATGGTCTAATACTTAGGTGTGTGGATGAGCTATAATATAGAAAATGCATGACAAATTTTCACTCATGATTTTGTGGAGGGAATTTCGTAGCAAAGACAACAACCCATAACATCCTTAGAGCATGTTATTACTGGCCCAGTTTGTTTTTAAATGTGCATAGGTTTTTCAGAAGTTTCCAACAATGTCAATTGTTCACTGGAAAGAAAAATATGGAATCTTAACCATTACATCTAGTACTTAAAGCCCCCTTTTAGAAATATAGTATTTACTTTATTGGTCAATTCAAAGACAATTCAATTGAAGGACACACTTGGATTTTGATAGTGACCGATTACTTCACCAAGTGGGTAGAAGTTATACCCACTAAGTCAGCAACCGACAAGGTAGTCATGAACTTACTTGAAGATAATATCATAACCAAATGCATTGTTCCTGCAAATATAATGAATTCCCAATCCTTCAACTCAACATAACTTTCTTCCTTATCTTTTGAAGTATGGAATTATCTTATCCCATCCCTCAAATTATTATCCTCGGGGAATGGTTCTAGATGAATCAAGTAACATGAATTTGATGACCATTATTAAGAAAATGATGGGGACAATTCCCACTTTATTTTTATAGAATTACCAAAAAGAGTGAAACATGAAAGAGACCCTTGCATCTAGTGTGTGGTTTGGATGTCACCTTTCTAGTTCATGTCAAGCTTCTAATGCATCACCTTTGAATAGACAATATAAGTTTTTAAATGCTTGAGGAATTTAACTAAAGAAGAAGCCTTCTTTTCCATAATAGTATACTTCAATTATGAATTACACAAGGCCCTAAACATGAAAGCAATGGATTTTTCTTTCCCTTGATTGTTCTTTTGTAACAAGACCTGTGTAATCGTGTCCTTTGAAGCAAATCAAAATATTTGGAAATATTTAGAATATTCTAGAGTTATTAAGACTGAAAACCTTGAGATACAATCTTCAATGTTTCTAAAGGATTCCCTTCCTTCATTATTCCACTAACAATTAGCATCCCTTTTTAGTGATATTTGCATTGGTTTCATTAACTTAGGTAAGTTGGGAATAAGTCTCCTGATGAAATTTATTTGACCCTTGAAAGATTGCAAGGATTTCTTATTATGAGGTAACGGTAATTTCTTGATGGATTCTACTCTTTTAGGATCTATCGTGACCCCATCTTTTGAAATGAATTGTCCCAACAATTTACCTTAATCCACCCCAAAAATGATTTAGCAAGATTTAGAGAAATGTCGTATTTTTTACACCTTTTAAAAACCTTCCTAATATAGCATATATGATTATATATTTCTATTGAAAACACTATTAGTTCATCTTGGTATATTTCAATTATCTTTCCAATTAATTCATTGAAATCATAATCCATGGCTCTTTGAAAAGTTGCACATGTGGTTTTATAAAACAATCAATGAAGTATATTATTATTATTATTAAAAATAAGGATTACTATTAAATATAATAATTAATTATTATATTTAATATTTTTCTACCATGGGTAAGAAAAATACCTCAGTGTACAAGAAATATGTCGAAAATGAAGGACCAAATTGAGAAACTGGAGAAAAACTAGGTTGGAGACTCTAAAACTCTTGAAGGAATAAACTAAAGGCTTGTTCAAATTGAAGCTGAACTACACAAGGGAAAGGAAGAATTGTCAAATACCGTGAAATATGAAGTCAAAAAATATGTAGCATGGGATATGGAGTAAATAAGAAGTGAAATAATATCTATCTTAGAATTTGAGCTACATAAAATCGTGCAATATCTTGAGGAAGGACGCCACTAAAAATGGTGTTTCTCCTAGGACAGACCAGACATCCCCCAATTCAACAAACACAAATAATCATATATCGAATTATTTCAAAGGGGAAATCCCACGAGAATATACAGACGAAAAGCATTATTCATCCTTCAACCAACCAACCTTAAAACAAATCCAACTAATGGGTGGATATCAAATGAATCCCAAATTAGAGTTACCCAAGTTTGACGATGCACCAAAGTAGAGCATGGCATGGATTGACAAGACATAAGAATTATTTTGTATACACAAAATCATATCCAATGATGATATGATTAATTATTCTTCGATGCAACCAGAAGTTCGAGCATATAATTGGTATGTGGTGGCAGATTAAGACAAAAAAGGTACCCATAACTAGAACATATTCAAGAATGATTTCTTTAAGATGTTTGAAGTTAAAGGGAGAAATACTTTTTTCGCAAATATCACTAGATTGAAAAGAATGGCAATGTGGATGAATACTCTTGCGAATGGGAAGAACTAGAGACACAAGTTCTGGAACTAAATGATAGCTAGCTACTCCAGACATTTGTGCATGGACTCAAGCCATACATTAGAGATGGGCTGGAGTTATACACGATCTCAAACCTAGATAAAACTAGATGTAAGGAAAAACTTATTGAAGATAATTTTAAAAATTCAATACAAGGGAACCTTGACAAGAGTTATTTACGACAATACAAAATAAAATGTGGATATTGAAGAGATAGTTGGTCTCCAGGTCATCAATGCAAATATCCTCAATCTTACGACTTTGGCGTTAAAAAAATTTCAAAAAAAATGCACCAGTCGCTTCGACAATGAAAGGAAAAAGGAAAAAAACTTGTCGTCTATGTGGTGAAGATTAGGTCTTGGGCCATAAATGAAGAACCTATCACACAACACACTGAAAAATTATAAATGGGAAACAAGTACATGTACCTCTAAAAGATGATACATCTGATTCAAATGGAGACACCATCTCCCATGAAGTATGAATAGCGACAATTACATGTATCTAATAGACTTTTAGGAAGAATATTTAACGACACCTATGAAAATTAACTCCCAAAAGAAGGAAATCGAGTTACCTACAAATAAATTTACTCCACCTCATTTAAGAAGTCATGGAAACAAGGATGAACAACTCTTACTCTAGGAAACACAATCAGAAAAGACAACACCCCAGAGGTTACAAATTACAAGATCTATTAAGGATAAAGACATTACAATTCTAGGTGAATCAGGAAGTACACACAATATACTAGTTATCAACAAAGCAAAGGAACTTCATCTTTTTGTGTACCCTGTGAAAATATCAAAGTGTCAACCATTGTTGATCAACACCTAGAAAAGTGAGAAAAATGTCATAAGGTGTCACTGCAAATACAAAAATTGAACCTACAACACAATTGTTATGCCTTACCACTCAAGAAAGTAGATATGATATCAGGTGTCAATTGGTTAATGTTGTTAGGAACTTATTCTACCAATTTTCAAAAACAGTACATGGAATTTAAATGGCATGGAAGCAAGTACCCGCTGTATGGTCCGAAATTCTCACCACCCAAGTAGAAAGGATCTGTTGATGCCTAGAAAAATCCTAGGTACCGATAGTAGGGATTCTCCTCGGTAAAAAATACCAATTAGATCATCCACCGTTTGGTGTGGGGAATCCGTTCAATTTATGGTCCAGCTACCGTAGATTAAGTTGTTTAAGTATTTTACCATATACAGCCCGGTCCACCGTTTATGTTATTTTTTTTAAATGAATGAAATGAATATGCCTAAGATAAATGCAGATGATTGAAGAACAAGAATCTCAATCACTTCTTTAAATCTAAATCTAAAACTAATCTATTCTATCCCTGTAGGGAAAAAATTTAGAGTTCAGAGTAATATACTGAAAATGTTCATATAAGTCTAATAGATAGTTGTTCCAACACAATAATCACATTCATAGAAGAAAGAATACCAAAGATAGCTATGATATAATTAAACCATTTATTACTCTATCATACATAGACTTTTATACAGACAACAGACCATTCATGACCAAAGAAATAGTTATAGGAGGATAGAATAATCCCACTATATGATGTACAGAAGCAAGAAGAAATAGTTTTTCGGGATGCATTCCACACATTCCGATTAAATCTATGTGCAGGCCTTTGTTCCAACAAATTGATCCTTCTTATTAGAAAAGAGTTATCTCTTTTACAAAATAGTCCAACATTCTTTTCACTAGCCAAGAAATTGTTCATCCTCTTGATCAATTAGATCCATAATCCCCTGCAGATTCTATATTCAGTCAATCTCCACCACAATCTCCACCTCGAATTATGGCTGGAAATGTTAATCAACCCACATGGAGAGCAAGAATGCCACTCAACCTGGCTACTCCATTGCATGATTTACCTAAACACCCAGAAAGAGTATTACCAAAATTTGATCCTGGAAAGGGTGTTTCTGCTGAAGATCACTTAAAAAGTTTTTATCTGGATTTGAATCTTTTAAATGTTGAATATGAAGATGTTGTTTGCAGACTTTTTCCATATACTTTTGAACCTAAAGAATCTTCATGGTACTTTAGTTTGTAGACTAATTCAATAGTAAATTGGGACGGTCTTGAAAAGGAATTCTTAGGTAAATTCGACAACCAGAAAACTGTAGCCACTCTCATGAAATAATTATTGTCTATGAGGATGGAAAATAAAGAAAAGGTCCAAGAATTTAATCAAATATTCACCACTTTATTAAGTAGTTTTAGTGCTGCAACAAAACCAACTAAAGAGTCCCTACTAGAATATTCTATTACAACACTTTATCTACCAATAACAATGTTTGTAAAAAGGGATGGTAAAATTACATTGGTAGAAACTATGATGAGGCCAAGAAAGTAGAGGTGGATATGGATAGTATCACAAGGCATACTCTAGAAACCGAGTTGAAACATACAACAATAAAAATTCCTTTGCTGTTAACTAAGCCCAAACAAGAACACTCTAATGAGCGAGAAAATGGTGCAGAAATTGTCAAATAAAATAGTAGGCTTGGAAAAGGACAGGGCGGCTAGTTCTTATAGAAAGACATTCAACCCTTATTACAAAAAAAGGTAAGAGAGTGAACAACCCCAATGACTTGTACATAATTCTATTGTTTTAAATTTTAATGAAGTAGGCATGGATCATTTATGTACTTTCCACCAAGATCTTCATTCTGAAAGAAACTGTCCACAATGGATCAACTCAATGAATCTAGTTAGGAATCAATTGTTAGATGCCCAACAGGAAGATCCTGAAGAAGAAGAAGCCCAAAATAATGGACCAGAAAAAACAAATGAGGAAACCACAATAGTTCTATGGGATTGGGCACCCACATTAGGATTTGACTAAGATGAACTTACTGAGGAAATTCAAGTGTCATTAGTTAATGTTACAACTAGAAGTAAAGGGTCGATAGTGGATGAAAGTTCAGTACTACCTAAAATAAAGAAGTTGAAAGAAAACATGAAGAAAATTCTCAATACTACTCAAACAACACCTAAGCCTAATCCGGTAAATATAAAAGAGGTAATCCCTATAGTTAATAAACCAATGAAGACAGTGATAAATAAATTAGAAGGTACTAGAAAAGGTTTGGTAGAACATGATATGGGGTATGATATTGTAGAGGATATTAAGAAAATATTTCTCTATTTGAACTATGTAATTTTCCTCAGCAAAGAAGGAAACTTCTAGAAGCTTTTGATCCACAGCCTAACAGTATCCTGGAAGCCATTGAATATGATGATGAAGTAAATGGAGCAAGCATTGGAGGAAATTCTAAATCTAAGACTTTACCTTTTCTGCTATCATTTGAGATTTTTAATCATAATGTACACAACTATTTGGTAGATTCTGGGGCTTCATCAAATTTCATGCCAATTTCAATATGTAAAAATATTAATTTCCAATCCACACCATCTCCATATCGAATAATTCAACTAGACAGATCTATTGTTAAAGTCATAGGGGAAATGAAAGAGGTGTTGATTTGATTATCTATAGACCCTAGAGTTTTTTAATTCATAGATATCATGGTGGTTGATATACCGAAAGCTTATGGATTAATTTTAAGCAGGGACTGTTCAAGGAAACTTAATGGATATTTTGCAACTGATTGGTCTCACATGTGGCTACCATACCAAAATGTTCAAAATCAGATTAAGATACTGAGGGAACCACACATGAAACATAATGTAACTCAGTTAGAAGGGAAGAATGAACCTATGAACTTATCATCTTAAGCTTTGGGAAATTACTTTTTGGAGTTTGAACCAGGAAATTATCAAGCAAAACAAGCCAGTCAGGAATCAGATAGGAAGTCTAGTCTCCTTCAATTATCATGGACTAATGATATTGATTGTATCATAGTAAACTTAGTGACGACCATAGGATATGATACTAACCATGTAGATTTAGAAGATATATTTTGGGTTTTGTATTTTGATGGTTCTAAAACACAAGAGGGATTAGGGGAAGGTTGCATCCTGATTGATCCAGATAAGAATAAACACTTTCTCTCTTGTATACTAGAGTTCAAATGCACAAATAACACTCCTAAGTATGAAGCTCTAGTCCAGGGCCTGAAGAAAGTTATTGAACTTAATGTTAGAAATTTGAAAGTTTTTGGTGATTCTGAGATAATTGTTAGACAAGTAAGAAGCACCATTCATTGTTTATCTCCACATCTTAAAGGATACCATTTTGAGGTATGGAATTTGATTATGCACTACAATGCTTTCAATATAAATGCAGTACCTAGATTGCAAAATGCTGCAACTAATTTATTAGCTACTTTTGCATCTAGATTAGTACCAAATAATAACAAGTGTTATATTGAATTGATTTTCAGGCCATCGGTACCTGGCAATGTTACAAATATGAGAGTGTTCGATGACGATGAGAATATTATCAATTTTTTTACGAATGAAGAATCTTTCAAAGAATCAATAATTGATGAAGAAGCACATTTTTCAGGGTTACAAAATGAAGATGAAACTAAGGGAAATTTCATGCCTAAAGTGGTAAGAACCCTCGAAGGGATGTTTGATTTGCAGAGTAAATTCTAGAAAATAGCCGATGTGAAGACAAACAGTTCATCAATGCAACATGAGTTGGTCAATCTGGGATCAGAAGCTGAGCCCAAATATGTCAATTGGGGAAAATGTTGTTGTCCCAAAGAAAGATGTATGTTCATCAAGTTGTTTCAACAATATAAATACATCGTCGACTAGATGTATGTAGATATGAATACTTATGACACTCGCATCATCCAGCATGTGATTCCCATCAAAACAAGAGAAAACCGTTTCAGCAACAACTTAGAAAGATGCACCTGAAGTTAGAACTTCTGATCCAAAACGAAGTAAAGAAGTTATTGGACGCAAAGATCATATTCAAGGTTCGACATTCCAAATGGGTGGCCAATCTAGTCCCGGTGAGAAAAAATTCAAGAGAGATAAGGTTGTGTGTTGACTTTAGGAAATTAAATAGAGCATTAGATAAAGATAACTATCCGGTTCCACCAATGGAACATATTTTACAAATGGTTTCAGGCTCATAAATGTTCTCCCTATTAGATGGATTTTCAGGTTATAACCAAGTATTAGTGTCTGAACAAGACCGATTAAAGACAACATTTCGTACAAAGTGTGGAACATTCACTTATAGAAGAATGCCTTTTGGCCTCATGAACGCCGAAGCCACATTTCAGAGAGTCATGGACATTGCATTCAAAGGTTTAAGTGTCCACTGTCTAGTATTATACTTATATGATGTAATAGTTTTCTCCAAGAGAAGAGAAGACCATGTTTTTCACTTGAAGCATATTTTTGACAGCTGTAGAAAATATGGGATATCTCTGAACCCAAAGAAGAGCATCTTTGCAGTTCTTGAAGGAAAATTGTTGGGACACATCATCTCATAGAAGAGAATCTCAATAGATCCATAGATATTTGAGGCTATAACTTAGATTCCCATGCCCCATAATAGGAAATCTATGCATCATTTATGAGCACAATAACTTTTGTTCAGAGGTTTGTCCCTGATTTTGCTCAAATTGTGAAACCTCTGTAGCAAATGGTGAAGCAAAGTGTAAAGTTCAAGTGTACTGACATTGAGAAATATTATTTTGAGGATATAAAAACAACTATATCTCATGCAAATTCTTTAATGATTCCAGACTTTGAAAAGGACTTTATTTTATATACCTTTGCTTCAGACAACTCTCTCGTAGCAGTGCTTACGCAGAAAGGAGAATTGGGAGACGAATATCCAATATCATTCATGAGCACTGGATTAAAAGGATATGAATTGAATTACCCAACAGTGGACAAACAAGCATATGCAGTTTTCAAGGTGGAAAAACAATTCAGACCCTATATTTTTAAAAATAGAACAAAATGTTGCAGTTCCTCATCCGGCTGTTAGGTCTCTTTTTGCGCAGAAAGAATTGGGTGACTTCCCTACAGGAGTATGAACTAGAATTCAAAACAAATACCATCATCAAAGTTCAAGGGTTGTGCATATTGATAGCAGAAAACCACACTGATAAAGATTCTGATTAGGAGAATGAAGCTGGGGTGAACTTGATTGTTGTATGTCCTATCTTTATTTCTCTTGAATCTTGGTACAGAGATACGGTGTACTATATTAAAAAAGGATATCTACTGGAGGATTGGAACTCCAAGCAGAGAAGGGCACTTCATTTGAATTCAGATTTCTATCAAATAATGAATGGAGTGCTTTTCAGAAAAAAAAAATGATGGAGTCTTTCTCAGATGTTTGGAGAGAGAGGATGCCTCTAAAATAATCAAAGAATTGCATGACGGGCCAATGGGAGGACATTATTTTGGGGATACCACAACTCATAATATACTTAGGGATGGATACTAATGGACAATGTTGTTTAAATATGCCCATGCATATGCAAGAAAATGTGATGTATGTCAGAGAAGTGGTGGAAAATTGTCAAAAGCGGCGGGACCGCTACAACTTGTTACTATTGTAGAGCCATTCGAACAGTGGGGCATATATGTTATTGGGTAAATCAATACAAATTATTCATTACAACATCGGTATATCCTTATGGATACATATTATTTCACATGATGGGTTGAAGTGATTGCATTGCGCAAAGTTAACGGGGTTGCGGTTATCAACTTCCTCCAAGAGAATATTAAGACCAGGTTTGGAGTTCCAATTTCCCTTGTTTTTGATAATGAATCTTATGTCTAATTTGTTAAAATAACTGAGTTTTATTATGAAAAGGGAATTAAGTTACATTACTCAACAAATTATTATCCTCGGGGAAATAGTTTATCAAAATCAACAAATAAGAACCTTATCCATATTTTGAAGAAAATCGTTATTGAAAGTCAGAGAATTTGGCACTCATCCCTTCCAAATGCACTATGCGAAGATAGGGTCACCCAAAATAATTCCTTAGGAGTGTCTCCCTATACTCTAGTATAGGGAAAAGAAGCTATTTTTCCCCAAACATTCTGCTCCCATCTTTGTAGTTAGCTCAAGCCTCAAGGGGTTCCAGTAGCGAAGTTTTACAAGCACGAATTGAGACGTTGTTAAAACTGGAGGAAGTACAGAAAATGTATAAAGGTAATTTTCAATCAACATAAAGTTATCATCAAAAGATGGTTCGACAAAAGAAAATATGGTACAAGAGACTTTGATATAGGAGACCTAGTTTTGAAATGGGATAATCCGCATGTAGGAAAGGGAAAACACAAAAAGTTCCAACATTTATGGAATGGAGCTTATCTAATCACTGAAAATTTAGGCCCAACAACTTACAAATTGCAAGATTTACAAGGAAAGGAAGAAAGTAATCTTGTAAATGGCCTTTGTCTCAAACATTACTTCACTTAAGTTGTAGGAACACTTTGTACATATTTAGAACTTTGTTTTTTCTTGATTCTTTTAGTTTGTTTATTTTCCTGTTTGTTTCACCTTATTTCATAGCCTTAGTTTGTTTGATTTTAATAAGACATCTCAATTTTTTGTGCTTGGAAGTATAGGCATGTGATTAAACCCAAAATATTTGGATGTCAGGAACTACTTATGGGAAAGAGAAAATGGTAAAGTTCGATCATGATGAGATTCTTTAACTGTTGACAGATGATGGAAAGGGAAGCTAATATTCAAGCCCACATTTGAATCATTACAACCCCTATGAAATAACCAAGACTCATGAGGTCTGGAGTACTATCTTGGGGTTTCATTCATTCTCACATTAATACTTATCTCACGAAGCATACCATGATGGACCCACAGAAAGGAAGAAGGTCTAACGGATGGATGGTATTCAAAATGATCCCATTGCTACAAATCAAAGAGGCTAAAAGGCTTATATTGAAAAGTCAATTTTCTGCAATATTCAGTCTTCAATTAAAAAAATGATGCTAAAGAAATAAATCATCAAACCAAAAGGGCTGTCAAAACAAAAAATATTAGCAAGGTTCTTCTCTGTCCGTGAGCATGATGAACAAATAAATTTGTCACTCACACAAAAGGACACTGTGGATGGAAGAACCTGTACCAAATTCTCAAAGTAAAAGAAGCAACCAAGGAAGACTCGGAAGAATTTTTCAATCATAAAGAAAAGATCAAAAGAATGCTTATAGAATGGGACGAGGAACAAAAAAATACATCTGTCTTACTCTTTTATGATCCTATGGAGTCTTATCTAGTGGAAACTTAAAGACAGGGGGTAAAATGAACTTCATACTCTAGCCCTAGGAGAGTTATCAAGACACTGAACTCTTGGTTTCCTTACTCCAAAGAAATGGTGTCAAATGTGATGCTTGAAAGTTGCATCCCTGAATAAATATAGTTTAAATAAGTCTAGGGAAATACATTTTAAGTAATCATTGAACATTCAAAGTACAATACCATATGGAAATCTTGTTGTTTAAAGAAGGTGTTTTTAAAGATCTGTGTTCACCAGCTAGTCGCCAATTGTTGTTGCTACAACTGCTTCCTCGATTTTTTTTACGTTTTAGGGCCCCTTCTTACATTTTTTATTTTAAAATCATGCTTAAACTTGTTTCCAAACTCACAAAAGCCCTTACTGCATACCTATTCTTTCCCAAAAGATTGAGCAAAAGTGTTTTCCTAATCCTGAAGTCTCAAATTGGTAAAAATCCTTAGGCACGACCTTGGAAACATGCCTTATATGAAAAAATCCACTTTTGATTTCAGATCAATGACCAAGGATGAATAAAAAAAATCAACAGTACAAAAATATCCCACAGGGAAAGGGTGGAAGCGAAAATATCAAAGTTTAGTTTCAAAAATTTGGAGTTCCGCTTTCCAAAATCCGAATTCTGTGATCTACTTTGATTTCAGATCGACAGTTTAGAGAGCTTCCGCATAGATCAACAGTCTAGAAATATCCCGCAACAAAAGGAAGAATCAGAAGGGAAGAATCACAAAAGAGGAAACAAAAATTAATAAATTATCTCTAAGAAAGTTGACATCCCTCTTTCTGATTTCCGCTATTTCACGGAAAGGAGTTGTCGAGGCCGCATGATCTAATAGATCAAATCAAACTTGATCCATATTTTGAGATGATCTGATCCATTCAATATTTGTTTTGTTTTTTACTATGAACCATTGGGGAAACTAAGAAATCTTCCTCTCGAAGCTTAAAATTGAGTCAAATTGCTTATCATTAAACTTACAATTGGAAAACTATTGTTGTTTCTAGATCAGATATATCTCTCATCATCTTCTTTGTGTATCGCAGGTATTATTACTCACCAATTCTCCATTCTAGACTTATGAAACCTTAGCCCCATCCAATTAGGTCCACATGCAGGCATACAACCGATGTATCTTGGCACTCAAGAGACAGCATAGGTGAAATTTTCATAACAGTGGAAGAATGGAAGTTTTCATAATAATGAAGCTAATGATGACAATGATGAGGATGAAGATGATGTCGATGATGATGATGATGATGATGATACCATTGATGATGTTTGTGATTATTCTAATCAAGATGTACATGATGATGATGATAAGGATGAACATGGTGATGATGATGATGATAAAATTGATGATGTTGAATATTATAACATTGATGATGATGTCTCATCATCAATATCATCATCATCGTCTTTTTCTTCATCTAAATCAATTTTTGTATCATCATTTGGTTCATAATCGCTATCATTGAAAGGATCTCTCATATCAACATCATAATCAATGTCATTTTTGGTTATATATTCATCATCGATATCATCACTAAGTAATACATCGTCTAAATTTTTCATTGGCCATCCCAGATTTCCTATCTACGTGGCTGTATAAAACCCATGTGGCATATCTCATATGTGTGGCTAGCTGGAACTCACTTGGCACACATCTTGAATTAATCAATCTGTTGAAGATATTCCTGATTTAGTTGGAAGTTGTAATTGTTTCTATTCTAATGTTGATTTGACAGCCTGAAGATCTAAGATCCTCATGGTTGTTCAAATTTCAAGGATCTCAAATTATTAGCATCTAAGAATGATTTAAAAGGGGAAATGGAAAATTATATCTAGTTAATATTATGTTGGAAAGATTGTAACAGGAGTGGGAAGTAGACTTTGTATTTTTTATTATCATATCACCTAGTGAAACTAGCAGTGTTTTCCTAGACCTCTGTGTACCTATAATTTGTAATTTATTGAGGCATATATGAAGGGAGGAAAGGGACCACCTTCCCCAGAGTTTCCCAATTAGCTAGTTTTTTATTTCATGTATTTTAATTGGACGTGGAATTGTATATTGAATTTTTATACAATTGTTGAAATTGTGTGATTATAGAGTGATTGAATAGGGGTGTGTTGGTTTATCGTTAGCTCGCATATTTATATTGGATTACTTGATTGGAATGAAGTGTGGTTTGCTTCAATAGTCAACTTTATAATGTTTATGTAATTGTAACTTTGGAATGTATTCACTTGTATATATAATGTATTGTACCCCGATGTTTATTCCAGGAATTGGTTGAGTCATGTCATTCCTCGATGTTCCTATCGGGAGATTCAGTAATGTAAACAAGTCAGGTAAAGTCATTGTGGGTAACCCTCCTATTGATCAAGGGTTAAAGTACCCGCAGTTGTGGGGCCCTAGGGTTATTATACTCTCCCAGAGAAGTCATCCCTAGTGAGTTATTGTCAAGTCAGGAATTAGTATAAATAGAGAGTGAGCCTCTCTATTTATCACAAATTCACTCACACTCAGTTGTAGCGCATAACTAAGAGAGAAGAAGTTGTTGGGACAAGAGAGAGAGAGACTACTGTTGTCGGGAGATCATCTTACTATTTTTCAGGTTTTTGCTTTTGGTGCTGATTCTATCTCTGAGGAAGTTGTGGGGTTTTATCCTTTATGGTTTCCCCGAGGAAAAACTTTGTGTTCATTTTCTCTTATGTTTGATTGATGTGATTGTTATTCTCTTAGTTAAAGATCCTTAGATAATTCTAGCTTAAATGATAAAATTATAACATGGTATCATAGCTAACCTGAGAAGAAGACACAATGTAGCTACGAAAACTAGGGCTTCCTACTTTTTGGATCTCTCCCCATAGATTTTCAGAGAAATAAGGTTGGGCTGAATCTCCTCTCTAGGGCGCATCTTTTTGTCGAAGTGGAATCTAATTCTGAGCATTTTTAGTTTTTGACCTGACCCTGCTTCCAGAAATTAGGGCTTTCCACAGAAGTGGAATTTTTGAGTGAGCCTAGGCTTGGATTGATCTCCTCCTCAAAATCAAAGTTTAGAGATCAAGATAAAATCTTTTTATTGGACAGAACTCCAGGAAAGTCAAACCCTAATCTGCTCCTGAACTACCTCTGTATACATTCAACTCCAGATCCAGTTCTGACATCTTAACCTAGTAAGTTCTAAATATTTTGTATTTCCATTTGAGGTTCTCAGTTAAGATGTCTCATCATACCAAGCTTGATGAAAAGCTTGAGGGAGCTAATAACTTCCGAGCCTAGAAGTATAGGATCTCCCTGGTCCTGGAAGAAAATGAGTTGGACTCTTACATCAATGAAAATGTTCCAATTCCAGAGGGAGATGAGGATAAGGCCTTACATAAAAATAAATTGGTCATGGCTAAGAGGATTATTGCTGATTCAATCAAGGATCACCTCATACCACAGGTGTCAAAAAACACCTAAAGCTATGTTTGATGCCTTGACCAAAATATTTGAAGGAAAGAACATAAACCAGAAGATGACTTTGAGGAACCAATTGAAGAATGTGAAGATCCAGAATGCGGAGACCATACAGTCATACTTCACAAGGGTCTCCCAGAACAAAGAAAAACTTGAAGCAGTGGATGAAGAAGTAGAGAATGTAGATATTGTAATGACCACCTTGAATGGTCTCCCTAGGACATGGGACTCTTTCATTCAAGGGATCTGTGCCAGAAAAAAGCTAGTCAACTACAATAGACTGTGATAGTAGCTCGGATAGTAGCTCGAGAAGAAAATATGGGAAGTGAATATCAAGCTCTCACAGTACACTCCAAAAGAAGGACAGACTATCACAAAGGAAAGCATTCTCATCCTAATAAATTTAATAAGAATCGAACCAGATTTATATGCCTCATATGTGATGAAAAAGGACACTATGCTAGAGAATCTCCTAAGAACAAAAATGTCTCTCACAAGAAGAAGGGAAACAAGAGAATACATCATGCTCATGCTACAGAGGATGATGAACCTTCCACAAAGAGAATTAAACAAGAAAGTGATGATTCTTCAAGTGATGAAGAATATTTTTTGATTTCTGCTCTCATGGGAAACATCACACATGGAAGAAATGATTGGCTTATAGACAGTGGAGCTTCCAAACATATGACAGGATTCAAAGAATCCTTTGTGAAACTATCAGAACATGAATCACCCCACAAAGTGAAACTTGGAGATGACTACCAGTATCCAATAAAAGGTAGTGTTGAATCCTCCTTTAAGATAGACTCTGGAAAGTCTATGAAGATGAAATATGTATTGTTTGTACCAGGACTAAAGAAGAACCTCCTCTCCATATTTTCATTCAATGCAAAAGACATGAGGGTTGCTTTTGTAGATGCCCAAGTTCTTATGTGGCCAAAGGGAAAGACTATTGATGATGCAGTAGTGATTGGGGAATAAGAAGGAGGTCTATACAAATTGAAGGGCCAACCAGAACAAGCTTTGGTTCATGACTCAGTAGAACCAAATGAACTTTGGCATAGAAGGCTTGCACATGTGCATTACAGGGCACTACCACTTGCAAGAAAAGTTGTTGAAGGTCTTCCAGAAATGCAGACAAAACATGAAGGTGTATGCAAAGGATGTGCGAAAGGAAAGAATACAAAGAAGACATTTCCAAGTAGCGAGAGAAAGGAAAAAGGAACATTGTAAATCATCCACTCCGATGAATGTGGTCCAATGTCATCTAGTTCATTAAGCGGGTATGTATACTATGTTTCTTTTATTGATTATTTTTCTAGAAAGACATGGATATACTTTATGAAGAACAAAGATGAAGTATTCAGAAAGTTCAAGGAATTCAAAGCCTTGATCGAGAACCACACAGAAAAGAAGATCAAGACTTTTCGATCAGATAATGGCAGAGAATTCACATCAAATAAATTCAAAGAGTTATGCAAAGATTCAGGGATTAAGAGGGAGTTAACCACTCCATATAATCCACAACAGAATGGGGTCACAGAAAGGAAGAATAGAATGATCATGGAAGCTGCAAGGGCCATGCTTCATGATCAAGATCTTCCCATGCATCTATGGGCAGAAGCTGCCAGAACAACGGTGTATGTATAGAACCGTACTCCACACAGAGTACTCGAGAATAAGACACTTGAAGAAGTCTTTTATGGAAAGAAACCAGAAGTTATCCATCTCAGAATATTCGGATGTCCAGTGTAAATACACATTCCGAAAGAAAAGAGGACAAAGTTAGATCGTTCAGGAAGGAAGGGTATATTTGTGGGATACTTTGAAAGCTCGAATGCTTACAGAATATACTTCCAAGGATTCAAGAAGATCGACATCAGCAAGGATGTAACATTTGATGAAGACTCAGCTTACAACAAATCCAGAAAGAGACCTGCTGAAGAACCTGAAGAAACAGAAGTACCCAGAATTCATGAAAGAACCATGAATGAAGAAATTCAAGAAGAATATCGAGAATTAGAAGAACCTCAAGAACTTGTAGATCCACCTTAGGAGAAGAATCCTCACAAGAGGAAACCTTCTTGGGTACGAGAGGCTATCCAAGGTGCAGATAGATATGGAGCTCTAGAAGAAAATCACAGAGAAAGGAAAAGAACCAGGTCCTGCTCAAGTTATGTAGCCTTATTATGTGACTTCATCGATAAAGAACCTTCCAACTATGAAGAAGCAACATAAAGGAAAGAATGGAAGGATGGTATGATCGAAGAGTATCAATCGATCATGAAGAATGATGTCTAGGACATTGTCCCAAGACCAAAAGGGAAGTCTGTTGTAACTTCCAAATGGATCTACAAGATCAAGCATGCTGCAGATGGAAGCATAGAGAAATATAAAGAAATATTTGTGGCTCGTGGATTTCCCCAGAAAGAAGGAATAGATTATGAAGAAACTTTTGCACCTGTAGCTAGATACACGTCCATCAGATCAGTACTTTCTCTGGTTGCAGTGATGAAATGGAAAATACACCAGATGGATGTCAAGACTGCTTTCTTGAATGGTGTAGTGGAAGAGGAAGTGTATGTGGAGCAACCACTCGGTTTTGAGACACATTATAGGGAGTCTCATGTGTGTAGATTGAAGAAATCCCTATATGGTTTAAAATAGGCACCCAGGACATGGTATGGTAGAATTGATAGCTTTCTATTTACCAAGAGTAAAGCAGATTCCAACCTTTACTACAAGGTTGAAGATGGTAACCCAGTGATACTCCTACTGTATGTAGATGATCTATTTGTAATAGATATGGATGGGTTGATTGCTGATACGAAGAGGAAGCTTGCTGCCGAGTTCAAAATGAAGGACTTGGGCATGATGCACTATTTTCTAGGCATGGAAGTGAGGAAGAATATAGATGGAATTTCCCTAGGACAAGGGAAGTATGCGGTAGAGATCCTGAAGAGATTCGGGATGATGGATTACAAGGCCATGACCACACCTATGGCATCGAACTTGAAGCTATTAAGTGACTCTTCATTAGAAGCGGTTGATGCTACGATGTATCGTTAGATGATTGGGTCCTTTATGTACATGATGAATACGAGATCAAATATTCACTTTGCTGTGAACCCCTTGAGCCAGTTTCTGATGGATCTGAGACATGTTCACTTGATTGTTGCAAAGCATATTCTAAGGTACTTGAGGGGCACAATTGATTATGGGCTCAAGTATGAGGTGAAACAAAAGATTAACCTGGAAGGTTATGTTGATTCATATTGGGGAGGTAGTGCCATCGATAGGAAGAGCACTTCAAGGTGCTGCTTCAGTATGGGATCAGGTGTGATCTCTTGGTTTAGCAGGAAACAATATTGTGTGGCACTAAGTACAGCTGAAGTAGAGTATGTCGTATCTTTTTCAGCTAGTTGTGAGGCAGTATGGCCGAGGAAGCTATTGTCTGATTTATTTTATCTCCAGTTGGATGATACTTGTATATATTGCGACAACTAGAGTTGTGTGAAGTTGTCTGAGAACCTGGTGTTCCATGACAAGTTGAAGCATATCGAGATCAAATATCACTATATTAGGGATATGGTGCAGAAAGGAGCAGTGAATCTATGGTATGTTGTGATGGACAAATAGATAGTTGATGTGTTGACTAAGCCATTGGCCAGAGTGAAATTTGAATACTTCAGGGAGAATCTTGGTGTTCTCCATATTGAGGTTCCCTCCAAGGGGAAGTGATGAGTCCATGAGCCATTCTGAAATTGTGAGAGGATTGGTTCCTTCCATGGTCAGATGTAACAACTGAGCCATTCTGTCGTGGTGAGAGGATTGGTTCCTTCCATGGTCAGATGTGAGTGCTGAGCCATTCTGAGGTGACTGTGAGATGTTTTCTCACATGATCAGATATAAGTGCTAAATGCCATTCTTTGAATGGAGGCACCTAGTCAGTTACCAGGAATTTTAGTCTGGAACTGAAGCTTAGATTAAGTGTTGAGATGCCATTCTCTGGGAGAATGGAGGCACATACTCAATTACTAGGAATTTCAGTCTGAGACTAAAGCTTAGCTTAAGTGCTAAGATGCCATTCTCTGGGAGAATGGAGGCACCTGGTCAGTTACCAGGAATTTCAGTCTGGGACTGAAGCTCAACTTAAGTGTTGAGATTCCATTCTCTGGGAGAATGGAGACACCTAGTCAGTTACTAGGATTTTCATTATGGGACTGAAGCTCAGCTTAAGTGCTGAGAGGCCATTCTTTGGGAGAATGGAGGAACCTAGTCAGTTACTAGGAATTTCAATCTGGGAATGAGAGCCATTTTGACATGATGTGTGATGATTTTCCTATCATGGTCAGATATAAGTGCTAAGCCTTCTGACATGGTTTGCGATGAGTTTCTGACCATGGTTAGATGTAAGTGTTGGGTGGGACTTTCTGAATCAGTCAGATATAAGTGCTGAAGAAGATGAAGACCTACTTGGAGGCTAGGCCTATAACCAGGATGAAAAGGGGCTAGCTCTATAGAAATTCCAGTGACGATAAGAATCAAGAGATGGCGCCTATGATGATAACCAATGATGATCCAGATCGAGTGATGATACAGATCCAGTGATGATGATCCAGATTGAGTGATGATCTAGATACAAATGAAGATGACGAGAACTCGATGATGATCTAGATGATATGAGAAGAAGAATTCTACTGATAAATTGTGTCGAGAGAATACCTTCCTAGTTAAGAGGGAGTGTTGTTGTAATTGTAACTTCGAAATGTAGTCACTTGTATATCTTATGTATTGTACCCTGATGTTTATTCCGGGAAGTGGTTGAGTCATGTCATGCCCCGATGTTCCTATCGAGAGATTCAATAATGTAAACAAGTCATGTAAATTCATTGTGGGTAACCCTCCTATTGATCAAGGGTTAAAGTCCCCGTAGTTGTGGGGCCTTAGGGTTATTAGACTCTCTTAGAGAAGTCAAACCTAGTGAGTTATTGTCAAGTTGGGAATTAGTATAAATAGAGAGTGAGACTCTATATTTATCACACATTCACTCACACTCAGTTGTAGCCCATAAATGACAGAGAAGAAGTTGTTGGGACAAGAGAGAGAGACTACTGCTATTGGGAGATCATCTTACTGTTTTTTGGGGTTTGCTTTTGGTGCTGATTCTATCTTTGAGGAAGTTGTGAGGGTTTTATCCTTTATCGTTTCCGTGAGGAAAAACTTTGTGTTCATTGTCTCTTATGTTTGATTGCTGTGCTTTTTATTATCTCAGTTAAATATCCTAATATAATTCTAGCTTAAATGATAAAAATATAACATATAATGTGATCTTTCTCTACCAGTACATAAGCAGATTGTAATTTCGTTTTGAACTGAATTTTGCTACACCTATGATATGTCCCTGGATCTTATTGTGAGTTTACTCCTTCTATGAATTGTCGAAACGGGATTAATGGAAGTGTCATCTTTCTTATATTAAGAATGTGATTTTTAGAATTAGCATAATGTTGTAACTGCGAGTGTGAAACAATTTCTCCTATTCCTGGTATAATTAATTCAGGATTTAACTTCTTGCAAAGCGATTCAATATATTTTAACTTTGAAGAAGTCATTATTTGAATTAATATGGCTTGAAGAGATTTGTTTTATGAAATTGGATGTCTTTATTCCTTAAGAATTGAATTAGCAATAATAATTGAATGTGATAGTGGACAAGGTGTGGTTTCAGTAAGTATCCTGCAAGGTGATTTTCTTTGATGATTGATAATTGTTAGAATCAACTACTTAAATGTTTATGCATATATTTTGCATAGTTGTCTTTTAAATAACCAAACTTCCCTGGGTTGACAATTTATCTTGAGCATCTTTGATTGTGAATTATTTAACAATTTAAACTACCCAACAATGATGCTAATGATGATGAAAATAAGGATGAAGATGATGAATCATCATCAATATCATCATCATCATCTTCTTCATCATCTGACTCAACATATGTATCATCATCTGGTTCATAATCGCTATCATTGAAAGGATCGCTCATATCAACATCATTATCAATGTCATTTTTGGTTATATATTCATAATCAATATCATCACTGAGTACTACATCGCATGCTAAGTCATTTGGATGATCAACTTCTTGATTGGATTCCTCATTTGACACGTCTGCAATGGACAACTGCTCTTTATTTGCATCACCTTATTATTCAACATTGTCTTCTTCCTTTTCATTATACTTGATCAGTCTTCCTCTTGGATAATATCTAAAAATGTATGACCAACCTGCTTTAATTGGAACCTCTGAGTAAACTACCTGTTGACATTGACTTGGAAGTACCAAAGGCTATGTACCTGGTTCAAGTGCCCTTGTATTAACCATGGTAAATCCATTGGCATGCTCAATAACAGTTCTTTCTGGATCATGTTCATTCATTCGTAGCCTGAACCATTTGACCTCAAACATAACTATTTTAAAGGAGTTAAAGTCATACTCAACTGTATCTTCCAATAACCATAGTACCTACTTTCAAGTAATTTTGGATGCTTTTCACTTCTAGAGGAAACGTTAGTGACTTGAAAAAATGCAGTTATCCCACAATTGAATGTTTTCTTCTTGTCAACCAACTTTTTGATGTGAAATTTATGACCATTGCACCACATAGCCTTGTGGTGTATCAACTGCATCATACCCGACTCAATAAATAAATATATAAGAAGAAATAAACAAAAGAATACATTGATATAATTGGAAACAATGAAAAAATTAGCATGGTAAATATACTTTCCTTTTTATATTTTAAGCCACATGCTAAATCAATTTCCATTTACGTAAGTTCACCGAGATATTCTTCTCGATGATGATGCACTGTTTTAATCAATTTACTCATCCCTTCCCATGATAAGGTACCATAGAATTTTGTACAACGTTCTATCCATTCCTCCATCCAATCAAGATTGTTTGCAATTTATAAATGTAGTGCATCCCACTCACGACCAACTATATGAAAAAATAACAATTATGAATTGTAAATTGGCTATCATTAAAGACAATTAAGTTTACCTTAAAATACTGATGGAATAATAAAAATTACATGAGTAAGATATATGTGTCTGTGTCTGTGTCTTTAAAATTGAAAAATTAATTGTATAATAAATTAAATCTATACATATAATTACTTTTCACTTTCCTTGTTATACCTTTCCCCAACATGACCTCCCCTTCAAATTTGTTCATGGAGTAGACATGCCAAATTGTGAGGCAAATTGATATTTTTGCTAAATTTGGAAGATACTGACTAATGCACACCATGGATTGTGATCCAACTAGTAGTTTCCATTTTGTCAAACTTCGACAAATTCTACCACTTTGACTACTTCGAAGGGTTCAATATCAACTTCGATAAGTCCGAACCTCGACACAACCGACCTCGACGAATATCGACAAATTCTACGCTCGACATACAACATCTTAGCATGCCTTGTCGGCACCTGTCGAACATCGACAAATTGATTCTCTGTCATATGCGACAATTGAAATTCTGAACCATTATAACTTCTTGTAACTGAACGTAACGGGTAGTCACCCAAGTGTCTCAGAATTCTATATAAACATGTACATTATTGTAACAATCAACCAACCTTCATAGAGAAGACATAATAATAGAAATTGGTTTGAATTCTTGCATATTGTCTGTGTGCATAATTTCTGTCTATAAAGTGTATTTCATGCTTTCCTTGTTCTTTCTCTAAACCTTTGCCATAACAGTGCTCGACTCATTCAGTCGACTATTGTCCTCAGCGTGCACCTAGGAACAGCCTGGGTCATTGGTATCACAGCTTAATCTTGTTCAGATCCTAACTTAAATCAGCACTTTCATTGAATTTATTTAACTTATGCATGTTCAAACATGCTTGCAAACTCGGCAACACAAGAAGACACTTCCTTCGAATTTAGAAAATATGGTTGAAGAAGTAGACAATAGACATGCAACTGATAGGACATAACAACTCATATAAAAAGCACTGCATTTCCATTGGACCAAAATGTTTGCCCAATTCAGCAATATTCTCATGCGATTCACTCCGAATTATGTGGAATCCTCGATGTGACCTCCGTAACTCCCCGGTTTTGACCTCGTGGTATTTTGATTGTACATCATGTAAATATTGTATGAAATGATGGCAAGGAGCTCAAGGCCAAGGACCTACCATTGATTGATTTTTTTGTATAGGCGATCAAGGTTGATGCCTATGGTTTATGGTGCTAAGTCAATCACAATATATATATTAGTGAATATCATGTAAAATGCAAACTAATAAAAATACCACAACTAGCTATGCGCTGCAATGTTAAAGAGATGGGGGCATGATTTTACAAGGAATAGGGAGGGGGAATGTTTAACCTTGAGCCATTGGGGAAAATCCATGTGTTAAAAGAAAACACCCAGGAAATGTATTCCCATTTCCTCTCATGCAATCACGTTTTCATCTTCCCTCACGTTGTGGGGAGCGGCGGGGAATTTTGATCATCTATCCCTCAATGTTTTCAGTTTCATTTTCCTCATTGTACAAGGGAATTCCATCATATGGATTTCACCCAAAAAATGTTGTGGTTGATTCTGATCATTCTCTATTCCATTATGTGCATGCGCGCTGTGCGTTCGTTAGTTTTGCAGAATCGTGTTTCGTTCTAGGTTGTTCGTCTGTTGTTACCATCCTGAGCATTGTTGTGCAATCATTAGAGGAAATTTCAACTCAAAATGGGCCTTTTAACTTTTATTCAAATTCCATGTCATCATGTGTTAGCCAATGAAATTGCTTTAAATTTGAAATACCGTATAGGTCTTAAAAACTTTTTTAATATAAATTTGGGGATAGGTATCATAAAAAAAACTACTTTTTTTGTTTGTATTTTTGACATATCTCCCTGTGTTTTTACTCAAATTTTGATTGGTAGAGCTCGTTGGATGCAGAATTAAATTCTGCATCCAACAAGTACCCACTCGGCATACTTTTGATGGACCATGCTACCCCAAAAACAATAAATACCTGAAAAAATGGAATGATGATGTCATCATTCCATTTTTCTAGGTATTTCTTGTTTTTGGGGTACCGGGGTCCATCAAAAGTATGTCAAGTGGGTACTCGTTGGATGCGGAATTTAATTCCACATCCAACGAGCTCTCCCGATCGAAATTTGAGTAAAAACATGGGGAGATATGTCAAAAATACAAACAAAAAAGTAGTTTTTTTCTTTTCTTCCTCCAAAATTAATAAATATTATTTTATTATTTTAACTATTATTATTAGTTCATTTTAGGAGGCCCATTTTGAGTTGAAATTTCCTCTAATGGGTCTCCTCTATCATAAAGCGAGTGGAAGCTTGTTTTGGAGTGTTAACATAGTGGTCTGTTGTGTGTGTGCATATTGTTTCCTTGGTCTGAACGGGTTTGGAGTGGAATTGGATCTGAACTAGCTTGATAAACCTAGTGTAGGAAGGAACCTCACAAATAGATCTAGAGGGGCTAGTTTTTCTTCTTTGCACTCCCTGAACAGCACTGAAAGGGAAGGAATAGAATGAGGGAATCTATAACAGAGAAGGGGATGCTTCATTCTTTTGGATGTGTATATTTTTTAGGAGCCAAGCTTGATCTAGTACAGGTTTCCACAGATAGGTGGTTGAGCTCACTATCTTAGCAGTTCAATTTTCCTAGTTCCTTTGTAGAATTATAAACCCATATGTTAGTTAACTTGGCTGGTACTTAATGGGAATTTTGGCTTGACTGATTGCAGTATGATAAACCCAACAGTATATTGGCTTGTTTGTTTGTATCCTGATAAACCCAACAATGTTGGCTTGGCTGAGTTTGGTTGTATTCTTGGCTATGTGTGAGCCTCCTAGTATTCCTTATTCCTTGTGGGAATCATGCCCAGATCGGGGGTGGCAGTTCTACTGAGAGATTGATGAGCGCACTGGCCTATGGTTGGGTAGAACGTTGCAGCGACATAGATGGTTACAGAACAACTTCTTTCAAAGATAAGTATCTCTTTGTTAATCACTGCAAATTGTATTTGCTTCATGAAATATGATGAACCTGTTTAATCTGTTGAATTGATGAATTGATTCCACTGTATCATTCAAATTGTATGCATCTATGTATGTTTCGTTCAATGCATTTTTAAATTAAGTTATGGTGCTTATATGGTCAGATTGGTGATGGCCTGAATGATCAAATCTATCCAAGACTTCTGTTAGCAGGTTGAATTTCTGCAGAAATCTCCTTCTGCAACTTTCCTTTCTACAACTTGCAGGATGTGGAAACGACCTTCTGTAAACTCTGTTCCCTACATATTTTCCTTCCACAACTCACCTTCCACATTCGGGATACAAGAATGCAGGATGCGGCTTCACGATCTCTAATTCCATAATTGATTGTTTTCGCAACGGTCTATTTCGCATGCGGAATGTGGAATGTGGAATTCGGGATGAGGGACTGCAATTTCCATATTTCCCCGATTCTACACACTCAAGTTTTCTGCACCGTTGATTCTTGTGACATTGATTCTCCACCGTCAATCTATTTCTAGATGCAGAAATAGATTATGACCGTCAATTTTCATTGTGATATTTCTCTGTCGTTCGATCTCCTCTGAGAGTTTCTTCATTGATCGTCGAATGGATCACTGACAGGATTAATTTCTCTATTTTTGGGAAGATATATAATGTTTACATAGACTTGAATAGATTCAACTTCGAGCTGGATGCTCATTCATCAAATGTGTGGGACTATGGTCGCTTTTCTCCTCTAAGGTGGGAGGGGACATGATAGAGTGGTATCAGAGAATGAATGTTGAGGAGTGTTTCATGGCCATGCCCTGTGATTCAAAGAATGAAAAAGGTTCCATAAGAAATATTTAATTCCGCATGATAATCAGGGTATGGGTATGTGACAACCTCACTCCAATAACATCATCCCATTCAAAGTGCAAATGAATCTAGACATACCAAATCTTGAAGGTAAGATTGATGCAGAATACGTCAACAATTGGGTAAAACAAATGGAATCATACTACTCTATGAATCAACTCTCCGAAGCGGAAAATATCACCATTGCATCCTTAAATATGTCAACCTCCGTACACTGCTGGTGGGAAAATTTATTAACAAAGATGGAAAAAGAAGGAGACCCCATATACACATGGGTAAAATTTGTTGAGTATGTCCTAAACAAGTTGTACCCACCCAAGTATCTTGAATAGTAGTATAAGAAGTGGCAACAACTAAGGGAAGTGGAAAGACCAGTCCGTCCAGAGTTATAATGACGAGTTTTATCGACTCATGGCTAGACTTGGCGTTGAAGAAGAAGATAAATTGCTTGGCATGAAGTACGTTAGTGGATTAATCATGTACATTCAGCAAGAGATGGAGTTTCTAACTGTTAGTACGCTTGTGGATGCATTTCATTACGCCATCAAGCTTGAATCCAAACAAAAATAAAAATTACATGTTGCAAACAAGCCAACAGGTCAAACATTCGACAAGAAGTCATCGGTCGACTCTGATAAGATGAAGAACCCTCCTCAATAAACTCTGCCAAATCTTGAACATCAAAAGAAGAACTTTCAGAAAGATAGGAGGGATTGCAACAAACAAGCTCCTACCGGGAAATGGTGTGATTATCACAATTCAACATGGCATGATATATCAAAATACAAAGATCGGAAGACATTTTTGCCGAAATTATCAACCTCTGACTTGTCTGACAAAACCCTAGTGGAATTTGATCCAGATGCAACAACCCTCTTGGCTTCAACCTCGACCGGTCCGACATCCTCAAATTTTGTTAACGAGGAGGAACGAGAGCGCTTGTTCCATACACAGATATGGGTTTAGAAAAATCCATTACATTTTATTGTGGATAATGGTAGCCAGAAGAAATTTGTTCCTGAAGACCTTGTGAGGAAATTAGGTGTTGTCACCACTCCACACCCTCAGCCTTACAATATCGGTTGAATGAAGGATGGTCAGGAACTAAGAATCACATGCCAACGTAGAATCACCTATTTCATTATGCCTTTTGAAGATGAAGTACTATGTGACATGGCACTACTTTCTGTATAAGATGCCTTGTTTGGGAACCCCTACTTGCGGGATCGATACGATACATATCAGCCACGGCCTCAGAAGGTGATTTTCAAAATTCATAATCAATGGTACAACATACCAAGGTGACAACCCACATCAATGGTTGCTATGATATTTTCCAAACAAACAAAGAATCTTATAAATCATGCTCAAAAGTTTGCATTAATTATGATAAATCTTCAACATTCCATAAATACTGCAACAATGAGTCGACTCATTGACCAATGCAGCTCTCGACAACAACAACAGATTGACAATACTCTTGAGGAATACCGAAATGTATTTCAAGATCTGAATGGAGTAAGTCTTCATTTCCAGGTAAAACACTCCATGAAATTTTTCTTGGTTTTTCATTACCTAACCCATCTATTTACAAAAGATCCATTCTCGAGAATGAAGAGATTCATAGGAAAATCTAACATTTGATCAACACAAGTCATATCCACCCCAATTCTTCTCCTTGTAGAAGTCCAGTCGTCCTAGTTCCAAAGAAAGACGAGACTTGACACATGTGCATCGACTATCAAGCTCTCAATTTTTTTATAGTAAAGAACAGATACCCTCTTCCACGGATATATGAACTCATTAACAATATGAAAGGTGTTAAGTTCTTTACGAAACTCGACCTCAATTCGGGATATCATCAAATTCTGATCGAGTCCACCGATGTATGGAAAACAACTTTCAAGACCAAGGAAAGATTGTTTGAATGGTTAGTCATGCATTTTGGCTTAACCAATGCACCTGCAACCTTCATGAGATATATGGATGAACTTCTATGACCTTTCATCGGTAAGTGTGTCATTGTCTATCTCGACGATATCTTTATTTTCAGACGATCATGGGAATAACATGTCAGACAGCTTCGACAAGTCTTTGACACTCTCCAACAACATCGACTATAAATGAACATGGACAAATGCTCATTTACAATGACTAACATCAAATATTTAGGGTATGTAATTGACTCTACATGAATTCATGTCAAACAAGAAAAAGTATAGATCCTCAAAGATTGGCCCATTCCTTATAACATTCATGAACTAAGAATTTTTCTTGGTTTGGCAAATTTCTATCAACAATTCATACTTGGCTTCAGTCACATCACATGGCCTTTGAATCAGTTGACTAAGGTAAATGGGAAAATTGTCTTCAAATGGAAACCGACACAACAACAAGATTTTGAACAACTCAAAAAACATATTTGTACTGCACCAGTACTTGCGTTACCTAATTTGCATCATCCTTTTGAGATTGAGACAGATGCATTGCACTATGCTTTCGGCGTAGTGATCACTCATTTAGGTCACCCAGTCACATTTCATTCCGAAACTTTCGACGATACTGTTAGAAGGTATTCAAAGTATGAAAAAGAACTATACGCCATTGTGCAATATCTTAAACAATTGAGACACTACATTCTTGGAAAGGAGACAGTCATCCTCATTGACCATAAACCTTTGCAGTTCGCTCCGTCCCAATCGAAACTACAGACAACCTGACAACTTACGTGGATTAATTACCTGCAACAATTTAAGTTGGTAATTAAGTATCGGAAAGGAAAATCCAATGCCACATTCGATTGTCTCAGTTGACCACCCATTACTCTACCATCTACAGTGATGACTATGCAAGGTTACGATACCACTAATTAGCCACAATTTTACTTGGTAGATTGTGACTTCTCTGCAATTTATCGACAAATCCAGATCGACACATTTTTTACTACCGACTTCCTGAAGGACACCTTGCTATACAAGCTTGAACAACTTTGTGTACCGACTGATGAGCACCGATAAAAGTTCATTGGGATGCGCACTTCAGCAAGACTGTAGGACATTTTAGAGTCACAAAACACTTGTTATCCTCCAAAAGTATTTTTATTGGCCTTCACTTAAATCTGATGTCAACAAGTACATTTGATCGTGCATGGTTTGTGCCATTTCTAAATTGTCGAGTCAACGACAAGGACTGTATACACCCCTTGTAGTTCCTAGTTGACCATGGGAATCTATTTCTATGGACTTCTTAATGGCATATCCTACTACCAAACATAAGTATGACATGATCTTAGTAGTAGTTGACATATTCTCCAAGATGGCTATCCTTATACCATGCAAGAAGACTACGATAACACATAAGATTGCTCAACTCTTCTTCGAACATGTGTGGAAACATTATGGCCTCCCAATGAAAACACTTTTTAGCTTGACATTCCTACATGCCTTGGCATACATCTAATTTTCAATGTAGATCTACTCCAACCATACCATGTACCATTGTTGGAACAAAATGACTTCCAGATAGCAGAACCCGAAGACATCCATCCGGATGTTTAGGAATATCTTATTTACAAAACCATTATGGGATGACACATACGCCATACAAGGATGAAATCCATTCCCTTGTTTCAAGTGGATAAAGTTGGACTGCTCCCCACGCAAGGAAAATGGTACTCTGCTACTGAAATAGCCAATAAGTTTCCTCACCTGAATGAATACACTATGAATACCATTGCTTCTTAAGGAAGGAGGAATGATCCAACCAGTAGTTGGAAAGTTGTCAAACTTCGACAAAGTCTAGCACTTTGACTACTTTGACAGGTTCAACATCGGCTTCGACAAGTCCAAACCTTGACACAACTGACCTCGACGAATCTTGACATATCCTGCGCTCGACAAACAACATCTTATCCGCACATGCCTTGTCCGCACCTATCTAACATCGGCATATTGACTCTCTTTCGTCTGCGATAGTTGAACTTCCGAACCATTATATATTCTTGTAACTGAACATAATGGGTAGTCACCCAAGCATCTCAACATTCTATATAAACATGTACATTATTGTAATAATCAACCAACCTTCATAGAGAAGAATTAATAAAATAAATTGGTTCGAATTCTTGCATATTGTCTGTGCGCATACTTTCTGTCGATACAGTGTATTTCCTACTTTCCTTTTTCTTTTTCTAATATTCTGCCATAACAGTGCTTGACTCATTCAGTCAACTGTTGTCCCCGGTGTGCACCTGGGAACGATCTGGATCGGATTGATATACCATACAACCTTGCAAAATAGAACCCTCAAGCCATGGTATTTGTCTAACAAAATCCTTCAATGAATTCAAATGTCTTTACACCATCCACACTTGTGTGTACAGGTCCACGCAATTCAATCTCCTCAACTTGGTGTATGAGATAGTGTTCTTGTGCAGTGAAAAATCATGGAAGTAAATACTTTTGCATTTCACACATTAGATGAGGAATTTATCTCTTCCAATACCTAATATATTTTTTATGGATTTCTTTAGATGAAATACACCTACAAATGATGCAGGAAAATGACAGTGATCAACAAGACCGCGGCATATATAATAAAGTTCCAAGATGTAAAACAAAATATGGAAATAAGCTATGCAAGAAAGTGAACAAACATTTTCGTGCATATGGATTGTTACTTACCTCATGTATTTACCAATATCATATATAACTTGTTTTATGTTGTCGTCAAAGCTATTTGGGAGAGATAGAGGTAGAATGTACTGTAATAAAAAGAAAATCGTTATTTATTTCCAAATAAGAAACAACAATTACTAAAAAGGTGTACTAAATGGGAATTATATACTTAAATAATTATCTTAATGAATCTATGCCAGTGATGAGTTTTAACACCACCAAAATCACCTTTTTTCGATAAGATATTGTGTATGTTCGACGAAAACCATGTCGAAAACCTTATTTTTTGAATGACCTCTTTTATAGCATTGCTTTGTTGCTCTGTCAATAACCATGGAAGACTAATATTTTGGTCCCCATCTTTGACATTGGAATTAAATGCACTTTGTAATGCGTGATTGGCTTTTGCAATGTCTCTACAAATTTTTCCAATTTTATCTTTGTCAATCCTTCCATATAAGATTCTCCATATAATTTATGTTACATTCTTCCTGATATGCATTATATTGAACAAATGAGATATTTGTAGGTGCTTGTAATAAGGAAACCTACTGAATTGTATGGGATAACTCTTCACTCCTCATGGAATCCCATTCATGCCTTAATGGAATTCATTAAACATAAACAAAAACACATTAACAATAATTCATGACACCCATGGTAGAGAAAATTTAGTAAAAAAATAAAATTCATAATATTACATATTTATATGCTACATATACAATTTGCATACCTCAACGTTTTCTATTATATTCCAAATACTCATCAAACACCTCCTTTTGTAAACTTATTGAAGGAATAGATTTTATCCTAGGACCACAAACCAGACATACAAATTTTCCCTTTGTTTGAATACCTGCAAGATATATGCATTAACGTTGTAGCATCAAAAGATTATTAATTTAAATAAAAAATGCATGATATTTACCTTACGAACATATAATTTTAAAGCGCAACAAAAAATAGCATACCACAAAAATGTGTTAACCCAGGAGTGTAATGAATTATTCATGCAAGTATTCCATGGAACTGAAATTGTTTCTGTCCTATTGGTCTACAGATGTCATAAATAGTGATGTCATCCCATAACTTCAATATCTCATTGATAAGAGGCTCAATATATACATTCATATCTTTAACTTGGTACTTACCTAATTGATTCAACATACAATGTATTTTAGTTGTGTCCCAATATATAAAAGGTGTTCTCACGTAACAATGAAACAAAGAAATGAAATAATATAATTACTTTTAAATAAATACATGGAATAATCATTTCCAACACTATGTGATCTCTCTTTATAGGCATCTAAGGAGGAAGGTTATTGTTTATGAAGAAAACAAGCCACACTGAGTAAGTAGAATGAAGCTCACCAATTGGATTGAAATCATTAGCTGCCAATGGAAGTCTAATATTACCAGGTTAATCTTTAAATAATTGGTCATCTTTCTTCGATGTTCTCCAATGCAGTACCATCTGCAAGAATTCGAAGAACACCATCTTCACTTCTGTTCTTTGCATGGTAATCCATAAACTGTGCTATACTTTGGCACCTGAATAGTTGTTGGAAACGTGGAATTATGGGAATATAACGAAGAGATTTGCAAGGCACCTTTTTTGTTAATTGATTAGTTTGATATCTATTAATTTTACATTGTGGGCATTTTTTTTTTATGCATATTTTCCATAATATATAATATGATAATTAGGACATGCATCAATAACCCGATACTCTATTCCAATTTCCTTCACAATCAAGAATACTTCTTGACATGTGCGTGGTAAATTATTTGATGGTGGTAACATAAATTCACCCAACAATCTACAACATTGACAAAAAAAAATGAAATGTAAACAATATAAATCATAAATATTGATTTTCCATAATTTACAAATTAATTAACACTAAAAATAGAGGAAAATAGTCAACTTTTCATACCATGTGAAGATCCAGTTAATACATTACATATGTTACGAGCTGTGTGAAACAAGTGTTTGATAAACCATTCAAAACCTTCAAGTTCACCAACAACAATATAGCAGATAGAATATTTTTTGTTGAGCCTTCATAAAGAGGTTCTTCGTTATTCTCGAGTATAGGAACATGATGAATAGCATGGAGGTTGTCCTCATCCATTGGAGCAAATGTGTCTTGGATCAATATGTTTTTCTCATCTTCATTATTTGTATCATGTTGGATATCTTGGGCAGACCTGGGTTTACTATAATCAACCAACAACACCCCTAGCTCACTGGCCCTTTCGACGACAGACCGCAAGCGGCCTGAAGTCTCACCCGAAGTGATTCTAATGGGTTGGCCAAAGACTCAAGTGTCTTGGACCAGGTTCTGGGCATCCTACTTGCTACTCGTAGCTCTGCTAGCTGTAAGGCCTCTATCCCTATGCGTCGCGCAATCTCCTCTACTCACAGATCTGCTAGTCGCGAGACCTCTATCCTTGCGCAAGTCACGCGGTCCCTTCCCACTTCACGCAACTTCCCCTTACCTGCAATATCTCCAACCTTACCGCATCACCTCGCACCGTGTGACACGCAGCTCCTGCCCAACGCTAAGTCCTCAACCTGCGGTATCGCGCACCGTAGCTCCCCTGTCGGTACGGTATCGCCTCTCTGCGATATCCTACCTCCGCGGCTTAGCGCACTTAGCATTGCTCGTGTCGACGTGCAAGACTCAACATACAAGGCTGTTCAATACTGCGACTAGTGACTATTTCATGCAAAGCATACATGAACCCACATACAACATGCCAAAGACTTCGACTTATGGTTATCCTTATATATTGCTGTAAATTGATTAACACATTCATTCATTAAATTGTACTCAAAGTCCTTGCGCAAAATAGTAAATAATAGTAATCAAATACAATCACATGCATTCGACACATAACACGCAGGTTTTACGTGGTTCGCCCCCAGGATGGGAGTTACGTCCACAGAACTATGTTTCTCTATTATAGCTCAGGGGAAGGTAAACACAGTTCTGCTGCACCGCATATGCAGCTAGAGATCTTCTGGGTAACTCTGCACACAGCCTGGAGCCCTTCTCTCTTAGATCTCTTCTCTCTTTCTATCTCTATATTGCCTCTCTTACAATATACTCTTCCCTCTCTGTTGATCCCTGCAGATCATTACATGCATGTTCTATAAGCCAGCTACTAGTTACAGTAAGATTGCTACCGCTAATAATAGAACCAGAGCTAGGCTTTTACAACAGTCTAATATTCTACAAAAACAACTAACAACTGAATAATCCAACCCTTTTACAATACAAAATATATCCCTTTATAGGCAGCCCAAAGGTCTTGCCATTACAACACTGTGGGCCTATCACAACAGTAACCCAAACCCTAATTAGTGACAGTCGGCCATATCTGTACTTGAGGTAGCCGCTTTCCGTCATACCACAGCTCTCTGCAGTCTTCCATGCTTCCCAGCGCTGATCATGGGTACTGTGCACCGCTTCGCTCTCCTGTCCTTCGTCTTCAATGCTTCAGCCTCGTTGCTTTGTTTCCTTTATGAGGGTCGCTGAGCCCTCCTGTCTTCCATCACTGCCTTCAATGCAGTGGGTGAGCTCTCTCTTCTCGGCCGCTCAGGTACCATTGCCTTTCTTGACTTTTCTATCTTAAAAGTCATGGTTTCCAGCTCTGCTCTCTAGCTGGAAACATTCTACGATGTCGTAGCTCTGTCTTATCTTCTTTCTGCCGAAACTTATCTCTCCACTAAACTAGCAGCTTCTTCTGTAGCTGCGGGACCCTGCTCCAACAGTCCCCTAACACTTACTTGTGGCTCGCCCTTGAGCCACCTCCAGCGGGCTTCTCCTGCTGTAGCTTTTCCTTGGCTTCCTGTGAAGCCCTCTACAACCTGTCACGAAGTCCTGTGACTTCCTTCTGCATCACTTCGACACGCTCTTTATAGTTTCTGTAACTTGGTTCGTTGGGCTCTCTTATCCTTCCTGCCCTTATTCATGGTCTCGCTCTCGTTGCTCCTGAAACGTTTTAAGAACCTTCTAGTGTTTGACAGGTCTTCCACAGATATCCTTTCCTCCCTATCTAGGTTAGAAATTTTATCACAAGGAAAATCTGTATCTACCAGCCTTCTCAAACATTTCATTCAGTCTGGAGCCCTCTATATGAAAGAGATACAAACCATGAATTCCGTTCCGAGAACAAGCCTTTGTCTGCATGTTGGAATTCTACCGTCTGCTGGGTTTGTTGTCCTCTTCCACTTTTCTTCTCTTCAAGGTGCTCCAGGTACTCATGCTGCCTCTGATCGTCAGATTTTCATTTCGTTGCCTCCACAATCTCTTGTGCTTCTCTTAGCTGATCAGATAGGCCGGCGACCTTCTCCCGTTGCTTTCTTTTTCTCATTTTTACTTTCCTCCTGGCGGGAGATTTCTTCTCATCATTCTTCTGCTCTGCTTTCTTATCTTCAATGATCGGCTCGGAGTTCTTCTTCTCCTTAGCAGAGACTTTGGTGACAACTTCTACTTCTGGCACTTGACTCTTCATCCTTAGCGGCTGTTTGACCTGTGATGTACCTAATTTCACAACCTTGGGCGGTGTCGTCATAGCGGACCTACGGCCACCCGGGTCGAAGCATCTCGGCATGTCTTCTAGAGGTTCTTCCTCAGACAGAACCCATTCAGTATAAAATGGTGGACGTGCAATGGCTTCGAACTCTGGGAATCACAGTACTATGTAACAAAATTATCTCTTCTTAGGGAATTCTTAAAACTTTACTCTATAGCTCTCGGTTTTTCTGCAAACGTAACCGTCCCAAGTGAATAATTTCTATTTTTATGCCCAATACGATAATCCCGCACACAACTGTCATCTAGACTGAACCCGTCGGTCGTAATAAATGCATGGACAAGACCACACCCGTCATCCGATCCTTAATAAATGTGGAAATCCGATCGAATTTCCCTCAAAACGTGTGTGGACAGGCACCGGTCTCGTTGAAGATATGCCAAATATGGAAAAATTGATTATACTGCTGCCAAATCTACGGTAAGATATACTAGTCATTTCCTCATTAACTGCCTGTCAGAGGGTGATTTGACTGGCCCTCTGTCGGTTGCAAAACTGAATACGTGACACGGGGAAACATCGCACTGCCGCGATGCGACTCCGCATCACCTGCGTAAAATAATACTTCCCTTTTTTTTCTTTTTTTTTTCCCGCAAGCCACTGATGACTTGCACAAAACTAAACCGACCTTATGCGATTCCTCATACTTAGAAAATACCTGCCGGTGTAGACTAGTTCCCGGTGCGATGCCTCCTTTCAACTACACTGGACATCTGCACCACCATAAACTGGTTAAGCTAGGGCTGAGTGGTGGGGTGGATGTCACTATAGAGCTTAAGCCTACTGCCATTAATCCATGTGGGAAGAAGCTCCCCATTCAGCTGGCTGAGCTGAACGGCACCTCCCTCTGTAACTTGTTGTATCTGATATGGCCCCAGCCAATGCGTCTTGAACTTTCCTGGAAACTTAATGAATTTGCTGTCATAGAGGAGCACTAGGTCTCTGATCTGGAAAGTCTTACTCTTAATGTGTCTGTCATGCCAAGATTTTTCTCGTGCCTTCTGCACTCTCTGATGGAATCCGGCGATGAATCTGTCTTCCTCTAAGGCAAGCAGCTGTGCTAGCCTTTCCTCCATTGTGTCTGTATCAATCATCCCGGTAATCTGAGCGATTCTTAAACTGGGAAGAATATACTCCATAGGCATAACAGCCTCCTGTCCATACACCAAGCTGAAAGGTGTGTGTCCCGTAAGTTTCTTGCATGTGGTCCTGTACGCCCATAATACAACGTTAACTCTAAGGTCCCAATCATTCCTTTGGCTATTGCAGATCTTAGTAAGAGAATTTTCTAAAATATTATTAAAGGCCTCCACCGTACCATTATCCTGTGGGTGGTAGGGAGTGCTCTTATGGTGCTGAATCTGGAATTCTTCTGTCAAGGCCTCAATGGTGTGGTTCAAGAAATGTGTGCCTTGATCATTCATCAAAATTACTGGGCATCCAAATCTACTAATGATGTTTTCAAAAAGGAACTGTGCGGCTATAGCAGCATCACAATTTCTTACTGCTTTGGCCTCGGCCCGCCTGGTAAGGTACTCTGTTCCAGTGATAATATATCTCGCACCAGTGTGCTTTCCTGGTGGGTTGATAGGACCCACAAAGTCTATAGCCCATTTGTCAAATGCACGCAGCGTGACCTGTAGTCGTAGCGGAATTTCATCGCGTCGCGAGGGTTTTCCTACCCTTTGGCAGATATCGCAGCATCTGCAAAATTCCTTGGTGTCTTTATGCAACGTAGGCCACCATAATCCTGCCTCCAGGATTTTCTGCGCAGTCGGCTTTCCTGCGAAATGACCTCCTGTGGTTCCTAAATGTGCCTCTCTGATAATAGCGTCTTTTTCATGTGGCATCACACATCTGCGCAAAACTTCATCCGGACCTAACTTGTATAGGTGTCCTACGATGAGGGTGAAGTCTGCTTCTTTAACAACCAACTGCTTCTTTTGCTGCTCAGTAAACTCATCAGGTGCTACTCCTATAGTGAGGAATTGAATAACATCGGCATAGTACTCGTCTGCGATCTGGATAGAAAACAACGACGCATCTGGCAGATTGTCATCTAGGTTAATTGGCTCTTCTCCTGAGTCTATTTGCGACAGATGATCAGGTCCTGCGTTCAGTCTTCCTGGTTTCACAATGATTTCAAAATCATACTCCTGAAAGAGGAGTAACCATCTACAGATTCTCCCCCATAGCACTGGCTTATTGACCAGATACTTTAACGCGGAATGGTCAGTGAACATCTTAAACGAGGCACCCAACAGGTAGTGCCTGAACTTCTGCAGCATGTACACCATAGCTAGGCCTTCTCTTTCTGTTGTGGTGTAGTTCTTTTCTGCTGTCGATAGCTTTCTGCTGGAGTATGTGATAGGATGATCAATATCTCCTTCTCCTGGTTGTGTTAAAACAACCCCTAGTGCGATGCCAGACGCATCCACATGTACATGAAATGGCTTAGTCCAGTCTGGAAATACTAAGATGGGTGCTGTAACCATCTTCTCCTTAAGTGTGTCTAGACTCTGCTGACATTCCTCATTCCATAGGAATTTTACATGTTTCTTTAGAAATTTCTCCATTGGTACTGTAATCTTTGCGTAACCCTTGATGAACTTTCTGTAGTACCTGGTATGACCAAGTACTATCCTCAGTTGCTTGACTGAGTTGGGTGCTGGAAGATTTACAATGATGGCGATCTTCGCGGGATCTACCATCAAGCCTTGTCTGCACACAATATGACCCAACAAAATACCGAATGGTGCACAAAATATACATTTTTTCAAGTTTAGAGAAATCTGGTATTGCCTACATTTCTCTAACATCAATCTTAAGTCTCCTATGTGCTTGTCGATTAGTCCAAATACAGTCCAATCATCAAAATATACTTCTAGGAATTTATGGATGTATTCTTTAAATACAACAACTACTACTCTAGAAAATATAGCTGGTGCATTCTTAAGACCAAAGGGCATTACCGTATACTGGAACGAGCCCCATTCTATTGCAAAGGTGGTCTTGGATCGATCTTCTGGATGTATTCTGATTTGATGGTAGCCTGAAAAGCCATCAGTGAAGGAGTAGACCTCCTCTCCTCCCACGTTGTCTAATACCTCATTAGTGAACGGTGTTAGAAATGGATAGTGAACCAATGTGTCATTGAGCTTGCACAGATCGACACAGATCCTGATGTCTCCTTTTGTTTTCTTTTCTTGTACGACCATGGGGCTAACCCATTCGCTTTCTTCCACTGGTTCAATGATGCTTGCTGCTAGTATCTTATCAATCTCATCCTTAACTTTTTCTTTGTAGCGCGGATTCAATCTATATGGGCGCTATTTGACTGGTCTAGCATCCTCCTTCAATGGTATCCTCATAACTCCCAGGTCTCCAACTATTCCCTTCATCTCTGTGAATTTGGTGGGAAATAGGTCCTAATAGTCATGTAACAAATCTGCAATCTGTCCGACTGTTTCATCATTCCAATAGTCTCCAATAGAGGCAAACTTAGGTTCTGCGTCTGTGCCAATATTGATCTTTTTAATCTTGATGGGTTCGGTGATTGCTGGAATCTCTAACTGTGGTCCCTCAACATCGCGAGTCCCTTCTGACTCTGGAATGTTGGTGTTGCGAGGATCCTCATCCTGATCCTTATCTTCATTGTCTGACTTTGCTGAGAAATTATAGCACTCAAGCATGGCTTGCAACTGGATGGCCCACTCAGGTTGAGCCTACACTGAGATGGTACAGTCCTCAAATATCTTGATCTTGAGTATGTCTAGGGCATGAGAAACACTTGGATGTTCTTATTCAAACGCGAAGGTGAGTAGGAAACTGTCTGTCATAAGTGACCATGTGGTCGTCCCCTTGGGCAATTCGGTATCTGTGTACCAGTTCCTTGGAACTGTGTCCAATGTGTGAATGAATCGGTGAACCCATTCATCCTCGGGAATGTCCGCCCAGTTCTGTTCACATGTCTGAATGTGTGTCCTGGGATCAGTTTCTCCTGTGTAGTTCTGCTGGACATACTCGCTATCGACAGAAAATATGATCGCCATCAATCTTTTAATATCATACCATGATGCGATATTCTCTTTATGTGCATACCACCATCTTGTAGGTGTGGCTCGTACTGCAAGGTCCATAGCTGCGATCCTCTGCTCATAAGGAATCTGTTGCTCAAACTGCTCAAGGAAGTCCTGGATATCTGTCAGACCATGATATGATGGAATCTCAGTGATCTCTGCGCCAATCCATCGAAGTGACTTACTCATAAATGCACATCTGCGCTCTAAGACTTTGTAAAGTCTGTTCTGCCAGTTCTCGAGACCAACATCGGAATCCGATGCGCATGAGATATCGCATCACCAACTAATGTTCGCTTCTGCGGTTGGATTGATGTAGTCGTTCTGGTTCACAGTCATCTGGTAGAGACTATCCATGTTACGTGCCTCCTCCTCTGCTTGGATAGGTTCAATATATCTAGGACCCTGGTGAGGATCCAAGGGCATGATGACCCGGATCTGCGCATCCTCAAAGGTCATTTGTCTTCTCTTTAGGTCGATGATAGCCTTGCTACCAATCGCCCAATCGATACTTAATAATTTTGGATACGGTTGACTGTCGCCAATGATTTCTATAACCTCGAAGTCCGCAAAACTGCGAACTCCGTCAATGTCAACTGGAACCTGCGGTAGTCGACCCAATGGTGATACTCGCTGCTGGTTAGCTAATCTCAAGTGGATAGGCAATCTGACTAACTGAGGGCTACCCATCTGTTCCCATGTCTGCTTAGCCAGAACATTCACCTCTGATCCTAGATCTAAGACGACCTCATCCATTTCAAACTCTCCAATCTGTGCTGTGAGCTTCATCTCTCTTCCGGTCCTTGTATGTCCTGTAATATTATGAACAACGCAGTGTGTACTGCCCGAGAGAGAAGGTTGCTGACACTGATCTATGATGTACTGGAGCTCACCGATAGCTTTTTCATTTCTCACGAGTTTCAAGCAACTGCGCAGGAAGGATTGTATGCTTCCTGTCGATTCATCCTCGTCGCATCTTCCCGATGTGGTAGCCAACGGTATCTGTTCAGGGCTATCGCCACAAGGTGCTTGCTGCGGTACGCCCCTAGATGGCGGTACCTGCGATCCTGATTGCGTAGGTTCATCAAAGGAAGCCTTGGATTCATGAAATGTCTCTTTATTCTTCTGCAAGTCGAGTGATGTTGCTTTACTAGGAGCTCTGCGCACCCACTGCCGACTTGTGTTCTTTTTTATATCCTGCAATGTCCCACTAGTGGAAGCACCGCTACGAGTCACAATGTTGACTCTTGGTTCTGGTTCATCCGGGTCAGTAGTAATAAGCTGGATGTTCTGGTGTGCTACTGGTTTAGGCTCTCTGATCTTAGCTATCAAGGTAGGACATTCCTCTATAGTATGATCATAATATTTGCAGTAGTTACAAGTGGTGGTGGGGCTCTGACAGTCCCTAGCGTAGTGCCCTATAATTCCACAGTTATAACAAGTGATTGGTCCGCGACCACGGCCAAAACCTTCTCCTCAGCCAAAGCCTCCTCCACGTCCTCGTCCTCTGAATCCTCCTCCACGGCCACCGTAAGCCGGATCAGGCTGTGGTCCTGTTGTTGGACCCTGTGTTTCTAATTGGACTCTGTACACGTCATGTTTTCTAATCTAACATGAGATCATAGGCTCGGAAATTCTGTTCATCATGTCCGACGGACTTGCAAAAGACATAGTATAGGTTCTTAGGTTTCTGTACATACTTCTGAAGCAGAGGGCATTGCTGAGGCTGATGTCCTTGCGTCTTGCATATTTCACACCATGGCCCTTGCGTTTGTGGTAAGGGGTTAGGAGCCCCTGACGCTAAATATTCTGCAAAGACTGGACAGTTATCTTTGGTATGACCTTGTGCTTTACATCGTAAGCACCATATGTCTTGCATAACCTCTTTCCCTTTCTTAAGTTCATGTGTCTGTAACGTGAGGTTGGCTAACTGGTTCTGTAGAGTTGTCATGCCTGCGCTGGTTTTAGCTAAAGGTGAAGCTTCTAGTTTCATCGCCATCTCCAATGCGTCATCCTGCGTCTGGAGTTTCTGCTGCATTAGTGGCAGTCTGATGTGAGGGAGCAGCGCTGCAATAAACCATTCCTTATGCTGCTCCGACGCAAACTCAAAGCTTACTTGGTCTATAAGAGCTTTGAATTTCTGGTCAAAGTCCCATAGTGACTCTGATGGTAGCTGCTTAATAACCTTGAGCTCTGTTATACACTGAGACTCAGACTTATGTTTCTTGAATTTTTTAATCATGGTAGTCCTGACCTGGACGAGTGTTCTGGGTGTGGCAGCGTACTTCATATACCATGTTAAAGCTCGTTCTCTCAATGTGGTGACCAACTGTACAAGTTTAATGTTATCATCGTGGATTTGTTTAATGGTCCACATGGCTTCGCATAGAAACCAATGTTGTTTCGAGTCCTCTGCTCCTGTACCCTTAAAGGTAGGTAGCTTCATATCATCTCCCATTCTATTTCTCTGCGGTGGGTTCTGATTGACTGGATTACTACCACTCGGCGGTGTAGGTGAAGGCGATGTAGCGGTAGTAGGTACTGTCTGTGAGCTACTGGATGGAGTACCTATGGGATTACTTTGAGTCCCGGTCTGTTTCTGTGGGGTATAGGGATGGTAAGGGATACCCCCCTCTGGTTCTTCTGTGGTACTAGGACTCGGTTTCCTAATATTGTCTGAACTGTCTCCAAATACAGGAGATCTGAAAGCTACTTTATATTTCTTGCCACTACATGTTTGTCCAATGTCATCAAAATCACTTTCAAACTCTTGTGACATTACTATCTTTACTTATTCATCTAAAATCATGTCCATTACTCCTTTTTCATGTAGCAACATCTTAATGGACAAGTTTAGAGATTTTAGGTACTTACCACGATATCCTTTGAAGAAGTATCGCTCAGCCTCGCTGAAGCTTTTTCTCTGGTCAACTGCAAATTCTGTAACAAAGCCTTCTAGCACACTCGCAAGCCAGAAGTCCACTGCTCTCATAATGGGATTATCGAGGCTCTGTATGGTCTGAATCAGCTTCGATGTCCAGACAATGTTTCTTTTCTTCTTGAATATGTTCCTATCTGTCAACTTTGATAACCAGTCGTAAAGCTCGTCTCCATAGGTTGCAAAAAATATCGCATGTATATCTGAAGAGATATGATTTTGTAGCCAGTCCTCTGTGCTCAATCTAGGGCTCCGATTTTCTTTCTTGGCAAACTCCTTTAAGTTTGACTCCAGCCACTGGTGAAACTCTTCTCTAGTAGGATGCCAACAGAACATTAGCACTCAGTTGTTCAAAACCGGCAACGAAACCATTTGTTGGATATCTTGGGCAGACCCAGGTTTACTATAATCAACCAACAACACCCCTAGCTCACTGACCCTTTCGGCGACAGACCGCAAGCAACCTGAAGTCTCACCCGAAGTGATTCTAATGGGTTGGCCAAAGACTCAAGTGTCTTGGACCAAGTTCTGGGCATCCTACTTGCTACTCGTGGCTCTTCTAGCCGCAAGGCCTCTATCCCTACATGTCGCGCAATCTCCTCTACTCACAGCTCTGCTAGTCGCGAGACCTCTATCCTTGTGCAAGTCGCGCGGTCCCTTCCCACTTCGCGCAACTTCCCCTTACCCGTAATATCTCCAACCTTACCGCATCGCCGCGTACCGTGTGACACGCAGCTCCTGTCCAACGCTAAGTCCTCAACCTACGGTATCGCGCATCGCAGCTCCCCTGCCGGTGTGGTATCGCCTCTCTGCGATATCCTACCTCTACGGCTTAGCGCACTTAGCATTGCTCGTGTCGACGTGTAAGACTCAACATACAAGGCTGTTCAATACTGCGACTAGCGACTGTTTCACGCAAAGCATACATGAACCCACATACAACATTCCAAAGACTTCGACTTATGGTTATCTTTCTTTATTGCTATAAATTGATTAACACATTCATTCATTAAACTGTACTCAAAGTCCTTGCGCAAAATAGTAAATAACAGTAATAAAATACAATCACATGCATTCAACACATAACACGCAGGTTTTACGTGGTTCGCCCCCAGGATGGGAGTTACGTCCACAGAACTGTGTTTCTCTATTATAGCTCAGGGGAAGGTAAACACAGTTCTGCTGCACCGCATATGTAGCTAGAGATCTTCTGGGTAACTCCGCACACGGCCTGGAGCCCTTCTCTCTTAGATCTCTTCTCTCTTTCTATCTCTATATTTCCTCTCTTACAATATACTCTTCCCTCTCTGTCGATCCCTGCAGATCATTACATGCATGTTCTATAAGCCAGCTACTGGTTATAGTAAGATTGCTACCACTAATAACAGAACCAGAGCTAGGCTTTTACAACAGTCTAATATTCTACAAAAACAACTAACAACTGAACGATCCAACCCTTTTACAATACAAAATATATCCCTTTATAGGCAGCCTGAAGGTCTTGCCATTACAACATTGTGGGCCTGTCCCAACAGTAACCCAAACCCTAATTAGTGACAGTCGACCATATATGTACTTGAGGTATCCGCTTTCCGTCATACCACAGATATCTGCAGTCTTCCATGCTTCCTGACGCTGATCATGGGTACTGTGCACAGCTTCGCTCTCCTGTCCTTCGTCTTCAATGCTTCAGCCTCATTGCTCTGTTTCCTTTATGAGGGTCGCTGAGCCCTCCTGTCTTCCACCGCTGCCTTCAATGCAGTGGGTGAGCTCTCTCTTCTCGGCCGCTCAGGTACCATTGTCTTTATTGACTTCTCTATCTTAAAATTCATGGTTTCCGACTCTGCTCTGTAGCTGGAAACATGCTACGGCGTCGTAGCTCTATCTTATCTTCTCTCTGCCAAAACTTATCTATCCGCTAAACTTAGTAGCTTCTTCTGTAGCTACGGGACCCTGCTCCAACATATCAATAACGTCATCTTCGTTCAAAGGATCATTAAGAACGGGATCTTCAATATTCTTATCTCCATGTTCCTCGCCTTGTAAAGTAGTATTTCTACTATTATGTGGAAAATAGCTCTATGGCAGTCAAAATCTAGGGGAAATTGTATTTATATTTACAAAAAATGCAATAACATTAGTGTATAATATACAACACATGTACTTAAAATGATAAAAAAATTTGTGAATACATGATCAGTACTATTACAAGAAGTACATTATGTAATGAATAACACATTACCAAGGGACGATATTCATACCCCCCTTCAGCATGCCCTTTCTCCTTACAATGTTTTCCAGTTGTTGTTCTTAAAATTATTCTCGTTTGCAAACCCCTGCAATCATTGCAAGGGAAATAACACTTTCCATCACCGATTTCCTCCAACGTTGCCTTTATTTCAGCATAACTCTTATTATTTTCCTCCCAAGTATATTTATTTGACATTCTAATAGCTTATAAGAACCAAAAAAACTCAATCAATATATAAGTAAATTGAATATATATATATATATATATATATATATATATTAAAGGAGACGGGAAATTAAAGGACATGCCATAGAAAGTGAAAAATATAATTAGTAAATGTCCCTCCATGGTCTTTAAAAACAGATAATGTATCTATCAAATTCTAAGCGACAAATCTATAAAAGAATTAGTATTGAGGAGAAAATGAATAGTTGACTCACTTTATGTATGACCCTACACATTAAAGGAGACAAAGAATTTAGAAATACTAACCTAGAAACTGAAGGAGATCAAAAATTTGATGTGTTAAACTAGTACCAGACTCTTCAAATCACAGATCGAACATCAACAGAAAAATGGTTGCAACTATAAAAAATAATTTGTTGAAATATTTCTTAAAAACATGTATTTATATATCAATGATCGCGGCGGTTCCTATGAAAATGCAATGACAAAAACAAAAATTCAATGACCGTTACTGTGATGACAGTTAATGTTGCACGTGTTAAGTTTATCGTCGCTATAGTGACAAACCTTTTGTTTCTTTTCTATTTCCATGAGGATTTGTTGCTATAGCGATGAAATGTAATGTTTCGTCGCTATTTCCACAAGGATTTGTTGCTATAGCGAATACATGTAATGTTTCACTATTATTCTTACGAGGATCTGTCTCCATAGTGACTCAATGTAAAGTATGTCATTATAGTGACGAGTATCAAGGGCCAGGACATTCTCTTTTAAATGTTTCTATCTATTTATTCACGAAAATTCTGATTTTAACTTATTCATCACAATATTCCGTGGAACTTTTTAGCCATGTGTACTAGTGAATTTACTCTCATGTTGAGTGCATTTGCAAGATTGTTCTCTTTACCTTTTATATTTTTTATATAAAAAACAAACTGACAAATAAATTCCATCCATTTTGTCTACCTAGCATTTAAATTTTTATTTTCAAATAAGTATTTCAACGTACTATGACCTATCCTTAATTCAAAATTATACCCATGAGATACTGTCTTCACATTTTTACAGAATGCAATATAACAATCAACTCTAAATCACATGTAACATGATTTTTCTCATGTTCCTTCAACTTCTTGGACTCATAACAAACCACATGCCCATTTTTCATAAGCACTCCACCAATTTATTATTTGCAAACATATGTGCATACCAAAAAATCTTCATTTGGATCAACAATTTTGAGAATTGTTATACAAGTGAGCAATCTCTGTAAGTGCAAGAAACTTTCTTCACGCAATGGAGACCATTCAAATTTAACTCCTTTCTTTTGTAATGAGGTAATTATATGTGCTACTTTTGAGAAGTCTTCTACGAATATTCTGTAATATCCAACCACTCCAGTAAATTATCTTACCTAAAATACATTCTTGGGTGTATTCCATCCCATGATAACTTGAACATTCCTTGGATTTACTGTTATCCATTCCTCATATATTATGTATCCCAAATACTGAATTTGCTTCAAATAAAATGAACATTTACTCAACTTAACATAAATTTGATTCTCTCTTAGGACCCGTAGTGCCAATATCAAATGATCCTCATGCTCCTCCTTTGAGTTTGAATAAACAATAATTCCATCAAAGAATACAATGATAAACTTATCCCAATACTATCTAAATATACCATTCATCAATACTGTAAAGGTAGATGATACATTTATTAAATTAAATGGAAACATTACAAACTCATAATGACCATATATGGTTATGAACTTTGTTTTGTTGATGTATTTATCCTTTATCATCACTTAATGATAACCTGACTCAAATATATCTTTGAGACTATCCTTTCTTCCTTCAACTAATCAAGTAAGTCATCAATTCTTGTAAAATGATATTGATTCTTCATAGTGCTTTGTTTAACTACCTAAAGTCAATATACAACCTCAATGTTCCATCCTTTTTATTTACAAAGTGTACTGGTTCTCCTTAAGAAAATTCACTTGGACATATGTATCCTTTCTTCAATAGTTCTTCCAAATGCATATGTAATTCCTTCAACTAGGATGAACTCATTCTGTATGGAATTTTGGAAACTAGGGTATCTCTAAGTACCAAGTCAATAGAAAAATGTGTGTCTCTAATAGTTGGAAAACCTAGTATTCCTCAAACATATCTGTGAATTCCTATAATACTAAAAAATATTCTAGGATGGGGCCTTTACCCCTTTCCGGCTCCTCCACGCGAGCTACATACAACTGACATCCTTTCCCAAAACACATTTTTAACTATACAACCGAAATATGGCTTATGGAAATAGGACTTTAAATTCCTTTTAATATGTTCTTCTCTCCTTATTCATCAATTCAAGTGAGATTCTTGTTATGGAAATCCAAAATAACATGGTGTGCATCCTATGAGAATTTCTCACATCCTAGATCTAGTTCATTGAAGAAACCTCAGAATTAGTTTTGCAAGAATCCATATAAGGAAAAAAATTTGAGCATAACACATGACAAAAAGAAACTCCGTCATCATATTATTGAACAATGATAGTACAATAAATAATACATCTCTGATAGAGAGTTCAAATGCACTAAAGGCAATTTGAGTAGCTCACAAAAGTAGGCTTACTAAATATGCAAAAAAAACAAGGAGGAAAAATCACTTTCCAACTTAGTCAAGGACCTCACAAATGAGCTAAATCAGATATGGAAGCTAATGAGTGATGGAAAAGAAATTAGATCATGTATTTTGGAGAGAAAAAACATGGAGGATGTGTTGGCCAAAAAATAAAACAGCTTCCAAGTCAACTAGCTTTATCCTTATCCACTAAAAAGCAGGAAAAGTAGGACAAAAGAAGTCTAAAGCAAGAAAGATCTATTACTATTCTAGATAGTCTAAAAAGTATACATGATATTATCTACAATATTTTTAATTTTGATCCTATGGATAATGATGGAAATTGTGGGCCAAAAGTGGAAAAAGGTCGCCAACTACCTAGTCAACACTTAGGAAATTAATCAAGGATGAATAATTACCATATCTTAAGTATGGAGTGGGTTTTTAATATTATAATACTCCCCTTAAGCCTAAATTTATGTGAAATACATAAATATAGGGCCCAAAAACAAGGCATGGTCACCCTATTAAAATTATTATATGTCCATATAAACTGAGGAAACATGGAAAACCTCATGGGAACAAAACCCTCCCTCCATAATGGATATGAAACACACCAAAAATTGATGCTCCAAACTCAAGTAGGTTTGATGCTTGATTTTATGTCTAGAGGAATATTCCTCTTTGGTAGAAGATGAATGTTCTCATTGGAATCAAGAACATGATTAGCTACATGGTGGACAATGTTGCCATGTAGAATAAATAAAATACATTGATAAGAAAGCAAGTGTATATTCTCTTCAAAATTGAGTGTAGAACCATGTGAGGTTAGAGAAGGTCTAGATGAGACTTTATGATCTTGATAATTATACCCGCGTATATTTAGATTTCCTCTATCTTCTATGCAACTATGAGAGTAAATGTCAATCTTCATCATGCGGTGGAATGGAAACTTGACATTGAGAGTGAGTGAAACTACTCCAAACTGTAATTCAACCTCCAAATCATCCAAAGAAACATAGAAATGTGAGCCAAATAGAGTCTCTGAATGTGTATAATCTGCATCAAATGTCTAATATACCTCAAAATTCAAATTTAAGACATTTGAGAGAACAACATGTTTTGGGGATCAACTCCAAGAGCTTGTGGATGGTCCAATTTTCTAACTTTTGCACCAATGGTGATCAGATCAGAACCAAATTAAGATTAATTATTTTGAAGCATTAAATTAGCTCCAAATTAGTGGAACATGTGTCCCAAGTGCACCATAGTGATGTAACATTCCTGAACTTCTCCATTTTCAGTGAAAATTTGAGAATTGATGAAAGCAATCATGTAGGAATCCTCGGGAAGCTAATTGGGATCAATTGAAGCATTTGAAGAAGATACAAACTTTGATATATCCTCCAAAATGTCCATTATTGATATATTGTCAATATCATGGTTCTCACCAGAGTTTACCGTCGTCTTACTCAAGTACCAATCGACTGATTAACCCCTCAAAATTAGCACCAAATCCTCAGTACACTCCACATTTCTCTGCATGCATCCTCACTGCTCCAAGCCATCCCTGAAACCAGTGCGCTAATATCCTTCATGGAATTCAAATTTTGATTTTTGCAGGTACTAGAAGCACAGTCTAGAGATGAAGAAAGGAGGAGGACATGCCCTCATATAGGAGTTAGGTGACATTAGCTATCTTGAGTCACATCCAGAAGTATGCCAATTCTTCAAAGATGTAGGCTATTACAGGTTCTGTGAGAAAATCCAGGGTTCCCACCAGCAAGTGGCGGAAGCCTTTGCTTTTTCTTTTGATGGCTCTAAGGAATTGATAGGCAAGGAAGAGTTTTGGGTTGATGAAACCTTAATAGCAGAAGTAGAAAAACTCCCAAGGACCGGAGAGAAATGGTTCAAGACCACCATTACTAAGGATGTGGAATTTAGGTCCTACTTAAGCCTAAACACAAGAACGTGGTATGGAAGAAAAGAATCCCATCCACCTGGCTTGAGGAGAAGTGGCAGTAGTTATTAAAAGCAATCCTGGTTTATATAACCTGTGAAGATAGGTATAACAGGATGATGATATACCACTTTAAATTGATGAACCATTTTACAGGAAGAAGCCCTTTAAACCTGCCTTTCTACCTCCACAAGAGCCTAACCAAGATGGCCCACTAGGTCAAGGCCCCAACCCACCAAAATCATAGGGAGGTTATCTCACCATGGTCTGATAAAACTCATTGTCCAAGAATTGATGCAAAGAAGAAACATATCATGGACATATTTCTTATTCTGGAATGAGTTTGAAACAAGCTTACATCTTGAAGACAAAGGAAAGTCCCCTTGAAAGAAGTCCACCACTCCCATGAGTGGCAAGAGGAAGAGGAGGGCTATCTCACCAGTGACAGTGGATCATCCCTCTCCAAATTCTAAAACCAACCAAGCCAAAAGAAATCTGGACTTCAATGGAAAGGAGAAGGAGGCCCTAGCACAAGGTGAAAATATACTTAACCTGCCCTACTCAGACTCATAAGAAGAAAAGGAGTAGGAAATTGACCTAACAAAGCAGGTTGCAACAGAACATGAGGAGTTTCCCTCACCAACACCAAGGGAAGGTCAAGAGGAACCAATGGCAGAGACTTCCTCAAGAAAACCTAGGTCTCAGAGAATCAACCAGCTATTAGGGAAAATACATGAACTAGAGGTTTTAGACAGAGAGATCAAAATAAATAATGCAATATTAACCAAGAAGAATACTGAGTTGTACAATTCTCTTCATGAAATGAGAGGGATGTATGTCCTGCTAAAAAGGAGAAATATAATATTAATGAAAAAAACTCCAGGCTCTACAGAATGATCAGATTATCGAGGTTGCAAAAGAAAAACTCAAACCCTAGATCCCAAGCTCACCTTGCGCTGGAAACCCTAGCAGAGGCAGCAACGAGCCTTCAGGATCTAGAGGCATCCCAGGATGCTGCTGTTGTTCCAAACCCTGTGCAAGTTGTAGAAGTACCAGAAGGTCAACAGTAAAGCTATAAAAAGATGGTTGAAAGGGTAATTAAAATTTTGTAGAAACAGAGCTTTCGGTGGCTTAGGCGAACGCAATAGCTGTTCATTAGCCACTGAAAGAAGAGCTTTCGGCAGCTTACAGACCCAAGATTCTGTTTCCTTCACCACTGAAAGCAAAAAAGGGTGTAGAAAGATATGTTTACACACATAACCAGTTTTGGCAGATACAAACACCTCAGGGGTGAATTATGAAGCTAAAAAATGATGAAAAGGCACTAGTGGAGGGGGCTTGTTCCAGTTTTGAGGGTTCCATCAAGGTGAAAAGGGTCACAAACCCTACCTGCTTTTGACAAACCATGACTTATCTGTCAGATAACAGGTCATAGCTCTACTTCAGTAATCACTACAGTTATCAAAGAGTTCAAGGAGTGAACAAGTATTAGAGTTAGATAGGTTAGCACTTAAATTAGGGTTTTTGACCTAATTTTGCAAAAATAGTTATTTTATCTATTTTTAGTAAATCAGATCCAACTTTTCAGGATTTGAAATAAATTTTGTAAAGGCTATAAATCCTAAGAATTATGTTGAAATAAGGGTTCAAATTCAGAGACTTTTAGACCCTTATTGTTATCAAGGTTCTCATGTTATTCATCATTTAATATAAGCTCTTTTGCCATCATATGTTTAGGTTCCATTTCTTTTCTGTTATGTACTTGTGCTTGAATGTCTGGTTCAAGTTTATTCTTTTTATCTAATGCCAGATAGCTGTCATCCTATATATGTGTTGATGAGTTGAACTACAAGTATTTTTCCTTGTTATGATTAGCCATTCATATGTGATTGCTTTATAAATGAATCTGCCAGCATAGTAAGTTCTCCATTTATTCACCTTATTATCAACCCTCTAAACATTGGTGGTTAGAAGCCTTATCTTTTGATTGATTTCTATGCATGTCTTGAGTGTGTGAGGTCCTTTAGGTCATCTGACTTGATCCATTTGGAAAAACCATTAAAACCATTTAAGTTACCAGGAATCCTCCAGCTGTAACCTAGAGGATTTTCTTGGAGTGATAACAAATTGGCACCGTTGCCGGGGAGAGGAGATTGAAGCTCAGCTTCCCTGGGGGACGACATGGATCCTACTTTGATTATAGACAAATTTTGGACATTATTCTGGTTGTAATCATCTATCTGGCGACTCCATTGGAATAAGGTGGCTTCAAGAAGACCAAGTACCAGAGAAAACCCTCAAGGGCCACCAACAACACATGTTTCAGACCCAGAAGAGATTCTAAGAAGAGCTAGGGCTTCACTAAGACAAACCTCTAGAGCTCCAAGGGGAGATACATCAGGTATTTTTTAGAGGTATTTCTGATGTTATATCAAATAGACCTCCATTCCAACCTTCTTCTGCTAAAACATATAATTCTCAGGAATTTATAATTGAATCAGAAAATTTTAGGGTTGAGGAATATTCAAGCACTGCTGCTTGTGTAGATCCAATCCCTGGTGACTCCACTGAGATAAATCCACCCCAAATACTCTCTCATATACCACCCACACCAGCAATATCTCCTTCTGCCCTTTCCATACCCACTTCCAATATGGTTTCCCCTCTGACCAAAATGGAAAGGATCCTTGTTGCCAGATACGCCCCTTTGAATTTGCCTAACCCCCTCTCTGCTATGCCTACTGGAGATTATCTCAAATACATGACTAAGTTTACCGAAGAGGGAGATTTCATAGCTGAAGAACACCTAGAGGCATTCTATAGTTATGCTGAGAACATAAACATTGAACAAGAGGATGTGTGGACTAGGTTTTTTGTGCAAAGTCTAGATGGTCAGGCTAGGAAATGGTTCAAAGAGTTGCTTGTTGGATCAGTAGCAGGCATTGAAGCCCTAGATGACATATTTTTGAAGCATTAGGGAGAGAGAAGAGACCATCTTTATTATATCACTGAGTTTAGCAATCTGAAGAGAGAGAATGGTGAGTCTGTTTCTAACTTCACCAAATATTTAACAAGATGTTCAGCAAGATCCCTGCTGAGATCAAGCCAACTGACACTTTAGCCAAAATCACCTATGCCAATACCTTTGATTCTGAGTTTTTCCTTCTTCTCGGAGAAAAAAGATCAGCTTCTCTATCACTCATGCAAGATGTTTCTCTTGAAGTTGAGTCCAATATCGTTGCATCTCAGAAGGTTAAGGAAAAGGTGGATAGGAAGAAGAAACCCACAGATCCTCTTGGGGCCTCTTCATCAGAGAATAAAATTGAGAAAATGGCCAAAATGTTCAGCAAACTAACAACTGAAATGTCTAGACTTAAAGAATGAGGGAAAAGACATGTAAGGGGTAAAGGGCCAAATGATTTTGCTAACAAAAACCCTAATTTTGTCCCTTACAGAAGAAACAACCCACCAACTCAGATCCTTGAAAGGGATAGGAATCAAGCTGAGGATCAAAGAATCATAGCTCCTTTTCATAATGTTGTACTAGAAGAAGAACCAGAGTTCCCTCAAGGAGAAGGGGAGGCAGAAGACAATATCAACTGTATGGAAGATGAAGTAGATATCTCTTTCCTGACACAAACAGACTATGAGGAAGCCCTCATGAATGAACATATCATGGAATAATCTTTGTATCAGGCAGATGATCAAGAAGGTTATTATCTGAGAGCCAGAATTGTTGCTCCTATGAAGAAGAGTCCTGCCCCTACAAAGCATCCTACTCCTCATGCTAAAAAGATTGTTGCTCCTACAAAGAAGATGATTGTTCCTCCAAAATAACAGCAAAATCCATTACAGCCATCATCCCATGATCCTATTCATCTCAAAGACACACCACAAGAGGTAAGATCTTCTGACAAATTATCCTATGCTTTCAATCTTAAGTCAGAAATTCAGAAGCTAAAAATCCCTTTTCCTTCAATAGAGTTGATGAAGAATGATGCCTTCAAGGCATCCATACTAAAATATATTCAGCTAAGGACACCCCTAGATGCTAACTTTGTGAAATTGCAAGATGATAATCCCACAGTAATCCTAGGCCCTATGATTGAAGAGTTGGATGAGTCTTGCCCACCTTTCTACATATCTTTGAACATCCATGATAAACTCCTTCAAAACTGTTTGCTGGACTCAAGAGCTTCCCATAACCTAATGCCAAAAGCAGTGATGGATGAGCTTGTCCTAGGCATTACAAAACCCTACCATGATCTATTCTCATTTGACTCTAGGAAGGTCAAATTCCTGGGCCTCATCAAAGACCTTGTCATAAACCTCTCCCAGCTTCCTTCAAAAAGTATAGTGATGGACATAGTAGTGGCTGATATCCCACCTAAGTTTGGCCTCCTTTTGTCTCAATCACGGAGTAAAAGGTTGGGTGGTACCCTTCAGATGGACCTTACATATGCTACAATCCCAATGTTTGGAGGGGAGATGAAGAGACTCTATAGGGAGAACCGGTTCACCTACATCATCAGTAATTCCAAGAACTCTATAAACCATCCCATATATGCAGTAGACATAGACTTTGGGGCATGCATCTTGCAGATAGATGATTCCCAACCAACATCCATACATCTCACAAAGCCTACCTATCAACCACCTGAGGAAGTAACCACCTCTGTCTGGAGCATGTTTTTTGATGGGGCCAGTACTCAAGCCTCAACAAGTGCAGGTGTAGTTTTGATTTCTCCATCAAAAGGGACTATCCATTTGTCTTACAAACTTGATTTCAAGACTACTAACAATATAGAAGAATATGAAGCGCTGCTATTAGGAGTGAAGGATGCCAAGGAAATGGGGATCATTTTCCTGAAGATCTTTGGAGATGTAGATCTTATAATACAGCATGTCAACAACACTTTTCAAGAAAAGAATGTCAGACTGAAGGCTTACAGAGATGAGGTATGGAAACTTAGGGACCCTTTCATGTTTTTTGTATTAATTTGTCACAGTAATCTAGGGACTCACAGTCTCATAAAATATTAATAACAATAAGACATGAAAATGGTGTAATTGTGCTACAAAATGAGTATCCGCTCTGTATATTCACACAAAGAATGAGTAATACAATACAAGATCATGCTACAAGCATGAATGACAAAGCAATTCAAATTCCCAAGGAGGTCAATCAAATTGAATGAGTGAGTCTAGCTTAACTGAATATAAGCCACAGTCAACACTCAAGTTAACCACTAATCAAAACCCTAATTGACTCAACTTAGCCCTAACTGAAGTTGGAGTGCAATAAATGACTGAGTCTAACTGAAAGTAGGTCAAACAAATGCCACAACAATTCAACCATCAAGTGGTAGTGCATCAATGACTCCAATGAACCCTGATGAGGTTAACTGAAGTGTAACTAAACATCATAAGTGGTTAGAGGTGACTATGTTGACTCCAGTTCATTAAATAATCAATTTAATGATGGAGGGTCCCTTCACTACTCTGTTTAACTGATTGTAACCATCAGTTAGAAATATGGGGCATTAATTACACTCAGATCACCCCCAGAGTGCTCCAGTTAGCCTCCCCGAATGTAGGAGAAGGATAAGTTATCATCCTTGACTGAAGGTAGGCGTGGGTGTGATCTAGCTGATGTCATCTAGTGCTCCTCTGATGTCAATTAAGTCAATAATACTTAGGATAGTGGTTTAACTAGGCCAAATTGACCAAAATGAGTGTGTAAGGCGGTAAATGTCTCCAACACCCCCCCTTAAGCTATACTCAAGAGGAGTTAGAAAACATAAAATGCATAAAAATGCTAGGGCCCCAAAAACTAAGGCCATAGGTCACCTTGTACAATGCTGAAACTGAAACAATGCTCAAAAACAAACTAAGTGAGGAGAAGAGGGAAAACCCAGTGAGAAAACCCCCCCCCTCAAGATGAACATTGAAAATAGTCTGATCACCCTGATGAACTCACCCCCAAAAGTGAACAGAGGTAAGTGAACTTCTTTTCTAAAAATGCTCTTGGTGAAGATGTCTGCAATCTGCTCATCAGTCGGGTAGTATTGTAGAATGATGGTCCTGTCATGCACTAGCTCCCAGATATAGTGCATGTGGATCTATACATGCTTGGTCCTCTACCTGGTAACTGGATCTATGGATATCTTAATAGCACTTTGATTGTCACAAAAGAGGATAGTGGAAAAATTACTACCAAGATCAAACTCTAAAAGAATGCCTTGCAACCAAACTACTTGGATGCAAGCATTCACCGCTCCTTGATACTCAGCCTCTGCTGAAGATAGTGCTATGGAAGCCTGATTTTTGCTAGACCAGAAAATGAGGCCACCACCAAACATGAATATATATCCAGAAGTAGACTTCTGGTCAATAGAATCACCCACCCAATCAGAATCTGTGTATCCAACTAGCTCTAGCTCGAAGTCTGCAGCATAGTGAATGTCGCAAGTCCTGGTTCCCTGAATATACTAGAGGATCCTCTTGGCTGCCTTCCAATGAATATCATGAGGCTTCTGAATGTATATTTATACAGCATTCATGGAATAACAGATATCAGGCCAAGAATGTGTCAAGTACAACAATCTACCAATCAGTTGTCGATAGATAGTGCAGTCCATCGGAGGTGTGGTTTTTCCTTCTTCAAGGCTGATCCCTGAAAGGAAATGGAATGTTGCAGGACTAAATTCAGCCATGTTAAACTTTAATAACAGGTATTATATGTATTTTTACTGAGTGACCATTATCCCATCAGAATTTTTCTCAATTTCGAGCCCCAAATCGCTCATTTCAAAGGCATTGTGGAGAGCAGTTTTGATGGCTGAAATGGAAGCAACTGTGCTACCTGTGATTAGTAATTCATCAACATAAAAAACAATAATAATAAAATGAACATAATACTGTTGTATATACACATTTTGATCTGATCTATACCTTTGGAAGTTTTGCGAGAGAAGGAAGGCATCCATCTTGGAATACCACTCTCTTGGGGCATGTTTTAACCCGTATAGTGACTTATTTAGCTTGCAAACCAAAGATGGATCAGTGATGTATCCCTCAGGATGCTTCATGTATATATCCTCATGAATATATCCATGCAGAAAGGATGACTTAACATCCATATGATGCACTTCCCAGTGCTTAGATGCTGAAATTGCCAAAACTAGGCGGATGGAGTCCATTTTTGCAACCGGTGCAAACGTCTCATGGTAGTCCACACCTTGGACCTGAGAGAAACCTTTTTCCACCAGACTTGCATTATATTTTTAGGTGCTTCCATCAGCAGCAACCTTGGTCTGAAAAACCCACTTGCATTGAACCAATTTCCTTCCCGGAGGAAGAGAAACTAGCTCCCAAGTAGTGTTTTTCTGAAGAGAATTCGTCTCTTCATCCATGGAAACTTGCCATCTCGGATCCTTTCGAGCATGGTATTAGGATTTTGGGTCTGAAATAATCATCAAATAACAATTTTTGGACAGCAAGTTATCAGGAAAAGAGAGCACAATACCTGCTCTTTGGAAATCATACCGGGTTCTCCTTGGATCATCCGGATTTCCAATGTTATCTCCTGCGGAGGAGAGTGTCTGTCGAGCCCATGTGGGAAGATGATTTTGTAATTCAGGTTCTAATTCAGAATCTGATTTTTTCTGCACACTGATATCAGAAATCATAGGATCCAAATCAGGGTCATCACCCCCAATTTCATCATCCAAATATTCAGTAGAATAGGAAGGAAAATCAGCAGTTTTCTCCTTCACTAGTTCCACCTCCTGGAGAGGCTCATCGAACTTGACACTCCTTTCGATGATGATATATTTTGTTTTGATATCCAGAAGCTTGAAACCTTTTGATTCATCATGACACCCAATAAATAGACATTCGATGCTTTTCGGTTGCAAATCCCTTCTTTTATCAAGTGGAATCTGGGCCCATGCAGTGGACCCTAACACTCGCAGGTTCGACACTTTCGGCTTGTGTCCAAAGTATGATTTGAAAGGGGTATTCCCTTTCATGGATGAGTGTGGAAATATATTCTGAATGTATTCTGTAGCATGCATGGCTTCAGCCCACAAATTTTTATCCAACTTCGTTGATTCCAACATACAGGTGGTCATCTCCTTGAGAGACCGATTCTTCCTTTTCGCTACATCGTTCTGCTGGGGAGTGTAGGGAATTGAATGTTGGACCTGAATACCATTTTGGGAGAATATGTGCAGCAAATAATTACTGACATACTCCCCACCATTATCATATCTCAAGATCTTGATCTTAATCCCAGAAGCATTCTCGATCAAGGCCTTCAGTTCAGATAATTTCTCACATACGTCAGACTTCTTTTTGAGAAAGAAGACCCATGTGTACCTTGAAAAATTATCAATAAAGGTCAGAAGATACCTTGATCCATTCATGGATGTGATAGGCATCAGACCACTGATATCAGAATGTATCAGCCCCAATATGCATGTAGCTTAGTTTGCCTTCCCCCGATCGTACTTGTGCTCAGGGTGTTTTCCAACCACACAGCCCTTGCAAATTCCAGTGGTTGCCTTGATGACCGGGAGGCCTTCAACCATGGAGTTTTGATGTAATTTTTGCAAATTTTTGAAATTTATATGGCCAAACCTTTCATTCCATAGCCTACTAACTTCATTTCCATGAGTTAGCAGTGCGGTGGGCTTTTCATCCGCCACAAAGTGGGAGAACTCATAGGCTTTTGCATGATGGTTTGAAAGGCCTTTAGCAATAAGTTTCCCGGATGCAAGTTCCATTATCTCAACATCATTCAGGATGAAAGATACTCTCTTAGGCACTCCTGTATGTGTCATCTGATAGACACTAAGGAGATTTGATGCCAGACATGGTACATACAAAACATTTGAAAAATAGCCATTCTCAAGATCAATCGTGCCTTGTCCTTCTGAAATGATGGTGGAGTCATCTCCCATGTGGATGGGGATGGATTTGCCGGTCTCCAAGGATGAAAAGGAGTCTCTTTCAGCCATCATGTGGTTTGAAGCTCCAGAATCAACCAAGAGTGCTTTGGACTTTGAAGTGCTTGCCATGAGGGCATGATATTTTTCATGTTGTGGTTCCCGATCTTCCTGATCTCTCCTCCAAATTCTTTTCACAAGATTGATGTGATTTCTCTCAAGGAGAGAGGTAGCTTCATCAAGCTTCTTCTTCATGCATACATCTTCAGGGTGGAAGCCCTTCCTGCAGTATGAACACTTGAATTTTTCCTTTCCATGATGCCCTTTCCCTTTGTTCTTCTTTGAGCTGGAAGACTCATCATGCTGTTGGTTTTCAAATTTAGGCTTAGGAGCTTAGAATTTAGTTTTTGGGTTCTTCTGCTTCTTTCCTTTACCCTTCATATCTTTTGGACCCGAGACATGGAGGGCTTGATCACGGGAAGATCTAATGATCCCCATCTGTACAAGCTTATCATGTTCACTTGTTAGGGACTCAATGAAGGCATTGAGTGTAGGCATCTTCCATCCAGGGGTTGTGAGCTTCCCCGCACGGAATGTAGAGACAAAAAATGAATAATCAGCTCCAATTTTGGAGAGTATGGTGAGGATGAGCTGATCATCCTCTTTCTCCACTTTGCATTGCTTCAACAGTAAGACAATGTGCTTGAACTTTGTGAAAAATTCATTCAAGGTCTCGAAATTGGAGGGATGGAGAGACATCAATTAATTTTCAAGATAGTAAACTCTCAAATCATCCTGCTTTCCATACAGGGCTTCCAATTTGTCCCAAATTTCCTTTGGAGTTTTCAATCCCGAAAGATGGAAAAGAAGATCTTGGGAAACAGAGAGGCACAAGAATCTGAATGCTTCATCCTTCTTGTTCAAGAATATAGATTTTTCTATTGCAAAATCGGGCTCTTCTTCAATGTCCACGGTGACTCTATAGAGTCCTCTAGAGTGTAGCTGGATCTCCATGTCTCCTTTCCATGAGTGGAAATTGAACGGAGTCAAAAGATCTACGGAAGAAGCCATCTGAATCTGCTGGAGTGAATGCTTTCACCTATCAAAAACCTGAAAATCACAACAAAAAGGGAAATGTAAGGTCAGACAACTTGCACATTTTAGGCTCTCATCACACCCAGCATAGTCAATCAAGCAAGCTTGATCAACAAGTTCTTTACTTGGGGTATTAAGTGGTGAGCCTTGGCTTTGATGCAGTGTTGGATTTTTGAGCTATTGCTCAATTTTCATGCAAGATCTGTTAAAAACCTTGTTTTTGAGAGATCTGAGCTTCATCCCGTCATGAGCTCTAATACCATATTAATCTATCACAGTAATATAGGGACTCAAGCACAGTCTCATAAAAGATTAATAACAATAAGACATGAAAATGGTGTAATTGTGCTACAAAATGAGTAGCCACTCTGTATATTCACACAAAGAATGAGTAATACAATACAAGATCGTGCTGCAGGCATGAATGACAAAGCAATTCGAATTCCCAAGGAGGTCATTCGAATTGAATGAGTGAGTCTATCTTAACTGAATGTAAGCCATGGTCAACACTCAAGTTAACCACTAATCAAAACGCTAATTGACTCAACTGAGCCCTAACTGAAGTCAAAGTGCAATAAATGACTGAGTCTAATTGAAAGTAGGTCAGACACATGTCACAGCAAGCCAACCATCAAGTGGTAGCACATCAATGACTCCAATGAACCCCGATGAGGTTAACTGAAGTGTAATTGAACATAAAAAGTGGTTGGAGGCACCTCTGTTGACTCCAGTTCATTAAATAATCAATTTAATGATGGAGGGCGCCTTCACTGCTCTATTTAACTTATTGTAACCATTATTTAGCAATATGGGGCATTAATGACACTCAGATCACCCCCAGAGTGCTCCAGTTAACCTCCCTGAATGTAGGAGAAGGCTAAGTTAGCCTCCTTGATTGAAGGTAGGTGTGGGTGTGATCTAACTGATGTCATCTAGTGCTCCTCTGATTTCAATTAAGTCAATAATACTTAGGATAGTGGTTTAACTAGGCCAAATTGACCAAAATGAGTGTGTAAGGTGGTAAATGTCCCCAACATTTTGACCTCTCATACATACCTAGAGCTATGAACCATCTAGTTGATTCCCTCGTTGTCTTTGCAAGTTTGTTTGTTCCCCCTTTGCCTCCTAAGTTGAGCTATGATATCCAAGTCAAGTACAGGACATCCCTACCTGATAATGTAAAATTTTGGAAGGTTTTTGAGAATGATGATGAGCTTAGTAAATTCCTCTAGGTAGTAGATGAATTTTATGATATGCATATTGATCAAAAAAACCTAAATATGTAATAATCTCAGAGGCTCAAGTTAAAAGATAAAGTAGGTGATCAAAACATTGTTCAGTTTCCTAGTAATTATATACCTTAGGGTCTGGTATCCCTGGAAGAGCTATTTGATCATAATGATGTCCCTTTTAAACCTGCAAAAAAGGATAAAGATCCTGCTGTCCAAGAGAAAAACATAGGTGGCTAAAGTCATCCAAAATCCATAAATATATCCACTGAGTTTACTATTGATCAGAGGTCAAAATTTTGTAGTCTGATGAAAGAGTTTGTTGATATCTTTTCCTGGGAATACAGTGACCTGAAAACCTATGACACTAGTATCATCCAACACAGTATTTCCCTAGAGAAGGACACCGGCCCTTTAAAACAGAAGTTGAGATCCATCAGTCCTCTCCTACTTCTTGTGATTGAAAAAGAAATCCAAAAGCTCCTTAAAGCCAAAATCATAATTCCCCTCAGGTATTCCAAATGGATTGCAAATTTAGTAGTGGTAAGGAAGAAGAACGGGGAGATTAGGTTATGTGTGGATTTCAAAAACCTAAACAAATGCTCCAAGAAAGACAACTATCCATTACCCAAGATGGAACATCTGTTGCAAAGAGTCTCAGGGGCTAGTGTCATGTCATTCCTAGATGGTTTCTCTGGATACAACCAAGTTGTTGTGCACCTGATGACCAAGAAAAAACTGCGTTTACCACTCCCTGGGGCACCTTCATGTATGCCAAAATGCCATTTGGGCTGATGAATGCTGGGGCCACTTCCTAGAGGGCCATGGACATAGATTTTGTGGGGTTGAAAGAAAAATTTGTTCTCATATATCTTGATGACCTCATAGTTTACTCCAATAGCCATGAAGAGCATTTGTAGCACTTGAGGAGGGTGTTTCTGGAATGTAGAAAATTTGGGATATCTTTGAACCCAAAGAAGTCTCAATTTGCACTCAGTGAGGGAAAAATCCTAGGTCAAATAGTTTCAGCTGAATGTGTGAATATTGATCCTGTTCGAGTTGAAGCATTCCAGAAGTTGTCCGTACCTAGGTCAAAAAGGGATATTTAGTCATTTCTGGGTAAGATAAATTTTGTCGGGAGGTTTATCCCAAACGTTTCTAAGTTGGTAAAGCACATAACCTCTATGTTGAGGAAGGAAGCTGAAAACAAATGGACAGAGCAAGCAAGAATCTCTTTTGAAGACATCAAGAAGGATATCATGGAATCTCCCACTCTGTTTAGTCCAAACTACACCAAGGGTTTCTACATTTTCTCCTTTGCATCCTATGACACAATGGCAGCAGTGCTGTTACAAAAAGATGATGAATGCCTTGATCACCCCATTGCCTTTTTTAGCAAAACATTGAGGGATGCTAAATTGAACTATGATCCTATTGAGAAGCAGGCCTATTCTCTAATCAAGTCACTAAAAGCTTTCAGAATTTACATTTTAAACGCAAAGGTCCTGGCTTATGTCCCTTCAATTGTTGTGAAGGATGTTTTGACATACCCTGGTATTTATGGAAATAGAGCCAAGTGGGTGGAAAAGCTAATTGAGTTTGACATAGAAATAAATCCCACCAAGTTGGTGAAAGGACTAGGCCTAGCTAAGCTTATGGAAGAAGAAAATTATGAGCTACTAGGCATGCATCTCATTGGCATAAGCTCAACCAACTTGCAGACTAAGGCAGCAGCAGAAACAGTTGAAGAGCAACATGACAGTCAACAAGTAACTGAGAAATTGTCCTCATGTGAGTGGTACTCAGGTATTATTCATTTTCTGTAAAATTTAGAAGTCCCCCCTGGACTTACTCTAAATCAGGCATGGGCTCTTAAGCTTAAGTCTGTTAAATTTTGTGTAATTGATAAGTTGTTGTATTGGAAAGATCTGTCTGGTGTTTTGATGAGATGCTTAGATAAAGAAGAGTCAGTTCAAGTCAAGAATCGGTTTCATTCAAGCACATGTGGAGGCCATCATCACTAGAATACCACATCCCACAAGATTCTGAGGGCTGGGTACTATTGGCATGTTCTTTTCTCTGATGTGTGTACCATTGTGAGAGCCTGTTACAAGTTCTAAATATTCAAAGGAAAGAAGTAGATCAAATCTTTGCCCCTTAGACCTATTGTAGTGAATGGTCCTGTAATACCCCCGTTTTTGACCCTAGATGCATTAAAAGGTACATGATGTATATATTGTAATTAATCATGGTGAGGAGCTAAAGGCAAAAGCCCCACCATCGATTTGGTTGTGTTATGTTTTAGCAATTGGGATCATTGCCAATGGTATATCGTGCTATCCGGCGCATAATGGTTTTGGCATCATGTAAACATGCACATTAATTAAAATGAACCTACAGCCAGCTACAGTGGTGCAACGTTAATGAAAAGGGCATGATTCCTAAGGATAAGGCGGGAGGGGGGATTGTTAAACCTGGACCCCATGGGGAAAATCCATGTGTCAAACCTTAAACCCCTGTTTTAGTTGAGGTAGTTAATGCTAGGTAGGTGTGGGTGGCGAGATTTCCCCAACGCGCCTCCACAGCTAGTTCAATCACACACGAGCTTGGAGTGGTCTCCTCATGCACTGTTTGGGATGTTGACTGTCTGTCCACTCTCTCAGATCGTGGGATGTTCATTTTCCTCATGCAGAGCAGAGATAAAATGGATTACAATCCATTGTGTGGGGGTTCTCCCTTCCCTCTCTCACATAGATTGCTGGTCTGTGGTTATGTTTTTCCTTCCATTTCACATAGGGAGTCTGTGTTCTCTCCACCATTGTCGACTGTGAAAATGTGTCATGGCTTCATTGTTGAGGGAGGACCATTGTTTTGTAACATTACTGGATTTGTCTGGACTGTGTAATGTCCTATTACTTCTTTGGGAACCGGGGCTATTGTTCTTTCCCTGAATTGGGATTTGTTGTGGTTTCTTCGTGGATCATTGGCAGTGGCCTCATTCACATTGTGCTGACTGTGTTTCCCCTTTATCATAGTGGTAGCTGTTACAGATTGTTGGGGAGTCATTTTGGCCATGATAGGGCCAAGAAAAACTTAGGGATTGTCTTCCCTGGGTTTTGGGTTACTATGTATGAAACTACCTTGTAGGGTTTTTTTTTAGTTGTTTTGGCCACGCTAGGGCCAAGAACAACTCTAATTGTTTGATCTGAGCTGTGTTCACCCTTTCGTTTGGGTTGTCACCCTGTTGTCTTTACCCTATTCACAGTGCTGTGAAATGTTTGTTTTACTATGGTATGCAGTGGGTGGTCTTCGAACTATTGAGAGTAGTATTAGAAGCTGGGTATGCTTGAGAAAACTAGTGTTTGGAGCCACTCAGACAAAGTTAGACTACTGGATTTCTTCTCCACAACCCTTGAAGAGTATTGGAAAGGGAATTCAGGGCCTAAGGGACTGTGAAGTAGAGAAAGGACTGATTCCTGGTGTTGGGTGTGTGGATGTCTTAGAAGTCCAGTTAACTCTGGTATAGGCATCCTTAGCTCTCCATTAAGACCACCAGCTTAGCATTTAGCCATTCCTAGCTCCTTGATGGCCTGATAAACCCTATTGTGTGGGCTTGGCTGGTTTGTGTACCTTGGCTATGTGTAAGCCTACTTTGACCCCTATTCCTTGAGGAATCATGCCCAGCTCAGGGGTGGCAGTGTTACTGAGAGATTGATGAGCACGCTGGCCTATGGTTGGGTGGAAGGTTGCAGCGACGTAGCTAGTTGTGGGACGAATTCTGTTTAAGATAAGTATTCTTGACTATTTCATCTCTACATTTATATTTACTGATTAATGAATATAATGAAAATGTGGTATGCTTGAATGAATGTATGTTTGCTTCCGCTATGTATATGAAGGATTATGCATCATAGTATGTTTTATGTTTAAAGCTTTTTATTTCAGCATTATATGCCTATTCATGTTCATGGGGCTATTGCTTGGAGACTTTTGATGGTTTGGTAGCATCCTCTTCTCCGGTCAGAGGGTCTGGGACATTACAGAATGGTATCAGAGCTGTGGTTGCAGCATGGGCCTGAATGGGCTGTGAAAATGCAGTGACAGAGCCTACAAGTTGAAGCATGGGCCTTAGAGAGCCAGGAAAGATTAGCTAGCAGGGGCAGGTTGCCCTCTGCCCAGCAGAAATCAGAAAAGTTTGAGAAAATTTGGTTGAAAAAAAATTCTCCAAGAGCCAAACTCATCGAATCATCGGAGGACTGAGTGGGAACATCCTTTGATACAATGAAATGCTTAGTTGGAAGACCACCCAATGAGGGACCGGCGGAAGGAAGGAAATTCATGAAAATTTCTCTAAGTTCCCGTCGGCCGTCGACGGAGATCAGTGGAAGTCGAAGCCGCAGTTGCAGAGGGGATCAGTCGAAGGCCGTCGAAACGTCGACTCCCTTTTGTGGAAAAGACCACCCGACATAGACCGTTGACGATCGACGACACTTAGTTGTAGGGATCACCGAAACGACAGCTCTGTAGGGTTAATGATCGCCGAAATGGCAGCGATGAGTAGTTGTTCGGATCGCCGATAAAGGCGAAGAGAAAATTTTTGGGATAAATTGTCTAAGTGTTGAATCCATCGGTGATCGGAAAAAGTTAGATGATGGAACCACCGATGACTACATCGGAAACATTTAGCTGATTGCGCGCCTCCCATTGCGGCTGGATAGTGGACTATCCTTGCGATGGATAGTGGCTTCAACCGTCGATGCCATAGTAACTAGTGCTTCCGATAGCCGATGAGAAGGAAAATTTTGAAGATTTTGTTTGAGTATAAGATTTGGAAAATCCTCTATGTGTTTGGCCATCGTCACATCAGAAAGCTTATCCAGATGAACCTTTGATGCAGACCCGATGGCAAAAATTAGTTGATTTGATCGGAGGAGAAATGAGGACAAAAGGGCTGAAACGTCGGCCTCGTATGGTTAAAGGTCGTTGATACGGCGGCGACAAATAGTTGATTTCATCGGCGACGTATAGGAGAAGATGGAGCCGACAGAGTCAACAAAAGATAAAGGACAAAAGCATCGACGCGGAGGCGAAGGAATAAGAAAAGTTTGAAAAAAAAATTGAAGTACGAGAACGTCGGTGAAAAATAGAAGATGGAATCGCCGATAGACAGATGAAGAAAGTGCCGATGATGCGATGGCGGAGATATCCCAAGACCACCGAAACAACGACGAAATTTAGTTTTTTGAAGAGCTGACGTGGCGACAGGCAGAGGAAGAAAAGAAAATTTCTGAAATTTCTCTAACTACAGAAAGCGTCAAAAAAGTTTAGTGGAGGAAACCGCCGATGAACATTGTCGGAAGAATTTAGTCATTGGGGTTCCACAGTTGTGGCTGTCTGTTGGACTATCATTTAGACGACTAGAAGTTTTGATCACCAATACAGTGAAGAATATTAAGGGATCAGGCCACCGATGAAAGACGTTGGAGAAGTTTAGTCGATTGGGACTCTGCCCTTGCGGCTACCTAGAAGACTAACCGCCTGACGTCACAGCCGTTAGAGCTTTTGATCGCCGATCAGAAGCTTGCAGTTGTTATTCATTCTGACCATCGACAGAGTGATGGCCACAAAAGCTCCTATTAGTTTGTTGGACACCATTGCAAAAGCATAGATATCTAGCCACCCGATGCTCAGAGCGTTCGACTGTCGATGCAGCGGTTAGTCAATTTTCTCGTCGATGAAGTTCTAAATAATAGACCACTACAGGCCGACACGGTGGAAGTAAATAGACAAACAACCCGCCGACACATCAAAGAAAATTAGACGTTCTAGCCACTGAAAATGCTGGAAGGTTAATGAGAAAAGGACCCGACAAATAGTCCTTGGCATCGTCGATGCCGTCCGGAAGGCTTACTTCGGAAAAATATCATGGAGGAAACCGCCGATACAATGGAAACTTATAGTTTATCGGACCACTGAAGAGCGCCGGAGAAATGTAGTCGTCTTGGCCGCCGAAGGGTCAAAATACTAGTCCACTAAGGATCTGAAATGTCGAAAACTTAGTTGGGAAAGGACCCGATAAGGAGAAAGAAAATTGGGTTTTCCAGTGGAATTTTTAGCAGTTCCAACTAGTGTTCCAGTAGGCTTTGCAGTGAATTTTCTCATTGGATTTTTCAGCAATTTCAGCACTGAAAAGGAAGGAAACCCTAGGTGACTAAAGTTAGCATTCCCGGCCAAAATACAGTTGTATGTTGTGCCATCATTCTAGAAGTGGTGTGGTTTTCATACCCGAGGTCAGAATGAAGCATGTGGATAGGCGTTGGAAAGCTTATCCAGTAGGGAACAAGGGAGAGTCACCAAAATCTGAGTGTGGAGCAGCAAACTGACTAGTAATTGCTTGAAAGAGAAATGTGCTACTGTCAATATGGACAAATCCACGGAATTGCATGCCTAGAGGTAGCAAGACCATGCAGTCAATCCAGCTGTTTTGTGGAAGAGGAGTTCCATGCAAGGATGAGGGACTTGAAAAGGGAAATTTCCTTAAACCCTGTCTTGCTAATTATGGTTACAAGTTTTATACATAAAATATATGAGTATATGCCTTGCATGCATAAGATATTACATGTTGATAAGAATAGTGAGAATTATACATTTATAATGAGCCACTAATGATAATTATTGCATTGGTGTTGGCATTAGTGGAAAAACCAACAACAAATGGACATGGCTGAATGTGTTGCTGATGCTGACGAATGTGACTAGCAACCCTATGGAGAAAGGGATAAGGAAAAATTCTAGAATCAAATTTTGGTGAGCAAATTCTGCAATCTCCTACAAAGGACCAACCAAACTGGTAATGTCAAGGGTGTAAGTAGGACCCATGAAGGTAAGAGTTTAATTATGACAATTGCATGGAGTGGTAAAAGCAAGAGGTCTCATACCATGTGGGTATTTGAATTTTATACTACATTCATAGAGAAATGTGTCATGCATGTATTATGTTGTTATGAGCTTAGTAGCCCAAGGAAAGTAAGCACTGATGATCTTGATTGTAGTCATGCATCCTATATGAAGTAGTCATGGTTAGGCCATGCATGGTATGTTTGAATGCATAGTATTCCTAAATCAATGCAAGGTAGCATTGAGTGGATATGCATTAAAATATTTTATAAATATTGTAGTTATGCATTGAATGGATGCATATGAAGGGTGTGAGTAACTGATTACATAAGTATGGGTGCAAATGTTGTGATGCAATGCATGAATGCATAGAGATAGTGCATGAGTTATTATGAAGAACTAATGGCTGAAATGATGAATTGATGACAATTCTGGAACCACTTCAAGAGCTGTTATGAATGCAGGATAGTAAGTCCATGAAGAGGGTAGTCATGATCAATTGGCTGCCGGAAATGCTCTATGAAAGAGAAAGGTGGTACAAATGATACGCTTGGGAAGTAAGAAGTATCTAAACCTTTCATTTAAATTACATACATGAGGGGATTGTACCCTGTAATTTAAAGTATGATAATAATTTCCAGAAGTAAACAAGTTTCGGTAGTATTGATGTGGTTAACAACTAGAAGTATTTGAATTTTATAAATTCTGAAATGCTTCAGTGATAGTTGCAGCAATGAAAAAGTTATATGCATCAAGACTTACTAAGTGTTTGGCTGATTGAAGTTCAGGTTTTAGGTAGATTGCTTGGGGCATGGCAAAGTGGGTAAGACCATGACAAAGACCGGAATCTACCATGTGAAAGAGCCAAACCTTATGAGAAGAGTCTCATGGCTGTGAAAATAGTTTGCATACTGAGTGAATTGTCAATTTAAAAATGTAAATTTCAGATTTAATAAATTGCTGACAACTACTAATCACTATTGGCTTGCATAGAATTGTGTCAAGAGGAAGCATTGTAAGTGGGTGTTCATGTTATGCTAGTAAGCATAAAATCATAATGGATATGATGGTGATGCTTACAAGAGACCCACAATTGAGGATCACCTCATTGCCAATCAAATCAATTTCTGTAGTAGACAGAGTTGAAAAATCTCATTGAAATTAATTACTAATGTCATTGCTTGGCTATGGAACAATCGAATTTAGGTTATATTATCAGATAATGATTGATTGTTTGGCTATTTGATGAATGTGCCAGGGGTACACACTGCAAGAAGATCATGTGTGATGGCCTATAGGAGCCAAAATTCATGGGAAGGTTTTCCCTTATCTTGGAATGGGTTTCAGGTGAAACTCCATTGGATATTTTGGAAATATCCCATCTGCACTGCATGTTTGGTAAGCAACATGAGTGAGATGGTATAGATTATGTCAGTAAGACATGTGTGGATATGGAATGTGAAAGGAGTTGGGATGGAAAACCGAGGGACTGTTAACTCAGAGAAGGGAGCCCCCATTCCTCCTTGATGAAGGAATACTGCATCAGCAAATGGATAAGTGTTCTGTGACCCTAGCTAAGAATATGCATGTCAAATTATTAAAATTCCATATGCAGAACATGTTTTGATTTTATGATGACCAATTGCTTGAGTATGAATTGGGCCTACATGGCACACACCGGAAAAGGGTGCACACTTTTCTGATGTCAGATCATGGAAGGGTTTTTCAATATTGATTACACCCTAGGGATTGGATGCACTCCTGGTGTCTCGATAGTTGATAGTGAATGATGTGAAATGTGGTTACAGTTTTAGAGCAATAACGCTAATGAATATGCTTATATTGCTTGTTTTGTCAGGCTAAAAATATGTAGTCTAGTATTGTACACTAAATGTACAATGGCTTGAGCTCATCCTACCTCCTACTAAAGAGAATAGAGAAGGAGACACTTCCGAGGGACTGTCAACTCAGAGAAGGGAGTGATCTCCTGTGTGATATGGGCAAGTGGAATTAGAGCTCACTACTGGAAATGAAACCTGGAAATGGTTGTTTATTGTTGATATAAGTGCATGTGTTATTATTGATGGCCTGATAAACCCAACTGTGTTGTCTTGGCTGATGATTGGGTGTTGATATAACTGTGTTGTTGAGATAAGTACAGGTGACTTGTTGACGATCTGATAAACCCAACTGAAGGTTGGTTTGACTGTGCCTGATATATATATAAGGATGTTGTGAAGCAGCCTATGTGCTGGCCTAACATCCAATTTCATAGGTGATCCCAAGGCTTGCAAAGCGAAGCAGGAACCTGTGGACCAACGAGGAAACGCACAATACAGATAAGTATTGGATTATTTTTCAATTTCTTGCTTATGAACATATATGTGTAAATGATTTGGTTATGATGTTTTAAGCTCTTGTTTAAGAGATAAAAACCGATGAAAATAAACTAAACATGAGAATATATTCAATGTTTGAAAATAGGTATCATTGGGAGCGAGGACTATGAGAGCACCCTAGGGGTGCATGTGGACATGTGACTATCCTGAAGAGCTCAGAATGAGCAGTAATGAAAAAAGGTGCTAGTGAGACTGTGAAGTTTCCTAGCTGCTGAGACAAACCTTGTGGGGAGGCCCCATGGTTGAGAGGTCTGAAATAGACCAGAGACATTAAGTGTCATGACCAAGAGGGATTGGTCCAGCATTCACGGTGAAGTGAAAGAGGATGAGAGCGTGAAAAGCCACAGCGGTGGTGTGGGTTCTAGGATGGAACAAAACAAAGCGGGGAAAAACTCTTGTTGCTCTCTCTTGCCTTTTAATTATATATATATATATACTTATGCATTGTGAAAACAAAGGATTGTTGAATGCATGTATGACTGGAAATAGAGTGTGTTTATTTGCTTAAAGTAAATTATGAATGCTGGAATAGTTAAGTCCCTACCCAAGAATGGGTATGAATGAGCTCATGTGCCTATTGGGAAGGCATGAAAAATATGAAAGTCTCGTTGATGAGACTTGGACTATCATGCCGATTGGGCAATTAATTGACTGATATTAATGCCTATATTATGCTTGGTCTGACAGAATTTCAATGGTGCATTTCACAGGTGGAAAAAAGTGAAATCCAGTGGTGCACATTGATCATGGTAGTCGACCAAAAGCTGTTGGACTTGGCTAGAAGTCTCCTTCAAACGATTTCCAAGACCCAAGAGAATCCTGGAGAGATGCTCAAGATACAGAAAAGGAAGAATGAGATGAACCACCAGATTTTGCAAGACTCCATTGGGTTGCAAAAGGAGGTCAAAATCCTTCTGGGAGAAATCCGTAAAGGCAAAGAAAGTGGATCAATGATGGGACATTCGTCCAAGCAATCTGTTAAGAAATGGTCCAGGCATGAAGACTCAAGGGAAATTGAGCAGGTAAAGATGAAGCAGCCAACAAAATGTTGGAAATGCGGAGGACATCATTTACTCTGGGACTGCCCAACGAGGGAACATAAATATGGCAGCACCCACAAAGTTACTTGACTTGGGGATGAGCCGAAAGCTGAGAACTAGCAGGAGAAGCTCGTGGAAGCCGAGGGGCTTAGTCTTGAAAGTTCAAAGTAAATAATTGAACATGGGACAGATCTGCAAAATTTTGAAATTTTGGATGTGCAAATTGTATATGTATTCCTATGTATTGGAACACTGAGGATGGTGTTATTCCAAGGGGGAGCGGATTATAATACCCCCGGTTTTGACCCCAGATGCATTAAAAAGTACATGATGTATATATTGTAATTAATCATGGTGAGGAGCTAAAGGCAAAAGCCCCACCATCGATTTTGTTGTGTTATGTTTCGACAATTGGGATCGTTTCCAATGGTATATCATGATATCCATCACATAATGGTTTTGGCATCATGTAAACATGCACATTAATTAAAATGAACCTACAGCCAGCTACGGCGGTGCAACGTTAATGAAAAGGGCATGATTCCTAAGGACAAGGGGGGGGATTGCTACGATAGGGCCAAGAATGACTCAAGGATTGTCTTCCCTAGTTTTTGGGTTGCTGTGTATGCAAGTACCTTGTAGGGTTGTTTCTAAGTTTTTTTGGCCACACTAGGGCCAAGAACAACTCTGATTCGTCTTGTCTGACCTGAGCTGTGTTCACCCTTTCGTTTGGGTTGTCACCCTGTTGTATTTACCTTCTTCACAGTGTTGTGAACTATTTGTTTTATTGCAATATGCAGTGGGTGGTCTTTGAAATGTTGAGAGTAGGATTAGAGGCTGGGTATGCTTGAGAAAATTGGTGTTTGGAGCCACTCAGACAGAGTTAGAATGTTGGCTTTATTCTCCACAACCCTTGAAGAATATTGGAAAGGGAAGTCAGGGCCTGAGGGACTGTGAAGCAGAGAAAGGACTGGTTCCTGGTGTTGGGTGTGTGGATGTCTTAGAAATATGGTTAACTCTGGTATAGGCATCCTTAGCTCTCCATTGAGACCACCAGCTTAGAATTTAGCCTTTCCTAGCTCCTTGATGGCTTGATAAACCCTACCATGTGGGCTTGGCTGGTTTGTGTACCTTGTCTATGTGCAAACCTGCTTTGACCCTTATTCCTTGAGGAATCATGCCTAGCTCGGGGGTGGTAGTGTTGCTGAGAGATTGATGAGCACTTTGGCCTATGGTTGGGTCGTACGTTGCAGTGACATAGCTGGTTGCAGGACAAATTCTATTTAAGATAAGTATTCTTGACTATTTCATCTCTGCATTTATATTTGTGGATTAATGAATATAATGAACATGTGGTATGCTTGTATGAATGTATGTTTGCTTCTGCTATGTATATGAAGGATTATCCATCATAGTATGTTTTATGTTTAAAGCTTTTTATTTCAACATTATATGCCCGTTCATGTTCATGGGGATATTTCCCAGATACTTTTGATGGTTTGGTTGCGTCCTCTTCATCAGTCAGAGGGTCGGGGACGTTATAGGTTCTTTCCAGCAGTGGGGTCTTGATTTCATAGGTGAGATTAATCCTTCATCAAGTGGTCAACATAAATGGATCCTAGTAGCCACAGAATATTTCACCAAGTGGATAGAGGCAGTCCCTACAAGGAATGCCACTCACCAGGTCATCATGAGGTTTTTATATGAGAACATCTTTATCAGGTTTGGCTGCCCAGTAAGGCTAGTGACTGATAATGCACCAGCTTTCAAATCCAGGGCATTGGTTAATATGTGTGAGTCGATGGGCATTTAATTGGTGCATTCCACTTCCTATTACCCTCAAGGCAATGGCCTTGTTGAGTCATCCAATAAAATCCTAGTTAGAATCATCAGAAAACTATTGGAGAATAATCAAAAGACCTGGGATTCTAAGCTAATTTTTTCTCTATGGGATGATAGAGTGACTGACAAGATATCCATAGGAACTTCTCCTTTCAAGTTGGTTTATGGTACTGAGGCCATTTTTCCCATTCAGCTGATTCTACTAGTTGCAAAATTCTTTTAGGAGGAACAGGATGAACCAAATGACATGGTGAGGAGGATGCTTGATTTGGTGGAGTTGCAGCAAGTCAAGGAACAAGTGATGGAAAAATCATAAGCTCATCAAAAGAAGATCAAGATTATTTTTGACAAAAGGGAAAAGGTGGACAACTTTCAGGTTGGATATTGGGTTCTCAAATGGGATACTATCAAGTAAGACAAGGGAAAGCATGGAAAGTTTGACTCTCTGTGGATAGGCCCTTTTGTGATAGCTCAGGTGCAGTAGAACAACACCTTCAAATTGCAAAATCTGGAAGGAGAGGAGGTGTTTGATGGCCCAATAAATGGGCGATTTCTGAAACTCTATTTCATCTGAGGCTTTAAGGCCTTGTTATTGTAAACTATTATTTAGTTGATTGTTTTTGTTTTTTACAAAATAAAACTCCATGCCCAATGGAACAGTAGAAGATAGGTTTAATTCTTATTTTTCAGGAAAGGCATTTTGGTCTGGGGTTCTTGGGACCTCATAGGGAGGTTCCCATCCCCTAGTAGGAGTTAGATGTTATCTCCTAAATAAATTAATTTTTGATAGATCAAACTCAGACCATTTATTTTTGCATAGTAGTGAATATTTCAAGGTATATTATGAAAGATGTTTGGGTAATTAACAAAATTGGAATGCCTGGTGTTCTATTTTTCAATAAATTTGAAAGTTTATCTTTCGATGGCTTAGGAGGACTTTTCAATAGTTCATTAGCCACCGAAAAGCCCATCTTTTAGCAGCTAACAATTTGGACTCAGGACTACGTTAACCACCGAAATCCTGTTGACGTCGTTTTTAATAAAAATTTGGAAAGAGACTTTTCAGTGGCTTACGTGAACTTTTCAATAGTTCATTAGCCACCAAAAATCCCATCTTTCAGCAACTTAACAATTTGGTCCATGAAGACATTAACCACCAAAATATCATCAACTACATTTTTGGATAAATTTTGGAAAAGGAGCTTTCGATGGCTTAGGTGAACGTACCAATGGTTCATTAGCCACCAAAAAGCCTAGCTTTCGACAACTTACAAATTAGACCCAAGGTTTCCTTAACCACCGAAAGCACCAAAAGATGAAAATGGTTAGCATATCCATCGATATCAAACACCATCAGAATGAGGAATGTCATGATTAAGCACTTAACCGCTGAAAAGACTGGGGGACTACAGAAAATCATGAGTTTCTGAATAAAAGTTCGTTATTGAACTGAAGTGACTGATAGAGACCAAAACCCTAGCCTACCCTCCATTTGTCCCATGACTGCAGTTGAACCACCACGAAACATCAAGTTCTAGTTGAAAATGATTGTTGTACTGGCTATCTCATGGTTCTCACTAGAGTTTACCGCCATCTTACTCAAGTACCAATCGACTGATTAACCCCTCAAAATTAGCACCATATCCTCAGTACACTCCACATTTCTCTGCATGTGTCCTCACTTCTCCAGGCCATCGCTGAAACCAGGGCGCTAATATCCTTCACAGAATTCGAATTTTGAATTTTGCAGGTACTAGAAGCACAGTCCAAAGATGAAGAAAGGAGGAGGACCTGCCCTCAGACAAGAGTTAGGTGACATTAGCTATCTTGAATCACATCCATAAGTATGCCAATTCTTCAAAGATGCAGGATGTTACAGGTTCTATGAGAAAATCCAGGGTTCCCACCAGCAAGTGGCAGAATCATTTTCTCTTTCTTTTGATGGCTCTAAGGCACTGATAGGCAAGGAAGAGTTCCAGGTTGATGAAACCCTAATAGCAGAAGTAGCAGAACTCCCAAGGACTGGGGATAAATGGTTCAAGACCACCATTACTAAGGATGTGGAATTTAGGTCCTACTTAAATCCTGAACACAAGAACGTGGTATGGAAGAAAAGCATCCCATCCACCTGTCTTGAGGAGAAGTGGCATCAATTATTAAAAGCAATCATGTTTTATATAACCTGTGAAGGTGGGTATAACAGGGTGATGATATACCACTTTAAACTGTTGAACCATTTTACAGGAAAAATCCCTTTAAACCTGCCTTTCTACCTCCACAAGAGCCTAACCAAGATGGCCCACCAGGTCAAGGCCCAACCCACCAAAATTGCAGGGAGTTTATCTCACAGTGGTTTGATAAAAATCATTGTCCAAGAATTGTTGCAAAGAATAAACATAGCATGGACATATTTCTTATTCTGGAATGAGTTTGAAATAGGCTTATAGCCAGAAGACAAAGGAAAGTCCCCTTCAAAGAAGTCCACCACTCCCAGGAGTGGCAAGAGGAAGAGGAGGGCTATATCACCGGTGACAGTGGATCAGCCCTCTCAAACCTCTAAAACCAACCAAGAAAAAATAAATCTAGACTTCAGTGGAAAGGAGAAGGAGGCCCTAGCACAAGGTGAAAATATAATTAACCTACCCTACTCAGACTTAGAAGAAGAAAAGGAGCAGGAAGTTGACCTAACAAAGCAGGTTGCAGCAGAACATGAAGAGTTCCCCTCACCAACACCAAGGGAAGGTAAAGAGGAACCAATGGTAGAGACTTCCTCAAGAAAACCTAGGTCTCAGAGAATCAACCATCTATTAGGGAAAATACATGAACTAGAGGTTTTAGACAGAGAGATCAAAAGAAATAATGCAATGTTAACCAAGAAGAATATTGAGTTGAACAATTCTCTTCTAGAAATGAAAGGGATGTATGTCCTGCTAAAAAGGAGAAATATAAGATTAATGAAGGAAATCTCCAAGCTATACAGAATGATCATACTGTCAAGGTTGCAGAAGAAAAACTCAAACCCTAGCTCTCAAGCTCACCTTGCACTGGAAACCCTAGCAGAGGCAGCCTAAGATGTTGTTGTTGTTCCAAACCCTGTGCAAGTTGAAGAAGTACCGGAAGGTCAACAGTAAAGCCGTAAAAAGATGATTGAAAGGCTGATTAAAATTTTGCAGAAATAGAGCTTTCACTGGCTTAAGCGAACGCAATAGCTGTTCATTACCCACTGAAAGCAAAGCTTTTGGCAGCTTATAGACCTAGGATTCTGTTTCCTTAACTATAGAAAGCACAAAAGGGTGCAGAAAGATATGTTTACACATAGAACCAGTTTTGGTGGATACAAACACCTCAGGGGTGAATTATGAAGCTGGAAATTGATGAAAAGGCACCAGTGGAGGGGGTCTGTTCAAGTTTTGAGGGTGCCATAAAGGTGAAAAGGGTCACAAACCCTATCTGCTTTTGACAAACCGTGACTTATCTATTAGATAACAGGTCATAGTTATATTTCAGTAATCACTACAGTTATCAAAGAGTTCAAGGAGTGAACAAGTATTAGATTTAGATAGGTTAGCACTTAAATTAGGGTTTTTGACCTAATTTTGCAAAAGCTGTTATTTTATCTATTTTTAGTAAATCAGATCCAACTTTTTAGGATCTGAAATAAATTTTGTAAAGGATATAAATCCTAAGACTTATGTTGAAACAAGGGTTCGACTTTGGAGACTTTTAGACCCTTATTGTTATCAAGCTTCTCATGTTATTCATCATTTAATATAAGCTCTTTTGCCATTATATGTTTAGATTCCATTTCTTTTCTGTTCTGTACTTGTGCTTGAATGTCTGATTCAAGTTTATTCTTTTTATCTAATGCCAGATAGCTGTCATCTTGTCTATGTGTTGATGAGTTGAATTACAAGTATTTTTCCTTGTTAGATTAGCCCTTCATATGTGATTGCTTTATATATGAATCTTTCAGCATACTAAGTTATCCATTTATTCACCTTATTATCAAGCCTCTAAACATTGGGGGTTAGAAGCATTATCTTTTGATTTATTTTTATGCATGTCTTGAGTGTGTGAGTTCCTTTAGGTCATCTGACTTGATCCATTTAGAAAAACCATTAAAAACATTTAAGTTACCAGGCATCCTCGAGCTGCAACCTAGAGGAGTTTCCTGGTGTGATAACAGAATGAATAGTTATTCCACACCTGTATCTACATTACAGTGAACCTTATTCATCATAAACATCATAGGAATAGGATCAAGTATCTTCTTCATCATCTAGAGCCACATAATAAGTTCTCTCTTCAATTTCTGCTTCTTGACATGAAGCATTCTAATTAAGGAGATCTTTTCCAACATAACTTATTGTGTTGAAGAAATTTCTGCAATTTCTCCTTCTTCATAAAGAAATTCTTCAGAGAATATTAAGGCCAATATAGTAGTGACATTTATGAGAAAATATGAGCAAGTTTCTTATAGAGTCTCGCTCTCCAAATGGATTATAGCTTCCTCATAATCTTGTTGGCCAAATGTTCTGTCTAGATTGATCCAAAGCTCACTTGGGAGATCAGTTGTATCAATGAGGTAGCACATGAATGGAGGAATATAAAAACACATGATTCCAAAGGATATATCATTGTTATTTAGACAAGCATATTTATCTTCAAAGGATTTTAGTTCTGCAACAATTTCAATAGATATATCAAAGAGATCCAATCTCTTCACATGGTCTGATATATTCAATTTCCAAACAAAATATTTTGAAGAAGATAGAAGAGGAATTGAATTTGAATCCATGAAGTTGAATCTGCATAAAAATATGCAAAACAAAAACACTTAGGAGGAAATTCAGTGCTAGAAATATCTGATACCATGTGAGAATTTGTCACAACCTGAATCTATTTTACTAAATAAACCTCATAATTAGTTTTGCAAGAATGTAGAGAAGGAAGCAAATTTGAGCAGAACATGTGAGAAAAATAAACTCCATCAACATATTATTGAACAATGATAGTACAATAAATAATACATCTCTAATACAGAGTTTGAATCCACTAAAGGCAATTCGAGTAGCTAGCAAAAGAAGGCTTACTAAATATGCAAAAAACCACCCAATGTGGAAAAATCACTTTCCAACTCAGTCAAGGACCTCACACATTAGCTAAATAAGATATGGTAATTAATGAGTTATGGAAAATCAATCAAACCATGGATTTTGGACAGAAAAACATGGAGGATGTGTTGGAAAAAAAAATAAGATAGTTTCCAAGTAACCTATCTTTATCCTTATCCACTGAGAAGCAAAAAAAGTAGGACAAAAGTAGTCTAAAGTAGGAAAACAATCTTACTATTCTGAATAGTCTAAAAAGAAGACATGATTTTATATAGAATAATTCTAAGTGCACTCCTATGGCTAGTGATGGAAAGTGTTGACCAAAGTGGAAAAAGGTGTCCAACTTCCTAGTCAACACCTAGGATATTAATCAAGGATGAATAATTATCATATCCTAAGTATGTAGTGGGTTTTTATAATTCTAACAATACATCCAATCCATCCCAATAAAAATATCATAGGAACCAAGAGGTATTATGTTCAAATATAAAAATGTATGGAGTTCAATCATATGTAATGGACAACCCTTTACTATCTCATTGATTCTTATTTTGGTTCTAGTAGCCAACAGAACCAACCATGATTAGCATGCTTAATTTTCTTTAACTAAAATATTTTAACCATACTAGGATAAATATAACTATGACTTACCCTTGGATCAATTAAATTGATATTAGGTTGATTGGTAATCTTACCTTCAACCTCAATAATATTGGACTAGTGCTCTACCTATATATTATCTAAGGATGCAAAGATATGGGAAATGTATCTAGACACATCCTCCACTTTACTTGCTTCTTGAATATTGTGCTCAATTTTCATTCTATCTCCCTTACGAGGATAATATGTGTACATGTTATATCCTTCACATCCCCAACACTTGAGTCACTTTCATGTTCCTTTTTCTCGAGACTCTACCATATTGGGTCCCTATTAAGTTAGATTGAATTAATGATATGAACTTCACTGATTCTTGAAGAGTGGAATCTTAAATCCCCTTTTCCTCTGATATTTATTATCTCTCTTCTTATCTCTCCAAAAATTCTATAAATCAACCTTTCCTTTTCTCTATTCATAAATGCATTTGGACTTTCAAATTGATTTTTCTATAGTCTTTTTCTCATCAAGATAAAGTATGTATTTATAAAATGAAGGTAATCCACTCAAAAATATCTATATTTTTACCTTCTAATATTTAATAAGCCCAACATACTTAAGCAACTCCAAAAATTTCCTTTCAAACCCTTACCTAGTCATGCTTTCAAGCTTGAGTTCAATGAACTCCTCCATATTCTTCTCATAATAGTTTTGAGATAGATACTTATGCTTAAAGTACTTCTTGAAATTATTCCAAGTTATCTTATTTCATTGATATTGTTTATTTGGAACAAATGATCCCACTAAATGGAATCATTTACCTGCAAATTGTAAATGGAAATTCTTTCTTCCATATTAGAAGAATATCTATTTGATTGGAGATATTTTCTCATTCCCAATAACCAAGCTTCAATATATTCTCCCTTCTTATGCTCACCATCAAAAGTGGGTTTCTTAATATTCCTAATCTCTCCTTCCAACTCTTTTTCCAAATGTCTTGTTTTATGATGTATGGATTATTATATTTATGAGTTTCTCCTAAATTCATTAGATGAGTAGGACTTTTAGGTTGCATGAGGTGGTAAGGAAAAATGTCTAAGAATCCTAGTATCACTCTTGGAGTGTCTGGATATCTCATGGGATCTATTCTCATATTTTTATCTATCTTATTTATCATGAAATGAGGTTGATCCAACTTGCATTTTCTGTAATGTCCCCATTCAAATAATTGCATAGCAGGACAATTCCATCAATCCTACTAGTTCCCTAAGTTGGATGGATACATTTGGAATTTTAATAAGGGAGCTAATAAATTATGTTAAGACATTAGAATGGAATAAATATTTAATAATGGATCTAATTAAATAAATACAAGAGAAAATTGAATTAGCAATGGAGCATGGAGACACATGAAGATTATGGGGCCCACACAAGCTAGAATTTTTGTGCCACATGGCATCCTCCTCTTGCAATTTCGAATCCATGGGAAGCCTAATGTTCTTGGATGATTTAAAAGATAATACACTTGAAAATATGCATCATAGGTCAAATTTGGAAGGAAATGTAACTTACATGGGAGACAAAGAGTCAAATGGGAGCTTCTTGGACATGTGGGCTAGTTTCCCTAACATCTATGACATCTATGACACCAATGATGAAGATGCTATGAAATTTATGACATATTGCAGACCTGGAGGCTTAAATTTGAATATTATGACATTTCAGGCCTAAATATAGCATCCAAGAAGGAACTCATGTGATTTGGGGAAGCTCAATGGGTCCCTACTCAAATTGGGGGAAGATGGAAGGCTAGGGAAGGGAGGACACATAGAAAATCTTGAGCACACACCCTAATTCGAATTGGCTTGATTTTTTGGATGGATTGGTAAAATTATAAGGATAAAAATGTTTATAAAATACAGGGATAAACCAATAGAAGGGCTTTTTATCATTTGATAAATTTGCATTTGTGAAGAGAGAGAGCTAGTGGATGACTAGTTTCTTGCCTTAGCCAATTTCGAGGGTGAAATATTCCATCCAAGTTGGTGTTTGGAGAGGCCATTTAGGTATTTAATGGGGAATTAATGGAGTTTTTATTTTCATGTGTCAGCTACAGGGAATATCATGGTTTCTTCTAGTGCAACACATTCTCTCATCCATTTCCAGTCTTTATTGCATATTCTTGTTCATTGAGGGATTGTGCTTTGGGTGAGCTATTGTACTCTTTGGGAGAGCTTCTCATGGTCCATTTATAATTTTAATAATATTAATATACTCTTTTAATAACCTTAATAAATTATCAGGTTTAAATACAAATGGTTGTATGTAAAAGTGATTATTAATGAGCAAACAATGACCATTTTCCCACTATATTGATGTATGCCATTGTAATGCTGATGATTTAGAATGAAAGAATTTTTATCTGATATATATATTATTAATGGACTACCATTTATGATTATTACAAGTTTCATATCCATCACTTAATCATTTGAAGTCATCTTACTCAGTTTATTTGCATTTGGAGAAGATTTGGTGCCATTTCCCCAAGGGTCGAACTAGTGATTTTGTAGCTATTTGGGAGAGGGTTATATCATAATTTATAAACTGAATAATGATTCACATGAGACCTTAATAATTTCACTTAAAAATCGTATTCCTATTTTCATAAATTCGAGTGGGTTTTGGATCATTTGGAAAGCCATTTTCAGCATTTACCAGGGGGAATTGGAACCCCAATTTGCTAGTGAAAACTCCTACCTTGGACAGAATATTAAACAAGTTTGAAGAAGTATTTGGAGGTTCATAAATAATATATGAAAATAATATTCAATTCTTAATATCACATATACCTTCTCATAATATTTGGGATCATTTGGGTCAATTAGGAGACCTATACATCAAAACTAGTCAAAGGTCGAAATAGGGAAAAAAGTGAAAAATTGGTCATTTTAATAAATTTCTTTAAAAGGGGACATTACAGTGGTATCATAGCATGTTCCTTGAACCTGTGAATTAATACCATCCATTTAAAAAAAAAAATCAAACATGTCTTGGCTTCACAATAGGCCCACTATGCCCACTTTCCTTCCTCCTCGGCCAACGAAAGAAGAAATTACAACCATAGATATTGAAGCATGCTTCCAGGAGTATCAAACATTGAGAGGGGATATTCATGAGATTTATTCTTTCCAAGAATATATTTTCAAGTGTGGATTTAGGCACAAGAAGGAAAATGTTAATTCATTAAGGGACAATCAACAATCCACAATTTTGGAGAAGCATGAAATGAGAAAAAATCATCCTATTTGTGAAAAGAGCCTAGATACACCATTAAAGGAAGAAATAGAGAATCGTGAAGGGATGCATCAATTACCTCAAGGTGATTTCATATAGTAACATAAAGAGGAAGGTGAATACAATAACACAATCCTTACTAATGGGGGTTGTTCCAATCAAAGAGAATCTATTAATGTATCCTTAAACTATGAAGTAGTACCTATTTATGGGTGCTCACAACTCTATGTTGGTGACATAGATATCATATTTGAAATTTTTGTTGTAAGAAAAATTTCTCATAATCATGAAGATGAATACCTTGTGACATATAATGAAGAACCAATATCAACTTCCCCATCACCACTTGAGCTTCAAGAAGTTGATCAAATCAAGAAGAAAGAAGAAGAGAAGGTTCACTCCCATGAACCATCCTTCATTGAAGGGTATTTAAAGGTGAGTGAAATGGATATCCATGAGGCCCTTAGCACACTCCATGATACAAAATAATTGGTGTCAAATTCTTGTTGGAAAATTTCTTCATTGGAGGATCCATCCTTCCTTGAAGAGATGGATAAGATTCAAAGAGCAATGTGCAACATTGAAGGTAATTTCATATCTTTGATTTTTGATAGAAATAATTTGGTTGAGATTAATGAATGGTTACATGAATAATAATTGAATAATAATGAGGATATTCATAATCTCAAAACTCAAACTTAGCAACTTCCAAAAAGGTTTCAAGATACTTGTTCTTCCTCCTATGTTTCAGATTGTCATATGGTAGATTTCTTGGAGGATTCTCATGACATGAGGGATCATGAGAAACATGTAAAATGGCAGGTTATGGATTTGTTTGAATATGAGCTTGATGAGAGCCAATCACTAGGTGTGGTAGAAGAGGAACTTGAGTTGCCTCTTGAAGATGAGTGCACACTTTTTGAAGAAGTGCATGATTCCACTATCTTGGAACCAACCCATGAGGAAAGTTTTAAATTTTTAAGGGAGGTGCATACTCCTACCCCTAAGGATCGTCACATTATGACAATTTTTCACTTTCTGATCATTTGGGTGAGTTGGTTCTTTCTCCTACATCCTACACTTTCAAATTTTATGGCATTCATCCTAATGAAGTATGGGTGAAAGGTTTCTTTTTTATGTTGCCACATGAAGTGTATGGAATATATATCTCTCCTTTTGATGATGAAATTATTATAGAACCATCTTGTTGTAATCTCACAGATCACATAAGGCTACCAATAATACATACTAAAAAATACATATAAAACAGAGACAAGAGATAAGAACAAGTAGGTGAAATAACAGATTATATTACATGAATGAGTCCATACAACACAAAGAATTGAACTGAGTTCTCATATGGCTCAATAGCCTAATATATATGATTACAAAACAGTTACAAAATAACTACCTGTCGGTTCGGTGAACCGACACGACCTTAGGTGGCTGACCTAATCTCTAGTTTAGTCGGTCGACCGACTTAGTCGGTTGATCGACTAAGTCGGTTATCGTTCAAGTCGACTTATCGACTTGCTCCTCCTACATCTCCCCCATGAACAAAACATTTCTTCATCTCGAAGAAACAAGGAGGTACAAAATTCTTCTTGTCGAGTCTTCATGGGTTGTGAAGTTTGATGGTCGGTCTTTTCTGTACACAGACTTCGACAATGGTTGGGGCTGTTACTATGAGGTGATGTTGGAAATATGTCCAACTTTGCAAAATCTTTTGGATGTTAATGGTAAGTGTGGTTAGTCTTGATAGGATCGACATCTTTTCTGAAATGGAGACTTTTTCTATTCTCTCCATGTCAGGACCCATAAACTGGTCCTTCTCCTCTGCAGTCTCGATAAGTCATTTCATCTACGGGCAGATGATGTCGACCTTTTCCAAATTGGGGATAGCTTGTTGCACCCACTGATGTGCTTCCCTCTCAAGTCTCTGCAGCTTGGTTGTTTCAAGCACTATTTGTTCTTCTATTGTGGTTCAGAGTGCTTCCTCAGTGGTTTTCCTATTTTCCATTGCCTGGATCCCTTGTCGGGTCTACCGAGTTTGCTGATAGACTTGCCCGTAGTAAGTAGGCCAGTCTCTTAGTATTTATTTAGTTATGATAGACTCCTCCATGTGATCTTGCAGCACTTTATAAGCTTCAAAAAATGCGGTGTGTTGTTCCATTAGGAGTTGGGCAGTTTCTTCTTTTTGTTCCTCCTTTGTTTCCTAAATGTGTTCTTGGAATGCCGACACCATGCTCTCAAATAGCTGATACGCCCTTTCTAGCGGTTTATCTGTGTCAACCTCTACAAGGCCCGACATGACTGAATGGGCCAGGTTCCTACATTTGTTGAGGAACTCGGCCTGTTCTGCATTCTTGTCATCAAGTTCCTTACATCTCTGCTCACTTCTCATATTTGCTTCAACTGCTAGGGTCTTGAGGAGTTTTCCTAGCTCTAGGTCGGTCAGTGAGGTTGCATCCTTCATTTTGATATGGACCTTTGATGGCTGTCCATGATGCTCCTTCTTTTGTTTCTCCTTCCTCTTCTTATGCTTTTCTTTCTCTGCTTGTGTCAGTACCTGTGTACCTGCAAAAGTTGAGTCGAGATCTTTGGTTTGTGGGATAGTGGTTGATGGTTTCTCTGGTTGGGGAGGTGGGATGACTGCTGTCTCTGGTTGGTTAGATGCAAGGGGTGTAGAAGTGGATGCAATTGGTGCTGATGGTTGTGGTGGGGTTTGCTCTAAGTCGAGGGTTGGTGGTGGTGGTGGAGATGGTGGTGGTGGTGAGGGAGTTGGTGAATGGTCGGGGGTGATTAGGTTGGGGGAAGTGTGGGTAAGTGGTGGGTTGTCGAGCTGGGGATGTGAGTCTAATTCAGAGAACATTTGGTTAATTTGGTGGGTTATGTCCTCCTCAGTTTCTTCTTCTCTAGTCAGTGCAGCAGCTGGTCGGTTGGTTTGGGGTGCAGTCGAAGTGTTGGTCGCGGTCTGACATGCAGTCAGTTCAGCTTCCTTCTCGGGATTTCTCTCAAAAGTTGAAGTGATAGTTACAAATGTTCTGGACTAGAATTCATGTCCTAGTTGGTATCCACCGACCTCGAAGAGAGGTGCCTTTGTATATATCTTATGTGTCGACATAAATATCTCAGGCAGCTTCTCAATGAATGCCTACAAATCTCTGTCTTTATCGAATTTTGCCTTCACAACCTCCGACATCGCACTTTTGCACAAGTCTAGTGGGCTTACTGAATGTTGTTCTGGCACTTTCTCCGCTGTTACTTTTGTCAGTGATGGAGGTGGAGGCATCGACACGATATCGACAACATTTTCAAGCATCGTCATGTGGGTGGTCTTAGCTTTCTTTGGTCGACCCAATAGTGCTCCTGCGTCGACAAATAGCTGGAACTGGGTTTCCACCGGTACCGTATTTGCTGTGGTATCCTCTATTATGTCAAGGGTCGTAACTGCCAGTTCCTCCTCGTCGCCTAATGATTCAGAAATGATAAGCTTGCACTTACCTTTTCCTCATTGTTGTTGTTGTGTCTTTAACATCTTCCTTGCAGTTGCTATCTCTTTCGACAATTTTTTAATGATGCCTTTTGTGACAACATACTCTGGGTTTTCTGGCTCTGTCTCTCCCCTTGGCTCTTGGGTCGGGACGAGACTTTCTGCAGCCGGAGTAATTACCTGATGCTCTGGCTGTGGCTCTGCCCTCTATGCTGTCGAAGGTTTGATGATGATTTGAAGTCGGCCAGTGTGTTCGACTGGTGTCTCCTTCGACACAAAGGTGTTGATATAGAGGTTGAGCTCATAGTATTCCTCTTTCTCTTGGTCGATTAGTGGCTCCTCGATCGAGGAGTCACTCTTCTTTGCTATCATTAGTATTGGTATTTTTTTTTAGCCTGTCGAGACAGCTCCCGAAAGATCTAGTCGACCGATGGATAATAGTCGAGGGCTTTAGCATTTGAGTCGTCGCCCTGCATGTACCACACCGAGGTATGGTCGAGTTCTAGCTGGATGTGGGAGTTTGTCAGTAGACTTCTTTGGATGTTTTGAGGCACCCTCCATCTAGTCATGTGAATTTTGAGCTACTGAAGCTAGTTCTCCAACAACACCTTTCCATTTTCAAGTTTCTAGAAAGTTCCTCTTTGGGAGAATGGTTTGAATCTCCACATGTGTAACCTTATCGGTTCCTGAAAGATTGGGTTCCCCTCTGGGCAGATATGGTACATGACTATCCATAAGATGAGGGAGGGGAACTTGATGATTCCTCCCATTTCTTGGCATCTTTCATAGATGGTCTTGACCATGTCGGTGACATAGTCATCCCATTTGTATATCTTTATGTCTGTCGCAATGGTGTCGACAGCTTCTAGCATGTCTAACTTGAGGTCGCTGCCTCGACCTACCAGGGTGAGTGTTATTGCTATTATTTTGGCCACAACCTATGGCGTTCGAGTTTTGATTTGACTAATCATCAACCCCTTCGATTTTTTTCCCGAAGCTGACCCAGTTAGCTCTTCGACCAGTCCTTCTTTAATCCCAACTGGTACTGGGTCTCCTACGTTTGAGAGACCTGTCAGCTTGGAGATGACTTCTCTAGAGATGTCGACCGGTTGGTCGAAGTAGAACCATCCATTGTGGTACCAGCTTATGATGAATTTTACAGCAGTTTCCTTGGTGCCACTGAAGCTGGCCATGAGCGGTGCATTGACATAGTTGAATATGGTGCCATATTTGATTTTCTCCATGGCTTGAGTGGGCTTCTTGTTAACATAATCCCATTCTTGCATCTCGGCCCATAGTTTTTGCAATGAGTCTTCATGTACCTTGGTGTTCTTAATGTTCTTTAGTCTGTGGACTAACGATGTGTCTGCAGTCTATAGTTCCTTGGTTTTGGCTGAATCTCTAGTTTGTTTAGGTGCCATTGTGTCGGTTTGGTGGTCCAATATTTATAGGCGCTGTTGTGGGTGTTTTCGTCGATGAGTGTATTAATGGCAGACGTGATGTTCCAGCTGGAACACTTGAGTGTGCATTAATGGTGAATTGATTTCGGTACTCGATGTCATGAATGCGCGATGGGACTATCAAGGTCATCGGTCGATGTAGGTTATGAAAATGGTCGATGGAAGTGGTCGGTCGATGGTGTTATGTCGATGGGCATGATGTCAGTTGTCGAAATGGTAATTTCTTGTCATAGTTTTCTACATGTACGGTATTATTTTTCTTTTTGGATTTTTAGGTTTTTATAGCTTTTGGTTTACAGTTATGGTCATTATAGACTTTTTTTTGGTGAATTTCTAGTTTCTATAGCGTTTTAGTCGGGCTCCATTAACGAGTTTCCGAAATACTATGCCTTGTAACATCCTTAGTAGGACTGATCTGTTGGTATGTATCTCTTCAACAACATAGGGTCCCATCCATTCTGTATAGAGCTTTTCAGGTTTACCTTTTACTCGACTATTGTATAGTAAAGCAAGGTCTCCTACCGACAAGTTTTTGTTCTTGATGTTTCGGTCGTGCCATGCTTTCTGTTGTTGTTTCTGTATTTCTTGAATTTGTATTTCCATTAGTGCGTGCTCTTCGAGATTGCTTAGTTGCAATAGTCGGTCCTTTCTTCCTTGTTCGACATCGACATGTAGGATCTCTGCAATGATAGGTGTTTGTTGTCAAAAGTGTAGTCGAGCTACTGCTTCTTGTCCATAGACCAGTCGAAAAGGAGTTTGGTCGGTTGAATGTTTATATGTTGTTTTGTATGCCCATAATACTGCAGTTATTTTCTCGTCCCAGTCGTCCTTATCAGCATTACATATTTTGGTTAGTCCTCTCGTTAATGTTTTATTAAATTCTTCAATTGCTCCATTCGACTGAGGATGGTATGCTGTACTCTAACGATGGTCGATTTGGAACTGATCGGTCAGGGTTCTGATAGTTTTATTAATGAAGTGTGTTCCCTGGTCAATAATTAGGGTTAGAGGGCATCCAAATATGGTGATGATATTCTCATAGATAAACTTAGCAGTTATCTCACTAGAACATGTGTCGACTGGTTCGGCCTCTGCCCATTTAGTTACATATTCGACTGCAGTTATGATGTATCTTGCACCTATCCTTTTTGCTGGTATAGGAAATGGTCCTATGAAGTCTATGGCCCATATTTCAAATGTCAAACTTGGGTTCACTGATATCAAAGGCATTTCTATGCTAGGAAGGGGTCGACCTAGTCGTTGACATCTGTCACATTGACTAACGAAATTTTTGCAATCCTTGTGAAGTGTCAGCCACCATAACCCTGACTGTTGGATTTTATTTGCAGTTGTGTCTGCCTGGAAATGTCCTCCTATAGGTCCATAGTGTGCTTCATGCATAATGTTGTCTCGTTCATGTTCTAGTACACACCTTCTAAGGATGTGATCTAATCCCATTTTGTATAAGAATCCATTTATAAGACTATATGGTGCAGCCTTCATAGCTAAGATCTGCTTCTTCTTTGTACTCATTCTTTCTGGTGCATGTCCATCTTCCAAGAACTGGGCTATTTCTTCTAATTCTGTTGGGACTGCTTCTATCCAAAATAAATGTGCATCAAGTAAGTCATATTCGACTCCTATCAGCTCTTCTACTGTGTCAATTCGGGATAAATGGCCAGGACCAACATTTAACTTGCCTGGTCTAACAACAACTTCGAATTCGAATTCTTGGAATAATAGTAGCCATCGACAAATCCCTCCATGATGTAGTGGCTTATTGCGAGATACTTAAGTGCCTGATGGTATGCATAGAATATAAATGGGTTAGCTAGAAGATAATGTCGATATTTTTGTAGTGCAAGGACCATTCCTAGTGCTTCTCTTTCTGTTGTCGAATAGTTTCTTTCAGCCTTGTTTAATTTTTTGCTACTATAAACTATAGGATAATCCATGCCATCATCTCCTGGTTGAGTTAAGATTGCTCCTATTATTAGGCCTGATGCATCAATATGAACATGGAATTTGATCAACTAGTTTGGAAACCTTAGGATTAGTGCTTCGATTAGTTTTCTTTTTAATTTCTCGAATGATATGTGGCACTCTTCTGTCCAGTTGAATTCTTTATCTTCCATTAATATTTCTTCAAGTGGATAGGTCATATCTGAATAATATCTTATGAATTTTTTGTAATAGCCTGTGTGCCCAAGTAGCACCCTAACTTGTTTTGGGTTTACTGGTGGTTTTAGGTTGAGGATAATTTTTATCTTTGCAAAGTCAACCTTAATACTTTCCTTACAGACAATGCGCCCTAATAATATCCCTATGGGGGTCACAAATATGCATTTCTTGATGTTTAGGGAGAGTTGAATTTGTTGACATCTCTCCAACATAAGTCTGAGCCATTTGCAATGATCCTTTAACATGGATTATATTGTCCAATCATCAAAGTATACTGCCATGGTCTTGTAAATATATTCTTGAAATGTTTTGACAACAATCCTAGAAAATACTGCAGGGGCATTTTTTAATCCAAAAGGCATAACCTTGTAAGCAAATGAGCCAAATTCACATACAAAGGTTGTCTTCTTCTGGTCTTCTTTAGCTATTGGCACTTGATTATAACCTGAGAATCCATCTGTAAATGAGTAGCATTCATGTCCTGCAACCTCATTTAATATTTCATCTGCATAAGGAGTTGGAAATGGGTTTGTTAGTGTCACTTTATTTAGTTCCCTGAAGTCGACACAAATTCTTAGTTTGGTCGGATCATGTTTCTTAGGCTGTACAACCATTGGAATTTCCCATTCTGATTGGTCAATAGGATAGATGATGCCTGCTGCAAGCATGTTATCAATTTCTTTTTTTACTATCTCTTTGTATTCGTGAGCTAGTTTATATGGTCTTTTCTTCACAGGTCTAACATCAGGCTTAGTATCAATCTTCATTTCTCCCATTTTGTGGACTAAGCCTTTGAGGTCTTTATAATATCAAGAAAATACATCTTGGAACTCTTTTAATAAGTTCACTATCTCTGTGGTCTGCTCTTCACTCCAGTAGTCACCAATCTTTGCCATTTTTGGTCGATCATCATTTGATATGTCGAATTCCCTAGTTCTGACTTTATTTAGCATCTATCCATTCTGGTGCTTTGGCTTCATTGATCGGTCGACTTCCTTCTTTAAACTATGAGAATGTGGCAGGGAAGTCGGCTGCAGTCATTCTGTCGATATCTTGTTTGTCGGTTGTTTCCACTTTAAGGATTGTACAAATAGGTTTGGTCGTTTCGACATGGTTTGATTTCCATCTACAAATTTTCCCTTCTGTATTTTCATTTTCTAACCGTAGTCTTGTCGACTTTGGTTTTGTCCTCGTTTGTATGTTGTTGCATTTCATTGTCTGTCGGTTATCTTTTAAGGGTTTGTTTTCAGTTGGCTAGATAAATTCTTTAATCTGTTTTGTTGTTTCGACCAAGTTTTCATTTTGTGGTATAAAGTTGAAATCTTTAATGAAATTTTCCCTGATTTCATGCCATAAGAATGTTTCACCTCTAGCTCCTTCCATTTTATATCATTTGTTTGGTAAGTCAGCAAGGGTTGATGGGAACAGGTGTGGCCATGCTCATTCATCCTTGTATCCTAGTCTTCTCCATTCTTTTTCACGTGTTTTAATATGAGCTTCTGGGTTCTGTCCTTGAGTGAATATGGGTATCTGAGCCTGTTGGGTTAACTTCTTTCCTCCAAACCTTTAGACAAAGTAAGTCGAAGCTATTGTCCAGGTATGCAGTCTTGTCTAATGGGTATCCCACCATCGAGCAGCTTGTCCTGTAAAAGTTTCTACTAGGCTTTGAAGTCGGCCATGTTCACCAATATTTTTGGAAACTTGTTCTACATGCGTGAATGGTGATTCTCTTTCCTTGTATCTTGGTATTTGTGTATTATTTACATTGGTAGGTTGTAAGGTAGGGTATTCCCTAATTTCCTTTTCAAAGATTTTTGGGACAATGGACACTATGAAGCACTGTTGGGTGGGATTTTTCTGTACTTTTTGAATGGTTCAACACCCTCTTGCTTGTGTTTTGTAGTTCTCAATCTCCCAGTCATATAATCCTGCGTCTGAATTATAACCAACTGAGTCTTGGTTTCCTAGATGAAGTTCTCCGTAGATATTCAATTTTGTATAATCTGCATTGTTTTGAATCTGGTAGAGTTGTCAGACGTTGACTTCTTGATCGATAGGTTCAGTCCAAGGTTCTCCTTGAGATGGGTGAATAGGTACAATGACCTTTTTTCCATTTCCTTTTAATTTGATTCTCTCTTTGTCCATGGATATCGATGCTTTCATATTTCTACCCCAAGGTCGACCTACTAACGCTGGGAAGGAACTGGATCCTTCCTTAGATTCAATGATTTCAAAGTCGACTTTGGTCGAGATTACCTTTATAGTTGTGTCAATGTTTTTCCGGACTCGAATGGGTTCAATTAGGCCTTGGTCGGCTAGTTTTAGGTATATGCCTAACTCATATAGTCAAGTTCTTCCCACTTGTTCCCAAGTGTCACAAGTCATGATGTTTACTTGTGATTCAAAGTCGAGCACTACTTGTCGGACATGGTATCCTTCGATTTCCAGGTCGACAAGTGGGTCAGCATCACCTTTATCTTTTGATTTAAGCTGTAGATGTTCTTTGTTTGTTTTTCAGAGTTATTATGTTTTATTTCATATAGTAATTCGATGAACTGAGAGACTGAGTTGTCTTTTTGTACGAGCTATATTAATTCATTTATTGTGGTATGTCAATTGTTGTTAGCTTGTTATTGTCGTGCAATTTCTTTGAATACATTGGTTGCTTCTTTGTATGTTTGTTTCTCTTTAAGTGGATTAGGGTAGGTATTTTTCTCTTTTATTTTGCTGATTATTGGGTTATCACCTCCTATTTTTGTTGCTTGTCGAGTTACAATATGCAAATTTTTTGTGTTTATTACATCATTTTTTTGCACACACGACAAGACATTAACATTTTTCTTTGTATTTATTTTTTCCAACATGGTAGGGCAATCCTCTAGTGAGTGATCCCCTACTCCACAATGAGTACAAAATTTGAGGTCAGTTCTGTCTTTATATGGATAGTTTGCATACCGATGTCCCTCCTTATAACATGTAAAGCAGTGGATGGGTCAACGTGGTCGGTTGTCGTGAATCCTAGGCAATCGACCTCTTCCTCCGTAGCCTCCACTTTGATTGTCATACTGGCACTTGTATCTATGACCTTCGTACTTCTGACCATTCTGATCATTTGGTAAGTTGTTTTGCTCATTATGTTGTGCAACTGCATTGGTTTGGTAGACTGCATGGTAGTTCTGTCGGTTCTTCATGTTCAAATGGCAGTTGGTTGTGTTATGATTTTTAGTTTCATAGATTGCACACTAGGATGCCTTGCCATTCTTCATGTTGAACGGGAAATCTTTTGTCGAGTGATCCCCATGCTCCTGGCAAATGTCGCAAAAATATTTTGTCTACACGAATCGAACATCCTATCGGCTATATTCCTGTCGACAGTTGTCTTTGGAGTGTCTGGCCGTCAAGCACTTGGTGCACCAGATATCCTGATTCTTGAGGTTTAACTCCTTTAAAGACTTATGTACACTCTCCAGCTGTTCTTCCAATCTCTGATCAATGAAGTATGCAGGTATGTCCTCATCCATTTCCACTTGGAGAGATTTTGTAAGCGCATCTTCGTAAGATTTGAATGTTTTTAGACTGATGTGTCGGTGGAATTTCTGAGATAAACCTGCAAGAAACCACTAGATTAGTAATTGTTCATCTATAACATAGTCTAGCTGGCTCATAAGGTCTTTCCATCGCTTATCATAGTCGCGGACAGTTTCCCCTAGCTTCTGTGATGTTGTTTTTAGTTTTTTCGCTGCCAAGTGTTTGGCATCTGGAGTTTTGAAAAATAATAGAAGTTGCGCTTTGATCTCAGCTTTGGTTGCTCTAGGTTGTCTTTCCGAAAAGGTCATATACCAAGTTAATGTGCTTTTCCTCAAGGCACCGGTGAACTGTGCCATTTGTCTGTCTTCATCCGTAACTTGGTTGGCCTCCCAAGTCGACTCGCAGACGAACCAGTGTCATCTGGGGCCCTCATCCCCCTCATATAGAGGAATGTGAGCTGATCTGTGACCCATATTGGAATCACTATCACTGCTCTCAAGAGGTGGCAGTGGTGGAGGTGGGGGTGGGGGTAGTGGGATTATTGGTTTATTCGTCTCTGTGGGACTATGGTTGACAGAACTTTCATTCCTATCGGTTGTCGATTCTTCTTCAACTGGTATTCGGTTGATGTCGACTTCGTCTATCAATGGCCCACTGCAACTAGTTGTCCACAGTTCAAAATGTTTTGTGTCTTCCAAAGCTATATTTGGAAGGGGGGGTTCTCCTTCATGTGTTGGTAAGAGTAAGTGGATACTTCGGTTGGAGGGTACCGCTTGAAAGGTAACCCAATTTCCTTCCTCTGGTCGACAAATAATGAGGTATCATCCAGTGTATGTCTTGTCGTCTAGTCGACTCCATATACCAAAGTCATCGGCTCGTAATCGGAGGTCCTCTTCAACAATAGTTTGTATCCGGGTACACGGGTTCAACAGAGAGAGAGTTGCTCCTTCATGGGGAGCTCTTAATTGGAGAGCTTCTGGCTGATCTATCCATAATTATTCCTCTGTAGGGGATGCCTCTTCTTCCATGCCTTCTTCATGTCATTCATGACCCAACTCTGGTGGATTCGCCTCCTGGTCGGTTGCCCTAGGACTCCTTCCTCTATGCAGTGCTAAGGCTCTTTCTCTTCTTGCTTCCCTCCTTTGTTGTCTCTCTTCCCTCTCTATTTTCTGAATGTCCGACATACCGTTATGTGATACTATTCTCTTCATTTCCTTTTTGGTCGAATTTTCATTACTGGTGAATGGTATCTGCTTCTAGTCGACTAGAATCCACTCTACTTTATCTCAACATATGACTAGCTACCCCCCCATAGCCTACCCAACGCTTTTTAGAAATCCCGGATAGTTTGGTCTACTTGCTTAGGAAGTATTCCCACTCCCTTTCTGCAATGAATTTTTCCCACTTCTTTTGCTTTTCCGCCCAGTTAGAGTTTGATGGCATTTCATGAAGTGATGGACGAGGTTTGACAATATGTCCTACTCCCTTCTCAATCAGAAATTTGAACAGTAGGGTCGGTAAGGAACACAGAAATTGCTTGGCAAGGTCTGTGTAAAATTTCTCCTTGACGGTTTCCACCAAATTTCTGTCTTCGACTGCTTGCTCCTCACAGAAGTCGTCAACAATTTTCTCGAACCACTCTGACAAGTTTGTTCTACCTCCTCGGATTATTTTTTCCAGCAACTGTTGTTCGTTAGTCCCTTCCGGCTTTTTCATCCAGGAGTTTCTTCAGAAGTTGGGGCACTAATTCTACAAACTTCTCATGTGTTTCTATGAATAATCTTTCTTTTGCTTGTGTGATTGTTAATATGTTCCTTTGTGCGTAATTTTGAAAATATTTTGCAACTTTACGTTCCCACCAGTCCTTAATCTCCTGCTCTGATATCATTTGCTTGCATATATTTCATACATGTACTACCGGCAATGGAACCAATGTTGTAATCTCACAGATCACATAAGGTTACCAATAATACATACTAAAACATACATATAAAACAGAGACAAGAGATAAGAACAAGTAGGTGAAATAACAGATTATATTACATGAATGAGTCCATACAACACATAGAACTGAACTGAGTTCTCATCTGGTTCAACAGCCTAATATATATGATTACAAAACATTTAAAAAATAACTACCTATCGGTTCGGTGAACCGACATGACCTTAGATGGCCGACCTAATCTCTAGTTTAGTCGGTCGACTGACTTAGTCGGCTGATCGACTTAGTCGGCTAATAGACTAAGTTTGCTATCGTTCAAGTCGACTTATCGACTTGCTCTTCCTACACATCTTCTTTACATTTTCAGCAGCATCCTTTGTTACATTATGATGATACACATCTACATGGGTGCACCTATGATGTTCACTTGAGTCACTTGGAGACTCGTGATTTTCCTTTCTCCTTGCCTAGTCCATTTGATGTTGGAGGAACTTCATCCCACACTTGGGTGAAGAGATAATATGATTGAGGAACATTATTATTGGAAGCAACATCCTTTTGTATTTCATGATGTTATACATATTCATGGGTGTATTGATGAGACTTCCTTTAGCCACTTGAAGTCTTCATGTTTTCTTTGTTCCTTATTCGGTTCAGATTTTGGTGGAGGTTCTTCATTCACTTATCGGATGAAAGAACATATGGATGATTATTATTTTGATGCATATTACATTCTTTTGGAGCAGAATTATAGGACATGGGATCCTCACCTATGACATTGGAGAATATATGATATAATACTTGATGCTTGTGTGTATGGGCCACATGATGATCTACTTACTTGGATGTACAAGCACTTTCATGATTATTTGATGAGGTGCCTTCTTGATTTACATTTGTATGATGTTATTATGTACTTTCATGATCTATATTTTGTACTCGTGATGTTTGCAAGGGTGCAATTCAAGCAATGGGATCTTGGCATTTCTTGGTTTCATCTCACTTGGAGCAGCAGTTCGATTTTTTGTTTGAGAAAGAAAACCAACCTTCAGTTGTTTGAGTTCAGCTTTGCAGAGCAATGTTCCTATTTCCTATGTGGGAGAACCTTTGAGAGCGGGATTTAATTTTCACATGTTTATTTTTCATGGAATTTCATCATAAAAATTTCACACCATGTATGTATTAAGATCGTATGGGACCCTGGGATCATTGTTGGTCTCATTGGTTTCAATTTTGGGGGCAACAAGCAACGTTGGATATCTAGTCACCAGTTGAGAAGATGATTGTAATCACATTAGTGCAGCAGCAAGAATGGAGGTTCCTCTCTAAATTTTTCTTGGAATATTAAGAAAATCAAAGTTTGGTAACTGAGTACCAACTTCAAAGAATTATACATAAGAAAAAAGGGGTGAAAGTTCAAAAAAGGTTTCCAATATATGGAGGTAAAGATTATTTACACAAATTTGTTTTTTATGGATTTGATTAATCCTTTTGGTTTTAGTGGTGATGTTATATAATATATCAATATGCACAATACAATCTCTTTAATTTTTGGAACACAAAGTTGTAGTACATGAGTGCCACTACTAAAATTGTAGCTAAAGAAAATTAATGAGCAGAACCATAACAGAGAACTTGGTGCAAAGGAAGGATCTACCAAGTGAAGATGCCACATGGGAAGAGGAGAAGATTTTGCAGCATCCAAATCTGAACTTTATTGAGGAAAATAAATATTGGGTGGGGAGGAATTTAATGTCCCCATTCAAATAATTGCATAGCAGGACAATTCCATCAATCCTACTAGCTCCCTAGGTTGGATGGATACATTTGGAATTTTAATAAGGGAGATAATAAATTATGTTAACACATTAGAATGGGATAAATATTTAATAATGGAGCTAATTAATTCAATATAAGATAAAATTGAAGTGGCAATGGATCATGGAGACACATGGCGATTATGGGGCCCACACAAGCTAGAATTTATGTGCCACATGGCATCCTCCTCTTTCAATTTCGAATCCATGGGAAGCCTAATGTTCTTGGATGAGTTAGAAGGATAATAAAATTGGCCATATGCATCATAGGTAAAATTTTGAAGGAATTGTAACTTACATGAGAGAGGAATATTCAAATGGGAGCTTCTTGGACACTTGGGCTAGATTCCCTAACATCTATGACATCTATGACACCAATGATGAAGATGCTATGAAATTTATGACATATTTCAGACCTGAAGGATTAAATATTACCATTATGACATGTCAGGAATAAATATAGCATCCAAGAAGGCTCTCATGTGGGTTGGGGAAGCTCAATGGGTCCCTACTCTAATTGGGGGAAGATGGAAGGCTAGGGAAGGGAGGACACATGAAAAATATTGAGCACATAGCCTAATTCAAATTGTCTTGATTTTGTGGATGGATTGGTAACCTTAGAAGGATAAGTATGTTTATAAAATATAGGGATCAATCAAGAGAAGGTATTTTTATCATTTGTGAAATTTGCATTTGTGAAGAGAGAGAGCTAGTGGATGACTAGTTTCTTGCCTTAGCCAATTTCGAGGGTGAAAGATTCCCATCCAAGTTGGTGTTTGGAGAGTAAATTCAGGTATTTCATGGAGATTCAATGGAGTTTTTATTTTCAGGTGTAGGGTACAGGGCATCTATTGGTTTCTTCTAGTGCAACACATTCTCTCAACCATTTCTGGTCTTTATTGCATATTCTTGCTCATGGAGGGATTGCACTTTGGGTGAGCTATTTTACTCTTTGGGATAGCTTCTCATGGTCCATTTATCATTTTAATAATATTAATATACTATTTTATTCATCTTCATAAATTATCATGTCGAAATACCAAATGGTTCAATGTAAAAGTGCTTATTAATGAGCAAACAATGACCATTTCCCCACTATATTGATGTATTCCATTGTAATGTTGATGCTTCCAAATGAAATAATGTTTCTCTAATATATTTATGATTAATGGACTTCCATTGATTATTATTACAAGTTTCATATCCAAAACTTAATCATTACAAGTCATCATACTCAGTTTATTTGCATTTGGAGAAGATTTGGTGTCATTTCCCTAAGGGTCAATCTAGTGATTTTGTAGTTGTTTGGAAGAGGGTTATAACAAAATTTATAAACTGAATAATGATTCACATGAGAACTTAATAATTTCCCTTAAACATCCTCTACCTCTTTTCATAAATTTGAGTGTGTTTGGGAGCATTTGGAAATCCATTTTCAGCATTTACCCTGGGGGAATTGGAACCCCAATTTGCTAGTGAAAACTACTACCTTGGACAGAATATTAAAAAATTTAGAAGAAGTATTTGAAGGGTAATAAATCATACCTGAAAATCATATTCAATTCTTAATATAATTCATATACCTTCTCAGAATATTTGGGAGCATTTGGTTCAATTTGGAGACCTAGACATCAAAACTAGTCAAAGGTCGAAATAGGGGAAAAAGTGAAAAATTGATCATTTTAATAAAATTTATTAAAAAGGGACATTACATTTTCCTTTGCATTAAATTAAATATCTGCATTAGTTGGGTATTCAAATGTTTTTTTCGCATCTAGGCCCTTAACATTCTTTCATTATCAACTCTACAACTTTGAACTTCCATCCTCAAGATTCTCATGTTTTTCACTAACTCTATTGGTTTCATGTTATCTCTGTTCCCATTAAACTCTACTTACTCATTTACCACATTGATATTGTGTCCCCTAGCTTCTTCTTTAAGGCTGTATGGAACATCCCCTACAACCATTTATTGTATTGCTCTATCTCGTTTATAATGCAACAATGTAACCTATAACCTATAGTAAATTGTTGTAACTGGTATATGGCATGTGTTCATATAATAAATATGTCGGTTAAAATTTATTCCAAAATTCAATAAAAATTTCATGCATTAGAAGAATTTTGGAAACTATTAATTTGACCATTTTGTCAAATTATATCCATGGGCCCTTTTTCTGTCCAATTTTTTTAGAAGATGTGACACACTTATTTATGATATAATTGTTATTTTATCCCCCTACTTGTATTATTTCTAATGTTTTCATCAATTTTAATCTCGAAGCTTAGAGAAGGAATTTATAACTTCCCAAAATTAGCAATTTGACCTTATTTTGCTATGTTCTTGTAGTTGCACTTAATCTCGGAGACCAATTTCTAAAATATGTAGAGGAAAATATGTGAATAAATGGATTATATATATATATATATATATATATATATATATATATAT